>LPNX011175720.1:261799-306280 GCA_001517045.1 Pseudotsuga menziesii
ATGTGATTAGATATCTGAAAGGGACTATAGACTTTGGTCTATACTATGATGGTAGCCATGAGTATAGATTGTATGGCTACATAGTTTCAGATTGGGCTAGAAGTATCTCAGACAGGAACAGCACATCAGGTATATGCTTTTGGTCTGCTATGAGTTCATGGTTTAGCAGGAAACAGTCCAGTGTTTCTCTTAGCACGGTTGAAGTAGAATACATAGCAGATTGCTCTACTAAGTTGTGAAGCCATATGGCTTCAGAAGCTTATATCATGTCTCTTTGACCTGAATATGGACACTACAATGATTCTATATGATAACCATAGTTGTGATGACAAAGGACCCTGTGTTCCAACGTAACATGTAGAAATCCGGTATTTCTACATACAAGATAAGATGCAGATGATGATACTGTAGATGTAGATGATGGTGATTCAGTATTTCTATACTGAATATATAGATGATGATGATTTCAGTATTCCCATACTGAAGATATAGATGATATTTCAGTATTTACATACTGTATATACAGATGATGGTGATTCTGTATTTCTATACTGAATATATAGATGATGATGCTTTCAGTATTCACATACTGGAGATACAGATGGTGATAGATCAGTATTCAGATACTGAAGATGTAGATGATGATGGTTTGGATGATGATGTACCAACGAAGCCTCTGCCTTGAGTAGAGTTTGAACACTTTCAAGACAAGCTTGGTGTTGTTCAGAAAGACCTTCCTCGAAAGGGGGAGTAGTGATGTTGCAGTGGGATTGCATCATCCCTGGGCATTTGCCCTAAAGTGATCCAGAGACCTCGGTCCTCGAGAATGAAGAGGGATTGTATCATCCCAGGACATATGTCCATAATAGATCTAGTGACCTCAATCATCAAGAATGTGATGGGATTGTATCATCCTTGGGCACCTTTCCTAAAGTGATCCGGAGACCTCGGTCTTCAAGAATGAAGAGGGATTGTATCATCCTGGGACATCTGTCCATAATTGTATCCGGTGACTTCGGTCGTCGAGAATGTGGTAGGATTGCATCATCCTTGGACTCAAGTCCTAAAGTATAAGGAGTGATTATCCTGTAATTGTATCCGGTGACTTCGGTCGTCGAGAATGTGGTAGGATTGCTTCATCCTTGGACTCAAGTCCTAAAGTGATAGGGAGTGATTATCCCGTAATTGTATCCGGTGACTTCGGTCGTCGATAATGTGGTAGGATTGCATCGTCGTTGGACTTAGTCCTAAAGTGATAGGGATTGATTCTCTCGTAATCAATTCAGTAACTTCGGTTGTCGAGAATGTGGTGGGATTGTATCATCCCTGGACTTTAAGTCCAAAAGTGATCCAAAGACTTTTTGTCTTTGAGTTGTGGATTGTAGGTTGTTGCTGATGATGATGATTCCGTACTGATCGAAAGATCAGAGTATGATGATGATGACATACTGATCGAAATATTAGAGTATGATGATGATGACGCACTGATCGAAAGATCAGAGTATGATGATGATGACATACTGATCGAAAGATCAGAGTATGATGATGATGACGTACTGATCTAAAAGATCAGAGTATGATGATGATGACATACTGATCGAAAGATCAGAGTATGATGATGATGACGTACTGATCTAAAAGATCAGAGTATGATGATGACGCACTATGATTATGATGTTTCAGATCGAAAGATCAGAGTATGATGATGATGTTTCTGATCGAAAGATCAGAGTATGATGATGATGTTTCTGATCGAAAGATCATAGTATGTTGATGATGTTTCTGATCGAAAGATCAGAGTATGATGATGATGTTTCTGATCAAAATATCATAATGTGATGATGATTATGATCGACAGATCATAATATGATGATGATGATGTTGCGACTGATCGAGAGGTCAAAGTACTGAAGATGTTGCTGCTGATCAAAAGGTCAAGGTGCTAAAGATGTTGTTGTTGATCGAAAATTCAAAATGCTGAAGATGTTGCTGATCAAAAGGACAAAATGCTGAAGATGTTGTTGCTGATCAAAAAATCAAAGTGCTGAAGATGTTGCTGATCGAAAGTTCAAAATGCTGAAGATGTTATTGCTGATCGGACAGTCAAAGTGCTGAAGATGTTTCTGATCGAAAGTTCAAAATGCTGAAGATGTTGTTGCTGATCGGATAGTCAAAGTGCTAAAGATGTTGCTGATCGAAAGATCCAAGTGCTGAAGATGTCGTTGCTAATTGAAAGATCAAAATGCTGAAGATGTTGTTGATCAAAGACTAAATATGTTGTTGATGATGAAGATTGAAGATTGAAGATGAAGACTACATGATGTTGAAAAGATTCCAATGATTTATAGATGTGTTACCCCTCTGATGTTGATGATGTCCCCCATCTCTGCTCTTGTTGTTGTTGTTGATGTAGAATACCCTTCTCATTAAGGGGGAGTGTTGAAATATTGTAACTTCAAAGAATATTCTTTATGTATCTTTTGTGGTCCCCGATGGTCCTACCGGGAGAACCATTTGTATTTCATTGTACCCTGATGCTCCTAATTGGAAGAACTAATAAGAGTCATGAGGTAGTCCCCTCAAATTGTAAAGGTGGGTCATCAACACCCCAGTGTGGTTACTTGAGCCTACATGTGTAACTCGAGCCTACATGAGTTAACTTAAGCCGACATGTTAATTGAGTAAAATTTAAGTGGACGGATGAATATAAATAGAGGTGTAGTGCTCCTCACTTGTGACACACACACTCACTTGGAATAGCGCACTTGTGGAGGAGAGGAGTTACTGGAGAAGGAGGAGAATTAGGTTTTTGATCTCCTTGTTGGTTTTACCTTTTTCCCTTTTTGGGGCATCTATATTGAGGAAGCTTTTGCTAGGTTTTTCCCTTTAGGGTTTTCCCAGGATAAATCTGTGTTGTTCTTGTGATGCTGTTTCTTTCAGTGATCCCGTTTTATATGCTTTTATTATGAAAAATGAAATGATATACTGATGTCTTAGTTAAGCATATGAAAATTTAACACGTACTAATGAGAAATAATGATTCATCTAGAAATGATTCGAAGGGCTCTGTATCCTGTGTAGTACGGGGAAGGTCACATATAATATCTGCAAAAAAAGAGACTTCTTAGAAGTGCTTTCGGTGAATTCTAACTCAAATTCCTAGAGAATCACAATCCAACATGAGTATTTGTCCCCAAGCACTTGACGTGTAAGAATGTAGTGCATGGGGTTGGAATATGCATAAACAGTGGTGGTGTGGATCAAAATACAATGACAAAAATTCTGAATCGTGATAACCGTGGACAGAGAAAATTTCTCCACATGTGAATATCGTGTTTCAGAGTCTAGAAGACTCTTACTGGCATAATAAATCACATGTTCCTAGTCGTGTTAATCTGTTTGAACAAGGACCATGCCTATGGTAGACAAGGATGCAGCCACATACACGGAATAATCCTTAGCATAATTAGGTGGTTGCAACACTGGTGAATGGGTAATTGCATGTTTAAGATTATCAAATGTGTGTTGCGTGAAATCATCTCAGATGAAAGGAGTATCTTTTTTTAGCAACATGATGAAATGATGTGTCCTTTCCACATAATTGCAAACAAAACAACATAGAAAGTTTTCCTTCCCTTGCAAAATTTGGATTTCAGTTATGTTCGTGGGAGCAGGTAGAGATAAGATAGCTTCAATTTTCAAGGAATCGATACGGATTCCATATTTATAAACAATAAATCCAAGAAGTCGACCAACTTCTACACAAAAAACACATTTATGGGGATTTAGATGAATATTAAAATAATGACATCGAATAAAAATGGCTCTTAGATGATCGACATGGATGTCTCTCTTCTTGGAATGAGCAGGAAGGTCATCAAGATAAGGTTCCACAACATGTTTAATGTCATGAAAAGCATATGACATAGCATGTTGGAATGTCGCGCCAACGTTATTTAAACAAAAAGGAAGCTTACGATAAGCAAAAGTCCCCCAAAGGGAAAATAAATGCCATCTTGTGTTGGTATGACAATAAAATCTCAATCTAACTGTAGCCAAAGAATCCATCAATAAAGGAAAAAATAATGCTTTTGGCACATTTGTCGATTACTTGATCGATATAGGGAGTGGGAAAGTTGTCTTTTGGACAATATCTATTTGGATCCCTAAAGTCGATGCAAACTCAAATAGTGCCCTATTTTTTGTTCACTGGAACTATGTTGGACACCCATTTAGTTAACGGTATGGGGTAAATGAAACCATCCTTCATAAGTTTCTCAACTTCTTCCTTAATGGCGGCTGCTTTTCACGAATGGACCTGTCATAGTTTTTGGCGGACTGGCTTGCCATCAAGGTAAGATTGTATCTCATGGACATCGATGGAGGGATCAATACCTAGAATTTATTCATATTTCCATGTGAAGACATGCCTAAAATCCTTGAATAGGGTTGTGTATGATTGAACCTCTCCAGGTGAAGAGTTCTGACCTATGTGAATGTTCCATCATATATATTTATTATCAGTATGTATGTGGTATTATGTATATGTGAGAGTCTTTAATTCCTTCCAATATATTCTTATATTTAAGTGTAGTGCTCTTCCTTCCTGGAGGAGCATTGAGCCAAAATTTCTATGTTGTTTCTTCATATTAAGTTCATTCTGAGCTAGTTTTTAATAAAATTTCAAGTATGAAAAAGAGGTGTTTCAATCAAATTACCTTGTTTAGGTCTATGTTTTTGTGGATCTCCTCCATCATATGGATTCACTAAATAAATATTCTCCTAATTTGATGTAATTTGGCCCAGTTAGAGTATTTTGAGTAAAAGATATAATTTTATAGCATCTACGTATATACTTATTTTTGTACTATCTAGGAGTTAATGCAATCTGAAAACATAAACATGCAATAAACTTAGAATTTCCATTCATTTTAACTAGTCTTTTAAACACTTAAATATGGCATCAAGTTAGAAAATAACAATAGTAAATCTAACTAAGTGGAATACATGGCACCAGTGGATGTAGTAGATCCCATAGTTTGACACAGACCTCGTAGGTTACTTCAGCTTCCTATCCAATCCTATGTTTACCAAAAATAGAAGAACCACCCTATCAACCAACTCTTATTATGCTATCCCTAAGAAACCAATGGGTTTCCTAGCCCCCGAGCCCACACACCAATAATCCCAAGAGAAACTTTCTTTCCTTTCCAAGAATTTATCAATCCTTGAGTTAAGCCCTTACTAAATATTTTTCGTCTTCCCTTTGTTACAACAACCCCTCTACTATCCTCTTGTAAACCCAAAATAAAAAAAATAAAAAAACATACCCCTCAAATCCCTCAAACTCTTGTCTATATACCATTTTCCACCTTGATTTTCCTTCTGGCTTACTCCACCGCCTTAGCCCTCCACGTTTTTAGGATTTTAAACTGTTAATACATTCACACCATCCAAGTGTAAAATAATTATAATATTAATTCTAGGATCTCTCATACTTTTGGGTAGTCAAATGGTTAAATGCTCATTAAATTTTTCCATTTTGATTTGACTTCCTATGGTTTATTTTAATTAATTAAAAATAATCATGACGTGTCTTATTCACTTACAAGATAGCTTAAATACTATAAAATTTATGGACTGCTTCTTCTTTAAATGTTTTAAGAGTAACATAATAAATAAATAACTTGACTTATTTAATGATGATGATTCTTATGTATTTATTATTCAATCAACTCAGATTCGACAGATGTTTTTTTTTTAATTTACACTTAAAGCTTAAATAATAAATAAATAGAATATAATAACATTAAATCAACTAATCACTTTCAATGATAATATTCCATTCAACCATTTACAATGATCCAAATAAATTAAATAAATAAATAACTTATTTTACACAACAAGGACACTTATGTTTGACAACAATGTTGGTTATGGAGCCTGATCTCCCAGATTCAGAGATGTTATTCAGTCGTGTTTGTACCCCAGGTTTACTGTACACTCGTTCCCCAACTTTGGGATGTTTGTTGGCCAACATTTTTGTGGACCCATGGTATTGGGTCAATCATAGTATTTTCCCATTGTATTTCCCTTATAAAAGAAAGCATTGTAACACAGATATACATTGTATTGTAGCATTGCAAACAATCTATGTGATTGTGGTAAAGAGACTATGAGAGCGTGAAGAGGAAGTGCAACGGTATTGCTGCAAGTTGCATCCCTTCATCTTTCTAGATGGTAATAAAAGGACTGGAAATTTATGTGTGGATGTAGCCCATCATTTGGGTGAAACACGTTATATCTGTGTCTCTCTGTAATGTGTTTTTCATAATCTTTAATGATTTAACTGTATAACTGTTATTTCTTTGCGATCTTGTTTCTAACAAATAATAATAATAATAATAATAATAAGAGAGACAACTATGATTTTTATAATTACAACATCCATCAATTCTAAACATGACACTTCTAAGTATTCAAACTTAGTGATGCGCATGCTAATAAAACAATGCCATTTGTATACATAAAACAATAATTATGCTAAATACTATGATTATCTTATGACAAATTTACAATGAATGCTTACTTCCTAATTCATCAATTATACGTAACTAATAGATAAACCAATTATCTGGTTATTTATATACACATGATTAAACAATTATCATTCAAACTTGATTAATGCACAACTAACTCTTATCCAGAACAACATTACAATCCATTACAATAATTTAGCATGTTAAGTATTTATATATCAGTACTAGGGTACATGTGCAAAGTGTGTGTTCAGATCTGGAAATTACCCTTTATCATGATTTCATTTCCATTAATTTCCCACCCTATTTAACATAATTTAATACATCTATATTTAAAAGGGATATCTTTCACTTTATTCCATTAATTAAAACCATTAAACATAAAAGAAGCACACTCTATTATCTTTGATGTAATAAAGGGCAAACAGAAGCATTCTAGTACTTCATCTGACCCTTCATCTGATCCTAAGCTGTGAACTAGGTTTGAATGCATGTTTCCTATTGGTTTATTGGTTTACCTTTGCCTCTTGGTTCTTACTAGTCCTGTTGATCCTACATGTGAAAATTAAAACAATAATTTGATGATAAACTTGTGATAATATTTTAGATTTAAACAAAAATTAATGAAATATTAAAAAAAGATTATTACTTAAAGACATACTAATCTTTTTAAAACAAAATTTGTTCAAATCTAAAAGAAACTATAAAGGAAAATTATTATAAAACAAAATTTGAAATCATCCATAAAATAAAATATTTTTAAAATGTTTAAAGTTGAAATTCATTAAAGCATGGCAATTACATGAATACTCAAACATTGGTTTCATTATCCATAACATGGAGGTGCACATTCTGTTAACTTTCCATAGATTTCACTTAATAAAACAAAGAAACCATTAACTAATATAATATGGATATCATTTACTTTTGAAATGATTTGTTTTTTTAAAATGTACTGTATGTACGCAGGTATCGCAAGTTTGGGGAAATCACGTGACAGGACGATGGGTCAAGTTAATTTGTGAGGATATTTATCCATGTATAGAACCAAACCTAGCAACCAACAATTAATACAACTAATAAATTGGCATCAATTCAGTCCAGGAATCCATATTTCTGAACCAATTACAGTTGCAGGTCATTCAGACCTTCATTCGAATTCAGACAGTCATTTGGATTTCCAAATGAAACATGAAAATCATTGGTTTTCCTATCTGGGATCATTCATGGCACAAACAAAAACATGGGTTTTGTTATCCATCCTTCCCACATGGATCGCATCCTCCTTATAGATTTGAATTGGTCTCCAGTGTCTTTGATATTCGCATTGCAACAATTCCCGAATGATGAAGTATGTTTTGGGAAATTTATTGAAAACACATCTCTTCAGTTTTATCCTTAATGGATTTAGTTTCTGACATTAATCATAGTCTATTATTAGAGGGTTCAACCACTAGCAAGGTCGAACCTCTATCTTTTATGTGTAAACACCTATATATACAGGCTCTGAGCCATACTCAAGTACACTGTACAAATCTGTATTTTGATAAATATTAAATTGCTGTTGTTTTCAATTGTGCTCTTGCTTCTATGCAACTAGTGATTGAATAATCAATAGCAATGAACCATTGTTCTTTGGGAGGGACCCTTAGTGGAAGTGCATAGTGTTGTGTATTTCGTTTTTATTTATATTATTAGCTAATTCACTATGTTGTTATTTTTTGTTGTTGTGTATAAAACATTTCATAAAATTGAATTATGTAATCACAGTATAAACCCTTTGTATGAGTGTTGTGTAACCGTCTTACTTATTCTCTTGTGAATTTCATATTTACATGAATATATTGTGTATGTGTAATGAGATCTTATGTTTTCATCTCATTTCGGTCTCTACATAGAAGCTCTTAGCTTAGATAGGGTTTTATATTTAAATTCCCTTCAGTATTTAAACTAGTTTCAATTTGAATGCATGCTAGATTTATGAATCGTTTGTAGTTGATTAAAATATCTATTTGAAAAGCAATTATGTTCCATTTCATTGAAATACGGTGCACAAAAGATCAAATTAGATTTTGAACACAAGTAATTTAGTTTCCTTTGTTTTGAAAAATTGCAGTTCACAATAGATATATCATGCTTTGGTTAATGAAACAGTTCAGTTCCGTTCTAGCTTTGGTTTTCCTTAGAAACATAGTATTTTTGTGTTGACATTATATGTTTAACTAAATAGCTTAGTTTGCAATTCAATTTTCTTTAGAAAACAAGTGCTATTGTTTTGATTTTGGATGTTTAATAGATAGAATAATTTGTAGTTCAAATTCTTCAGTAGCATAAGATTTGAAGTTAGTAACATAGTAGTATTAGTCATTAGCTTTAATATTTCTTTTATTGACGATACCATAGAATTCCTTTTCTCATTTTTTAGATAACCAATAAAACTTAGTTTTCTTTGATTATAAGAGTTTTCATAATTTAGTTAGATCAAGGATAACATAGTTGGAGTTGCATAGAATAGATTTTTATGTTCATTTTATATTAGAAATTTGGATTTGTAGAACCATCTTAAGTATGTGTGATTTCGAATGCTTTTTTTTTAATAGAATAGAGATAATTCTTGTTTCATTAGGATATAAATTTAAGAGCAGTATTTCATTTCTGTTGATGTAATTGTAACTTTGGAATGTATTCGCTTATATTTCTTATCTATTGTAACCCGATGTTTATTCCAGGATGTATTGTAATGTATTTGAGTCATTTCATACCCTAATTTTTATTTCGGGAAGTTTCTATAATGAGAAAGTTATGTCAAGTCATTGTGGGTAACCCTCCTATTGGTCAAGGGTTAAAGTCCCCACAGTTATGGGGCCCTTGGGTTATTAGACTATCCTAGTGAAGTCGACCCTAGGTGAGTCATTGTAAGTCGGGGCAATAGTACCCACCGTCTAAGTCAAGGTTAACCCTCCTTGTTGAGCAGAGGGAAAATTCCCCACAAGTTGTGGGGCACTAGGGTTATTAGACACTCCTAGAGATGTCAGCTCTAGTAAGTAATTGTTAAGTGAGGCCGACATGTTGGAGTGGGTTCCAAGTGAATGAAAGAATATAAATAGAGAGTGAGATCCTCTCTATTTATCACTTGCAATACACACACTCACTCATTTGGGTGCATGAGTGAGAGAGGAGAAGCTCTCTCAATATGAGAGAGAGATACTTCTGCTGTTGGGAGATCATCTTACTGTTTTGGGGTCTTACCATTTTGTGCTGATTCTATCTCTGAGGAAGTTGCGGGGTTTTCTCCTTTATGGTTTCCCCGAGGAAAACTCTTTGTGTCTCTTGTCTCTTGTGATGTGCTTATGTTTTATTGCTATGCTTTTTATTCTCTTAGTGAAAATATCCTAAGATCATAATGCTAGCTTATATGATGAAAAACTAACAATTTCAAGATTTATTTTAGAATTAGTTTGGTTTACATTAGATAGGTAAGTGTAATTTAATTCCAAGTATAAGAATCTAGTGCCATTTGTAGGTCTGTTTGATATAAGGTTGATTGATAGTTCAGAATCCTTACTCAATTCTTTCCAATTGATTTCCTTTAATTTTCGCACTTGTGGTTTCTAGACTTTAACTTTCAGTTGACCATCGACGGATAGATTAATGACCTAACTGATAAGATATGGTCACATTATGATGCTTCTTCCATAGGTTCCAAGCTACTTCAATTTGCTTGTTTTTATTTTAAGTATATTACTGGATTTAAGTTAGGCTAGGGTAATTTATGCTTCAGTCCCGCACATGCTGTGCCAACACCTCTAAGCTTACGAGCCCCTTGGTTGACAATTTAATGTCAAAATTGTTTTCAGGAATTTCACACCTTCTGCGGATAGAAGTTGTTCCTCTAGTCTTAATGGTTCAGATACATAACAAATAAATCACAACAAGGCTGATAAACTTCTCCTAGAAACTACATACACCTAGAATACAATCTTCGGAGGTTGATGTGGTCCTTCACCTATGGTAAAAGATATCCAAGAAGATACCTGCAAAAACACATCAAACAAAAAAGATCAAAAGTACCAAAGTATTATCTATAGATCTATATTGGTGACTAAGGAATCCAATAATAATCATGCAAGATTATACATAACAAGTATATGGGAAGAAAACCAACTTTGCATTGATAAATAATGAAAGAGTTTACAACCAGTGCCTTAGTGTTGATGTACTCCTCCACAAAACCGATTTCTTATCCCCGATTGCTCCAACTTGCTCCTCTATGCTCACTCTTGATGGATCAGGCACGAATGTCAAAATGCCAGCATGACTTTTCTCTCTCCTCAACCATGCGGTATGAGCCTATTTATATAGGCCTCAAATGGATAGGGATGGTTGATATTTTGGTGGGTGAGGTGGATAGGAGATCCCCAAAGCATGGATCTCGAGCTCAACTGACCTAGGTGAATAGGGATAAGGTCTGTCACGAAGCTTTTGATCTAGAATATTCATGAAGTCTCTCTTTTTCACTTTCTACCAAGGGCACCACTCCTGATCCTTGATGATAGAGTGGTGTTAGGCAAAACCACTCTTCAGAAAAAGAGAAAAGGAGGTGCCACCTCCTCTCTTCAACATAACTTAGGCGGTGCTAAAGAAGGTATCGCTCCTAAGCTGAAGGGTAGAAGCAGTGTTAGATTTTTATATGCAAATTTGACATCTGGATCAAGGTTTTCACTTCAAGTTTTGGGAATGAGGGAAAGCATGGATGTTTAGGATCTTATCACATGTTGATGACGATATTTGGGTGTAACAAAATGCCCCCCAAAGCATGAGGCTAGAGGGATACGATAGGAGAGACCTTTGATAGAGCAAGTTATCACTTTAAGGCAAGAATCAGCTTGATCAGAGATCAAAATCGACAAGGCATCTGCAATACATCAATACTTTTGACTCATGAGAAAATGTGTCTTCACCATGTCTGCAAAAAAATACAAGGCATATCGATGGGAGAAAATAACAAACATGGCTACTAGAATACAACGTACATCCATGTGATAGAGGACTCAAACTTGGACATAGATACCAGAAATACAATGTAGATCTATGTCATACAGATGCAAATTTGAGCATAGCCACGACCATACAAATGTTGATCCATGTTGGTACTTCATACAATATACTCCATCACAACTTGGGGAGAAAAACTATGAGTGTTTTCAAATAGATACCCAAGGTCTTCATCTCGTCTTCCACAAAGTACGATTCTATCTATGTGATTACAATGATCTGAAGTCAAACATGGTAGAAACCACTTGATTACCAGTCAATGATGTGAACCGTTAACAAGTACGACGGAGATCACCATTGATGTCAATGATTCCCAAGGTACCCTAGTACAATCTACTAAGTGTGAATAGATGTTTTGATGTCAAACACCGAGTGGAATATTTCAATCAAAGGTCAATGATGTGAACCTATGTTGAAAGCGAGAGAATGTTTCATTGAGGCATACAGATATCAAGGTACTAAATTTGTTTCTAATACTATTTATTGGATGATGAGATGATGTCGACGGGAATAGTCCCGTCGAAGGAGGGCCATGACGAATCCCACATCGACAACACAAAACTTGGAACAAAGTTCTAGAATGCTGTAGATAATGTAACCTCAGTTCTGACTCAAAATTACTGATACAAAGGTTTTTTTAACTGTAGGGGTAAAAATTTTACTTCCTTTGAACATCAGGGAGCATGACAAAATACTTGGCAGTATGATTGGACCATATGGAAACACAATACAACAGTGGACAATGCATTATTTTGAAAAACTCAAAGGAGTGACATGACTCATGAAAGTGCATAGAATTAGAGAAAAGCTGATTTACCTAATTGACTGAATGATATATAGACAAGTGCCCTGTTCAAAGGTGACAAAAAACTACCATTTATTTGCGAAATGATTCCCTTCCCTTAATTTCCCCATCATGATTGATTAGTGCCTCTTTTTAGTTTTTAGGATTCCAAAGAGGGTAACACACACTCATTGTAGCTTATCCGAAGACAAGTCCATTCCCATACATTTTACAAACCTGAGAAAGGAGGGGATTCGTTCCCAAAAAAGGGTTTCTCAGTGTTTATTTTAATCAGTCCAATGAAAGAAAACTCGGTATCATTAATTTTTAGAGAGTCTGAATGAAGACAGAAGAAAAACATAAAGGGTTATTTTTTGTATGATTTAGTCTCTAGGGTCCGAAAAAGTATAAAACAATACCCAAGAGAACTCTTCTAGTCATGATTGGCTGGAGTGTTCCTTTTTCATAACTAGTCCATATGAACTGAAAAAGAGATAACCTACCATTAGAGAGACAACTCTTCAAATACTTTTACGAGTATGAAGAAGACAAGTACTTGACAATATTTTCATATTTAAGGAGTCTGAAAAGAGTTTAAAGGAGTCTCCATTAACCCTTTTTCATGTTTGAATCTAGAGCACGAAAAAGTAATAAACTAAGCTCAAACCACTTTTCATGTTTTAACCAGAGCATGAAAAATGAAAAGCAAGCTCGACACCATCTTAATGTTTTTAACAAGCTTGAAGATTAGTTGAAAGAATGCTCAAAGATTGGTTTCATTTTTATGCAAGATTGAAACCAATGGGTAAACTATGCTTGAAAAATACCATTAACATGATATAGAGAGGTTGGAATCTTTCCCCCAGCATCATTGCTAGCAAAGATTACCCCTAGCATGGTTGTTAGCGGCTCGACATGCCCCCCAAGCTTCGTTTCGTCTAACAATTCTTCTTCTATACCCAACCTAAAAACCTGGTTACTAATGTGAAAATGTTCACCAGGGGGGTAGGAAGAATGAGAATCAAGCAGGTGAAAAGAAGGTTCAAGTTCTAACACTAAAGGGAAGACTCGACTCAAGATAAGGGGATCTGTTTCATTTTTACACAAGCTTCAAACAAAAAGTAACTATGCTTGGATAAAACTGACATGATGGTCAGGTGTTGTTTCATTTTCTAATGAGCTTGACATAGGAGAAGAACTATGCTCTCATACATGGTTTCATTTTTATGCAAGCTTGAAACCAAAAGGGTAAACTTTGCTTGAAACAACATATTTAATTTTTTAACGAGCTTGAAACAGAACATAAAATATGATCAATGAAATCTATTTCATTTTTTATTGAGCTTGACATAGAATGGGAACTATGCTTACATATATCTATTTCATTTTTTAATGATCTTGAAACATAATGGGAGCTGTGCTCACATGCCTGTTTCATTTTGTAACAAGCTTGACACAGAAATGGAACTATGCTCACAACAAGTTCTAAACCAACATGATTTCCAGAGGTTGGTGGGTTGGCCCCTTACATAAGAAGCTAGTGACTTAACTCCAGTATGATATCTAGAGGTTGGAGCCATGCCCCCCCATTTTACCTATGATGGGAATAAGCTAACTAGAAGGGGAAAGAGCCACAAGAACATGCGGGACATTTAGGGAATTCTGATGACTAGGAGTTGCACAATAATTGGTTTTAACGAAGGAAAGCTGATCAATGGTCACAATCTTCCAATCATGGGGAAAATACATCACTCGAAAGAGTGTGGATACTACAGATCTCATGGCGTAAACATAATCACTTCCAAGGAGAAGATTAAAATCCAAAGGACCTTGGACTACCATTGCATTGATACAGACAATATTTCCTTCCAAAGTAATAGGCAAGTGAGGAAGGATCCCTAAAGGCATTGTAGGTATTCGATTAAAATCCAGTATCTGATCGGTGTTTGGCACAAGCAGAGGAGTGTTGATGTAATTGTAACTTTGGAATGTATTCACTTGTATATCTTATGTATTATACCCCAATGTTTATTCTAGGATGTTTTTGTAATGTAATTGAGTTATGTCATTCCTCGATGTTCTGATCAGGAGGTTCTATAATGTGAACAAGTCATGTTAAGTCATTGTGGGTAACCCTCCTATTTGTTAAGGGTTAAAGTCCCCGTAGTTGTGGGGCCCTAGAGTTATTAGAATATCCTAGAGAATTCAACCCTAGTTGAGTCATTGTAAGTTGGGAAAATAGTCCCCACCACTGTGTTAAGGATAACCCTCCTTGTTGGTCGTAGGAGGAAAAGTCCCCACAAGTTGTGAGGCACTAGGGTTATTAGACACTCCTAGAGATGTCAGCTCTAGTAAGTATATGTTAAGTGAGGACGAGATGTTGTAGTGGGATTCAAGTGAATGAAATAATATAAATAAAGAGTGGGCCTCTGTATTTATCACACACAAACTCACTCATTGGTGCGCATGAGTGAGAGACGAGAAGCTCTCTCAGTGTGTGAGAGAGAACAAGCTGTGGAGATCATGTTTTTTGTTTTCAGGTTTTACTGCTGCCATTGGTGCTTATTCTATCTCTAAGGAAGTTGCAGGGTTTCTCCTTTATGGTTTCCCTGTGAAAATTATCTGTGTCTCTTGTCTCTTGTGTTTTATTGTTGTGCATGTTATTCTCTCAGTTAAAGATCCTAAGATCATAATGTTAGCTCGAAGATAAAAATATAACATGGTATCAAAGCTAACCTCAGAATAAGACATTGTGTAGCTACAGAATATAGGGATTCTTAATTTTTGGGTCTCTCTCCACAATCCATCATCCAAAGTATGTTAGGCTGGCTCTGCATTGAAGGGCACATCTTTCTGTCGAAGCAGAATTCGATTCCTGACATTTTTAGTTTTTGGTGCGGGAAATTAGGGCTTCTTACAGAAGAGGATTTTTTGACTGAGCCTAGAATAGGATTACTCTCCTCATCAAAATCAAATTTTAGAGACCTAGGTCAATATTTTTGGTTGGGTGAAACTCTAGGAAAGTCAAACCCTAGTTTGACCTCAAGCTGGAAAAACTCTAAATACTAAAACTGATAAGTTTTGGTACATTCTCTATGTCTCAGTATTGGCAAAGGATTAGGATCTAAAAATTTCAGAGCCCAAAGATACATTCCTGATTTATAGTGTATCCAAAATTCATCCTCAAATTCACTGCATTCTGGGAAATATGATCCCTCTAAGTTAGGGTTCCAACCTCTTCCAGAATTCATCCCTAAATAGGACATCTGGGGAGAATTGCTATATCTTGGGATAAAAAGGTCCAAATGAAATTTATGAAGATGTTCTAGAAAGGGCATGGAATTTTATTTCTATGGTCTATGTTTCATACTCATAATATGAACCAGTGACATGTGGAAGTCCGTACAGCTTCGTTGTTATGAACAGTCTTCTAACAGGTTACCTTGGGAAAATGATCATAAGTCCCAATTGGTGAAACAAATTCTGATGAAAACTATGGTGTTGGAACAGGGACATGTGAGGCTACCTTAGTGTGAAGTTTGAGACATAGAGGAGTATAAATTGGGTAGATACCACATAAAAAGTAACAGGAATTTCTGCAGAAGAAATTGGAAAACTAAGGCTTCCTGTTCCAGAAGCTTCCCTCCATTGTTTTCAGAAAAGGAGTACATTGGACACCTCAACTTGAAGATATCTATATTTATATCCAATCAGAACTGAAATATTCCAAGTTTTGAAAATTAGGGTTTCTCTAACAAACCCTAAATTAGCCATCTCTGGAACCAGGACGAACACCTCAAATCGGTAAGATCTAATCTTTTGTTATTTTCATTTGAGGTTCTCATTTCAAAGTGATCTATCACATCAGCTTGATGATAATATTGGTGAAGTTGACAAATTTCAAGCATGGAAGTATATGATCTCTCTGAAGAAAATGAATTGGGCACCTACATGAGTAGAGAGGTTCCAATTCCAGAGGGAGATGAGGCTCAAAGCCTTACACAAGAAGAACTTTGTCAAGGCCAAGAAGATCATTGTTGATTCAATCATAGATCAACTTGTATCACAAGTGTCTTCCATAAAGACACCGAAGATGTTTGATTCCTTGACCAATCTATTTAAAGGGAAGAACATAAATCAGAAGATGACTTTGAGAAAACAGATGAAGAATGTGAAGATCCAGAATGCAGAACAAATTGAAGTGGTAAAAGAAGAAGTGGAGAATGCAAAAGTTGTGATAACCTCCTTGAATGGCCTCCCAGGATCATGGGATTCATTTATTCAAGGAACGTGTGTCAAAAGGAAGTGATTACTTTGAACAAACTCTGGGAAGAAGAAGAATCTCGACTCATAATAAGAGAAGAGAAGATGAAAGCAACTGAAGATCAAACTCTCACCATCCAAAGAAGATCCATCAAGCGATGAGGAATATGAATATCTCAACTCTTGAATAACCTATTATCCATCTTATCATTTGGATAAGAAACGATGCTATTATGAATAAAGAAGACGATGAAGCTGAAGGTTCAAGAAGGAGTCTACCCATGAAACAAATAAATATAAGTATTCAATTGTCATTTCATGATATTGTTTTGTTATGCATTTGTTTATATTCAGTTAATGTATTATGCATGATAGAATGTTTTCATTAATGACAGTATACTGCTGATATGCATGTGATGGGTAAGTATCTCATGGTGCTATACAAATATCCATTGCTACTTATCTAGAATGAAACCTCTTTGCTAAAAAATTGGATTAGTGCACAATCTCAATGTTGTCCTGGTAGAGATGGAAGGCATCTAGAAAGGTTTCCGTGAGATATGGATGAATGTTGTATTGGCTAAATTCGTTGCATGATCATATATTTATGCATAAGAACTTTCCAGTGTGAATATTCCTTATGAAATGTTTCTAACCATACAAATGCATTTGACTTGTAGGAAAGATCGCATACATAATCGCCTACAAGAAACGAAGAATGAGACTTGTTCTAAAGAACAAGTAACGAAAGTTCAAGATGAAAAATAATATGACAAATGCAGTGACATCATTGATGTAGAACCTTCTAAGAAGAAAGGGAAGACCAGTTCAATAAGAATGATGTCTATAAATTATTATCAATACATGAAGGAAAGTTCATAGTTCCATCATGCAGTAGGTGGAAACATCATGGGATACAAGGTAATATTCGTAGCATGAGGATTCTCACAAAAAGAAGGCATTGACTACGAAGATACATTTGTAGCCAGTGGAAGTTGAGACACATGATAGGAAGAATCATGTGTGCAAATGAAAGAAGGAATTGTATGAGTTCAAAAGACACCCATGGGATAACACATACAGGAGGATCTTGATGAAGATCTGAACCTTTGCTACAAGATTGATAAAGGATGACAAGTTCACAGATGGGTGCGAGAAGAAATTTTGAAAAGGTTCAAGATAGAGGATCTTGGTATCCAGTGATCCTAGATGGATACATAGAATATTAGTAGCTGAGGAAGCTACTTGTCACTCTGATACAGAATGTTTCAGTGCATAGAGTACGAAAGACAGAGGGAGAATTATGCTTTGCTTCAGAGGGAGTGACTGCAGAAGGTCCCGAGGTTCGACATGGTATGACAGGATGGACATATTACTGATGAATCTAGGATTTACTTAGACTAAAGAGGATTCCAACCTTTGATTCAAGGATGAAGGCAGAAGACCAGTGATGCTCCTATTATATCTTGATGCTCTATTTTCTAGGCATACAGGTGTGGCATAATGTGGATTGAATCTTCCTCAGATAAGGGAAGTATGCAGTAGAGATCCTAAAGATGACCACACCTATGGCATCAAACCTGAAGCTATTGAGTGTTGCTTCATCAGAGTCGGTTGATGCCACAATGTATTGTCAGATGATTTACCTGACAAATACAAGACCAGATATTTGCTTTGCTGTGAACACATTGAGACATGTTCACCTGATGGTCGCAAAGCATGTAGTGAGGTACCTGAAGGGTACAGTTGAGTATGGTCCCAAGTATGAGGTGAATCAAAATATTAATCTGGAGGGTTATGTGGATTCATATTGGAAAGGAAGTGCCATTGATAGGAAGAGCACTTCAAGGTGCTACTTCAGTATGATATCAAATATCACTATATCAGGGATATGGTGCAGAGAGGAGCAGTGAAGCTCCAGTATGTTGCAATGGAAGAATAGATAGCTGATGTGTTGATGAAGCCATTGGCGAAAGTGAAGTTTGACTACTTCAAGGAGAAGCTTGGTGTTATCCAGATTGAGGTTCCCTCCAAGGGGAAATGATGAGACTGAGAGCCATTCTGACATGGTGAGAGGATTACGTTCCTTCCATGGTCAGATGTAAGAGCTGAGACATTCTATCATGGTGAGAGGATTTGGTTCCTTCTATGTTAGATATGAGTGCTAATCCATTCTGATGTGACTGTAGGATTGGTCCCTACATGATCAGATGTAAGGGATAAGAGCCATTCTTGGAATGGAGGAACCTGGTTAGTTACCAGGAAAACTTAGTATGGGACTGAGGGTCGTTATGATATGACTGTAGGATGTAGTATTACATTATTAGATGTGAGCACATGACCATTCTAATGTGATTGAGGGAGGTGTTCCCACTAAATTAGATATAAGGGCTGATGCCATTCTTGGAATGGAGGAACCTGGTCAGTTACCAGGAAAACTCAGTTTGGGACTAAGGGTCGTTCTGATATGACTGTAGGATGTAGTCTTACATGATCATATGTGAGTGCATGGATATTTTGATGTGATTGAGGTAGGTGTTCCCACTTGATCATATATAAGGGCTTTTTTCCATTCTCTGGGAGAATGGAGGAACCTGGTTAGTTACCAGGAATCCTTAGTCTGGGACTAAGAGCCCTTTCGATGCAGTGTTTTCGAACATGGTCGAATATAAGTGTTGAGCCTTTTCGATGCCATGTTTTTTAACATGGTCGAATATAAGTGCTGATCCTTTTTGATGCGGTGTTTTTGAACATGGTCAGATGTAAGTGCAGAGCCCTTCTGATGCGGTGTGTTCGCACATGGTCGGATATAAATGCTGATCCATTCTAGTGCGATGTGTTTACACATGGTGAGATGTGAGTGCTGGGCCTTTCTAACAAGATGAGGTTAGATGTGAGTGTTGGGCATGCCTTTCTGACAAGATGAGGTCAGATGTAAGAGCTGGGTGGGCCATTCTAACTTAGTGTCAGATATAAGCACTCAAGAAGACCTACATGGAGGCTAGGCCTACAACCAACATGAAAAAGGGGTGGCTCTATAGAAATTCCTGTGATGAGAAGAATGAAGAGACAACACCATTTTATTGAGATAGCAGAAGAAGTAATGATGATGATGATTCAATGATGACCTGGCTTTGATGATGATCTAGATCAAGTGATGATCCAGAATTGATGATGATCTAGTAGTGACAATATAGATCAAGTGATGATCCATATTTGATGATGATCCAGTAGTGACGATCCAATTCAAGTGATGATCTATCCTTGATGATGATCCAGCAGTGACAATCCAGATCAAGTGATGATATAGACTTGATGATGATCCAGTAGTGATGATCTAGACTTGATGATGATCCCAAAGTGACGATCTAGATCAAGTGATGATCCAGACTTGATGATGATTTAGTAGTGATGATCCAGATCAACTAATGATCTAAACTTGATGATGATCTAACAGTGACAATCTAGATCAAGTGATGATCCAGACTTGATGATGATCTAGACTTGATGATGATCCAGTAGTGATGATGATCCAGATCGAGTGATGATCCAAATCCAGATGAAGATGACTTGAATATGAAGATGACCTGAAGATGAAGATGACTTGAAGATGACAAGAACTGATGATGATCTAGATGATACAGAGAAGAAGACTTGTGCCAATAAATTTTGTCTAGAGAATACCTTCCTAGTTAAGAGGGAGTGTTGATGTAATTGTAACTTCAAAATGTATTCACTTGTATATATTATGTATTACACCCCGATGTTTATTCCAGGATGTATTTGTAATGTAATTGAGTCATGTCATGCCCTAATTAATGATCGAGAGTTTCTATAATGTGAACAAGTTATGTCAAGTCATTGTGGGTAACCCTCCTATTCGTCAAGGGTTAAAGTCCCCACAGTTGTGGGGCCCTAGGGTTATTAGACTATTTTAGAGAAGTCAACCCTAGGTGATTCATTGTAATTCGGGGCAATAGTTCCCACCATTGTGTTAAGGCCAACCATTCTTATTGGTCAGAGGAGGAAAAGTCCCCACAAGTTGTGGGGCACTAGGGTTATTAGACACTCCTAGAGATGTCAGCTCTAGTAAGTAATTGTTAAGTGAGGTAAACATGTTGGAGTGGGATTCAAGTGAATGAAAGAATACAAATAGAGAGTGAGCCTCTCTATTTATCACACACACACTCACTCATTGGGGGCACATGAGTGAGAGAGGAGAATATCTCTCAGTGAGAGAGAGACAACAAGCTGTGGAGATCATCTTTTCTATTTTCAGGTTTTACTGCTGCCATTGGTGCTTATTCTATCTCTAAGGAAGTTGCACGGTTTTCTCCTTTATGGTTTCCCCAAGGAAAATTCTTTGTGTCTCTTGTCTCTTGTTTTTTATTGTTGTGCATGTTATTCTCTCAGTTAAAGATCCTAATATCATAATGCTAGCTTGAAGATAAAAATCTAACAAGGAGAACCTATGGAGTGCTAAGCAGTAGAGGATAGAATGCTAACAAAATCCCCTTTGTGGACGATAGTGCAGAGTATACTCTTAGTGGTAATTCACACAGATATCTAGAAAGGAACACTCGAATGAAGACGAGACTCTATTAGGTTAATCCAGTAAAAGGAAATAACCTCACCACTCAGAGAGGTTTCTGTCAAAAGAGACAAAATTTCCTCTTGTCGAGAACAATTAGAACGAAGCATAAAGACATCACTGAGTTTGAGCTCCACTCTCATCAGGGAGAGTAGGGTGAGACAAAGACTAGATCATGGTGACAACCTCTATTAGAACGTTCTATGATAAAAGAATGGGATTGGGTAGAAATGACATTGACTCAACCACTTCACTCTCCGAAGGAAGAGTGGGATCAATTACAGATGAAACTGAATTGATCACTTGGTCAACCACTAGGGAATCGAGGGATAACTTACTATCACTTGTTGGAATCACCTGTTGATGATCAGTAAGATTTTTCAACCAATGCAAAGATTCATCCATGCTTGGACAAAGAAAAGTACGATGCATAGCCTTGCATATCAAATAAGGATACAAGACTTTACCTGTACGACCTTTTACCAATGGGTTACTGGTTAAGGGGGTATCATCAACATAATGATCAGAGGTTGATGAGACAAATGGTTTGGAATTTTTATAGCACTCTTCTTGTACACGGGAGAGATAGGGACACTGTTCAAGAAGGTGGTCCCCCTTGCAAATATTACAAGGGAACTTAGGTTTTTTGGGGGTTCTCTTAGAAAAAGCACCATCAAGAGAATATGGTTGCTTCTTTTTCTCTTTCTTATCCTTCTTATTCTTACCCTTCCCTTTCTTTATCTTCTTATCCACCTGACTACTAACCGTATATCTTTGGTCAAGCGAAGAAGAAGAAAGGGATGAAGCCAAAACCGATGAAGAAGGAGAAGGGTTAGGTTGAGGTTGATCCTCTCTCAGAGGAGAGGTGACGTTTGATACATTAGGTGTAATATGAATTACCGGATTAAACAGCTAGACTGGTAATCCTATAGTTAACCTAGGAATATTTAGAGTGGAAATAAAGGGAGGACCAATACCTTCACTTGGAGGGAATACAAAAGGTATGCCTTGGAAAGGGACCTCTTGATTGGTAGTCCTAGATGGGGATTCCATCTCTAAACTCTCTGAAAACCCCCTAACTACCATGCACAAGAAAGTACTACTCAAACTAAAGGCAAAAAGAAAACATGTGAAAGGAGTGGATAAGAGTGTTAGAATAATCAACCCATAGTTAGCTACCTTAGACATTAATTAATCCATTTTTTGTCTTATTTTCCTAGTTTCCATATTCCACCTTATGCAAGTTGTCCTCCACACATCCATAGTGGTCAAAATTTATAAATTTGAGTCATGGAGCACTTGGAAAACCTCTTGGAATCAAATCTGCTTTATTCCTGGCCTCCCTAGCGCATGTCTGCTTTTCTACTTTATTGCCTGCTTTTTCTGAGTTTTAAGGCAATTGGGAAAGTTTGACTAGGTGAAGTTAACTTGTTTTTTGTCCTCATCATCCTCCACTCTTTTCTCCTATGAAAAGCATGTATGAGTTGTCCTTCCACCATCTATTATCTTGCCTAATTGATTTTTCCAAATCGTGAGCTCCTAGATAGATTTGGAAAGTGCTTTATGCACCTATGGGGGATTTGCTTAGATTTAGTAAGCCTGCTTTTGACCAAATTCGAATGGCATCCTTATGAATTTGAATATCTCATGTAATTATTTATTTTGGCAGCCTATGAATTCACAAGGTTGGCTATTGTACACTTATTCAATACAGTTTAGTGTTCAGCTCCATATTCAGTCTCTTTTGTGAGTGTAATTATTCTAACAACTGGGTTCAATTTCGACATTGTATCAGAGCCTTTGTAGATCGATTTATCTCCTTCCAATTTGTTATTGCAGGTTTAACATCATTGACTGGGAGCATTCTGCTGACTGAAGGAACAATTTCTGAGCTATGGATCAATCTCATAAGATCATCTTGACTCCATTTAAATTTTTTGAATGGAAAGTAGAGATGGAGATACTGTTGAGATAAAAATGCCTCTACAGAGTGACTATGGCAACAGAAGTAGAGCCCAATGCAACTGCAGAGAAGATTAAATGATACAACAAGAGGGATGAGGCCTATGGTCTCCTGTGTCTGAGTATATCTAGAGACCTCCTTTTCCATCTTGATGGATTAACATCACCGAATGAAGTATGGGAAAATATTGTTGAGCTTTTTGGTAAGACAGATGAGATGAGGGGACATCAAATTGAAAATGAATTGATCTCCTTGAGTCCCAATAGCTTTGAATCCCTCCAACTCTATTTTTCCAAGTTCAAATCACTTGTTTTGCAGCTAAAACAATGTGGGATCGAAAATAAGGATGAGCGACTGGTTTTGGCCATACTCTCAAAGATTGGCCCTGACTATTTAGTGTTTTTTTCGACCTTCTATGCCACAAAGTTGACAGCTCGAGCCTAGAAAATGCCTAACGTTGCAGATTTCATGGAATCTCTCACACAAGAACAAGATAAATTGGTGATGATGGGCACCATCAAACCTTCCAAAGACCAAGATATGGTTGCTGGAGATTCAAGGGTGGATTCAAAAAGAAAGAAGAAAGATAAAAATCCACCTGAGCAAAAGAGAGACAAGAACAAGTCTCCAGAGGAGCCTCAAGGTTCCAAGAAGAACCCCTAGAAGAAGAAGAACAAAGGAGAAATGAGCAAGTGCGCATATTTCAGTAAGGGAAATCATTCAAAAAGATCTTGCATGAAGAAGAAAATAGACATGTTGACCCAACTCCTGGAGAAGAATGGCATCTCCCTTCCAAACAACTCAAAGAAGAGGGAAGGAGGATCAAATTCAGAAGACAGAGAGAGAGTTCATGCATTGGTTGCTGGCACATCAAGCTCACCTAGTTTCATCATTGATTCTAGAGCTTCAAGACATATGGTTTCGACCAAGGAGGCATTCACCTCACTCGACATGTTGAAAGGTCCACTAATTCTATTGGGAGATGACTCTCTCACTGAAAGTTTAGGCAAAGGGAGGATTGATCTTAACCATGGTAAGTTCAGCAATGTGTTGTATGTTCAGGTCTTGCCTCTAACCTCTTATCAGTGTATCAGATGACCCACACATGGTCTCCAAAGAAGGTCATATTCTCCCCTGATGAAGTTGAGATCACAGAGATCTCAAGTGGTAAAGTCATTGCAAAAGGAGTTGCAAATCACACTTCGAAGGTATACATGTTCTCACACTTCCTACCCTACTCAAACCCCTCTGCTCTTCTGATTCATGCTAATGAGGCAAGCAAGCTTTGGCATGAAATATTTGGCCACCTTAATTACAAGTATCTTTTTTATCTTAGTGAAAAATAAATGTTCATAGGGTTACCAAAGATTAAGTTTTCCTAGGAAAACACCCAGAGCATAAATTTGAGAAAGCTAGTCATGAGAGAACCTCTGCACCTCTTGAGTTGATCCACAGTGATGTTGCTGGCCCATTTCCTCATAGGTCAATGAGTCAGGCCAAATACGCATTGAAATTCATAGAGGACTGCAATCCCCAAGGTACTATCATAAAACTCTAAATCTCATCCCCATAGCAAGAGGTGTTGCAGTCGATAGGAAGAGATCCGTTGGAAGGAAATAATTTAGGCATCCTTCATCATCCAACATGAGGTAAGTCAAAGACTAATTAGATCTGGAATTGGTACTGAATTTCACGACAAGAAACACTGAAGACATGACGTAATGAACTGATAACAGGGAATGGCTGACACAAAAGGTCAAGGAAACTACAGAATGGCTGACAAAGGTTTAATCCTTGAACAATGAGCACGGCACAAAAGTGACTTAGGTAGCTTTTGACACAAAAGGACCAACGACACAAATCTACAATGTAGGACACATTGACAGATTCTTCATATAATTGGAAAAGAAACCAACCGGAGGAGTAAGAAACTTTGAATCAGGATAAAGCCAAAATACTAGAACCCACCTGTTGATAGAATGAAAATTGGTGCTTTGTTCATGGAAACAAGACTTGCTTCCATGATGTAAAATACATGTGAATGAACTTCCCTTCCCCTCTTTCTTGTAAAGGTTTAACAAGTCCAAGAAAGAAAACTCGAGACCTTCTTCATTTTTGGCAAGCTCGAAGAAGAGACAGAAGAATGCTTCATAAAGCACTTATTCATGGATTTTACAAGCCCAAACTAGTACATGCTCAATGGTGTTTTCATAGTTTAGAGAGTCTGAAAACTCCAAAGAAGACTCCAGAGGGGGACTTTTTTGTCCAATTTAGTCCCCTGAAGCCGGAAAAAGTATAAAACAAACCACAAAAGAACTCTCTTAACTTCCCAAGAAGTAAGGTGCACCTTTTTCGTACTTAGTCAAGAAGGTCCGAAAAAGGTTAAATTACCACCTACCCAACGCTCCTTCAAAAACAACATATAGATTGAGTTTTACGAGTGTGAAGGAAGGAAAGATCACTTAGAAAGATCCATTTGATTACGAGAAATGGGGCTTACAACAATAAACTCGATGCTTTGTTCTTTAGGGTTTAATGAGCATGAAAAAGGCATAAAGTACACTCAGAATCTTTTTCATGTTTAGGTCCAAAGCATGAAAAAGAGAAAACTAAGCTCATACCGGGGGTTCCTTTTCTGTAATTTTAGTCCCTCAGGTCCGGAAAAGCGATAAACCTATGCCTGAGAATACTCTTCTCAATTCCAAAGAAAAGAGAGTGTTCCTTTCTTATATTATTCCCCATGGTCCAAGAAAGTGATAACCTACCACCAATGTGGATGCCCATTCACATATTCTTAACGAGCCTGAATGGACAAGTTTACTCGGCAGTCAAGTCTATTTTAAGGAGTTAGACCTAGGCCTAAAGAAACTCAAAATCTTTCCCGTTAAATTTCAACGAGTCCAGAAAAGTCAACTCACGGCCTCCTTACTGTTTTTAATGAGCTCAAAGGAGAGCAAAAAGAATGCTCTAAATGTGAGGAGATGAGTGTCATAGGCAGGAAAAACTAGTTCCAAGAACAAGGAACAAACCTATGCATAATGCAAGGAACATGAGCAGGATAAAGACTCTCGGGGAACATCTCCTCAAGGTAAAGGGTGTCAAGTTGCAAAGGAAAAATGATACAAGGCTTAGCAATGATGAGAACAAAGATGAGGGTTTGTACAACGAGCTAAAAGTGTGAAAGCCGACATCGGGCTCATAAGTGCAAGCAGGGCACATGCAAATGCAGTTACAGCTTAAAAATCAAGACAAGGCCAGTAAACAGTTGTGAATCCAACTAAAAATCTTGTCTCCAAGAAACAACAACATCATAATCATATCCATAAGAAAATATCTGATGCAGGTCACTTTGGCAGAAACACATGTGACTTTGCTATCTTCTACAAAAGGGAAAGTCAAGGCAGAATCGACCGAAGAAGTTGCTATAGCGCCAAGGCTCAAGGGTTTATAATCAGTAATATCAACCTCAGAAGGAGATAAAAAATCAACAAGGGAGATAGAGTCTGCAGGAACAAACTCAGTATCATGGGAGTTGAAAAATTCATAAGAAAAATCAAGCTGATCGGGATCACTGACTTGCTGTTCAAATGAAGAGTCAAAAGACTCAACAAGACCAATATAAGAAGAAAGGTCAGGCTTATTATGAAAATCAGGGTTAGACTTAGTCACAACTAAACCAACATCCAATAGAAGATCATGCTGTATCAAAGACTCTAGGAATACTTCATCCGAGGGAAGGAGATCATCCGAGATAGGACACATGTATAAACTTTCAAATGGATAGAGAGAGTGGAGAGCAAGCTCCATAGTATGTATAGGATGACTCCTGGTCAACTATTGGGACCAAGTCCCAAGAAGTTAAGCATGAAAATAGAGGTTGTTTCTCAGTACCAATTGAACGCAAAGGACATGAGGCCACATAGCTCACCTGTTGATCCGTCGAACCTCAACTTGAGTGCACTAAAAGTTTATTTAAAGAATGCATTAATCATTTTGCTGAATTCATCACATAGCTTGTACAATTAATTAAGTGCTGAAATCTGATATAACAACAAACTAAACAGGAAAGGAAACAACAAAACTGAACAGAAATGAGATACACTGAAACAAAGAGCCACAAACACAGAAATTGATAATAGAGTTCACCCCCTTCACTGGGCTACGTCTCCGAGTCCCTCTCCAATGGGTACCGATCCAATTAATCTCTTTAAGATGGTACAAAATGGTTCTAGAATCAACTTCAGCAACTGCAAGCAGAATGTTGTACAAAGTATTTAAGACCTCTCTTCTGGAAATTACAATTAGCCTTTGAAAGGAAAAGAAAGCTAAATTATAACAGAGAATGTCGACTTCAAATGAACAGCATCTGGGCACTTCACCGCAACTCCCCAAGTTTCTCATAACAGAAAACGAAGCTCTATGCCCTAACCCAATCTCAATCCCCCTCCTCAATGTGGTCAGAATCGCCTTTATAAAAGCGTTCAGTCCCCAGATAAGTAACGGTTCAACTCATTTTATCATCACAGCTGCCATCTTCTCGATTTTCGTTACGACCATATGCTAAATTGAACCATGAAATCCCACCAAATTGCTGCACAAGAGTTATGTTGCCACGACATTCCATATCCCTGAAACGTTACAACTAACTCCACGCACATGTGTTGACTCACAACACGTTGAAATAACCTGCAACCGAGCTATGCCACATGCAACGTAATTGTTTGATGTCACCACCAACTTCGCGAATGTCACAACATTGCAACATCCAAAATGTCGCAGCATCGCAGCGAATGTGATACACAAATGTAGCAGCAAATGTGATCACGCACCCTTATCTAGCCGTCAGCAACGTCATTTAACCGTGCACAAGACCACTAGAGGGTATATACTTGACTGCGTGAACCATTCGATATTCCATTCGACGATGCACAAACTGCGTGGCCCCTTGTGATAACCGTGCAACCCATAACTGCGCGGCCCTTGCGATAACTACGCAGCTCATAACTGTGCGGCCCTTGCACTATGTTTAGCATATGAGTTAAAAAAATATGTTATGTTCTTCGAAACATAGATTAGCAACCATTGTACCACATTGGATCAGTGTAATTTTTGAAGATGAATAATCCACTAGATAATTCCTCCCCACTGGAGAGCTTTTGGACCATCGAAAGCCTAGATCACCCTGCAGGTAGGTGAGGGTACAACTTCCTCACCTTTCCAATCTCCATACATCCTGCCTTGCTTAGAATCTTCATATTAGTCTCCTTTTCCATGACCAAAGGAGGTTCATACCATTTAAAATTCTTTGCATATACAATTGTACTCATGGGAGATAAGCTCAAATAGAAAGAATGTTTACACTTCTTTTCAAAGATCCCAAAACGATCATAAACAAAATTAAGCTTTTTACCTTTCAATCTGTCCTTGATGATCTGCAACCAAACTTGCTTTTCAACCTCAAACGGATGATGATTTTCATGCCTGGCGGTGCAAATTGCCTAGCCCTTCTCCTACTGTTCTTGCACTATCTGCTGCACTGTTTTCTTTGCATCATGATGTCCACCTATCACATCTTTTGTACCGAAAGAAAAGTTCACATGTGACTTCAACAGATAACAAAAACAAGTCTCAAAAGGAGATTTAATGCACTGCATGTGTTGCAATTTTTCATCCCAAACCTTAGTATTTTCATCACAATAATTCTAAAGAAATTGAATAATCATCCGATTCATGCCAAGATTTGGAAAAGGCACGCTTTGCTGCAACTACACTTCATGTTGTACATCTCTAGAAAGTGATAGTTTTTCAAGTCCTTACAACAAAGCACCATACTCGGGAACAATTTTAATCAATTCAATTCCATGTTCTAGATGACCACTTTCCAATGATTCACATTTAACAGCCATTAATGCAAACTTCCTACTAGCATTCACCATCATTTTCATTTGACTTGTAGTGACTAATGCTAGATTTGTTTTCATACGATGTGCATGAACAATATATTCCACACCACCTTTAAAGAGATGATATTTTTTCTTCTCTCTATAAAAGACTGCTTTTCAGTCATACAAATATGGACTCCCAAGTAAAATTCCACAAATGTCAAGTGGTACTACATCTAGTTCTACCTCATCCATAAACGTTTCATTGATTGCAAATTTCGAAAGACATTTCTTTGTAACTTGCAATTGTGTATCATTAGTAACCCAACCAAGAGGATAGGGTTTTTCATGAGGCATAGTAATTACATGCAATTTCTTAACCACTTCTTCTGATATCAAATTCACTTGAGAACCACTATCAAACAATGTATCAATATTTGTATGATTTGTAATGACACGAACATGAAACAGTTCACTTCTTCTCTTATCACTTTGCATGGAAGTAGATAGCAGGTTTGTACTTGTACTTGCACACGAATTAGAACTTGAACTTGCATCAATGGAAAGAGATATACCTTTATCTTTACCTCGGATCCCTATTGCTGTGATCTTAGTCTCATCACCTGAATCAGATCCCAAGTCTTGAATCACTGCTGCAGTAGCTACTTGATTATTCGTATCTCTGTTTTTATTTCCTCCATTCTTCTTTGGCCTTAACTTCGGATGAAGTTTCCAACACTTAGAAACATCATGCCCTTTCTAACAATGTGAGCATGTGGGTTTTTCACCCTCTTTCGTGATGGTAGCTATTTTCTTTCCCTTATCTTTGCTTTTATCTTTGTTGTCACATTTAGATGAATTCATCATAAAAGAATCATTATCATGCTTACCCCTAGCTTCTAAATGTGTGGCTTGAACACATACATCATCCAAATTACTGGGGTTAAACATCAACAATGTATGTCGCAAATAAGAATGCATGCCACCAATATATTTAAGAAGAGTTTCTTGCGTATCCAATGCAACATTCAATGCAATATCCCTCTTTCTAAATTCATGAGTATATTCTTGAATGCTTTGTCCTTTAGCTTGTCTAAACATTTGCCAACTCATGGTTAATTGCTGAATATGTCCTAAAGGATAAAATTGCTTCCTTAATACTTCAATGAATTCATTCCAAACTGAAATAATTTTACCATTCTTTTGAAGATCTTGCTGAATCTTTCTCTCCCACCAAGTAAGAGCCATACCATTCATTCTCATAGTGGCCAATTGAATCCTGGAAGGGTCATCATTAATGCCTGTTGAGCCTAGAATTGGCCCCTTTTTGACCATCCTTGATCACCTTTTCTTCCCCTGTCCTACACCATTCAACAAGCTAATCAGACCTGTTGTCCTCACTTTATTCCCTAAACTACCAAGGTATGACTGATCATTGCTTTGTCTTATTAATGCTTATGATTGTGATAATTAAGGCTGTGTATCTCTCAATTGTGCTAACATGTTATGATTTATGAAGATAGTTTGAGATAAGTGGACTGCAGGAAGATGGGGTTGAATAAGTCTTGAAAGGAGGGATAATCGCCGCTCAAGATGATCCTTCGATCATCAATTAAGGCATGTGGTTCTAATGCAACATCTTAGACAGAGCTGTGACAAGGCAACTGTAATAGAATGTGCTACAATTGGATATCTTTATTACATGGCTACGCGAGTATGATTGCGGTCAGAAGAGATTGATACTCTTGGGTCAATTAACAGCTCTTCTGTATTTTCCATGTCTTTACCATGCCACGTTTGTAACAACTAGTGTTATTTCGGGCGCTTGAAGATTAGAGATCTTCATGGCTTCCCTTTGTAATAGGATCGAATGTTATAATCTGTATGTATAAATATGGGAAGCTGTCTCGACCCAGGGGGTTGGAAAATAGATAATTCATTTCATTGTATTAGCAGTGGAAGCAACTTGTTTAATCTTTCTTTTTTTAATATAAGGAGTCACCTCTAGTTTAAGGGAGCTTCACGTTATTCAACCAACATCTCTGTGTGAAGGCTGGGCCTGCCTTCCACAAAGATTGCTGAGTTAATTTAGGAGTTTTTAATTCAGTATTGTGTGGTGTCTTGTTGACTCTATTTCCTTTGTACGCAGCTGTAGCAAGTGTGGATTTGTAGTATAATTGTGATTACATCTTCTTGAGATCGGTAAGTGGTGCAGAGTGACAGTAGACTGAGTAGGAAACTTTATTTGTGTAATTCATGTGGTAGTTGTACACAGCTTGTTCATCCTGGAGTTTTAAGTTGTTATCCCACGAATCCTTGCAATTTATCTTTCCTGTTACGATTGATTGATTTTCATTCCTGCAATTCAATTCCTTAGAGTAGCTGAACTCAATCCTTTGCAATTGAATTCCTAGATTACTATTTGATTTATGTTTATGGATTTCAAGAGTAATCAGATTGAATAGGGAATTTACTTGTTCTGGGATGTGAATAGGATTTCCTTTTTATCTGCAATTGTCATTTGAATCTTATATCATTTTTCTTCGATACATGGTAGGAAGTAATTGAAATTGTAGTATCTAGAAGATGAATGGGATTACATAGATTCTTGGGATGGGCATAGTTGTTAGAGGATAAGAGTGTTCAATTACAGTGATTGTGTGTTTAAGCATATACTGTGCATTTATCCTTTGAAATAAAAGACTTTCTCGGGTTGACAATAAATCTCGTATTCTCTGTATGTTGGTAATAATCTACCTGCATATTGGGTGCTCAACATTTTGGCACCGTTGCCAGGGAAGGATAAAAATTAAACACTATCATTAGTTGCATCTGGTAATTGTTTCTAGTGAGTATTTTCTATTCTTTTTGCTGAAATGATTTGGGTTGCATGAATATGAGAAGGGTAAAACGCGATCAACTCTCAACTCCCAAAACCCCACAAAATACTAACAGTGCAGGTGGCTTGGGTCGCAGTCGAGGACCACCATTGGGCAGAAGGACATTCATCGATGATCTTGTTGACAGAACTGATTCATCCATTAGGGATCGCCATCAAGAAACTCCTATCAGAAGAAACCCTATCGATTCTGTAGCACCAGCGTCAGGATCCACGGTGGAGAATACACGAGCAACCGCGACTTCCTCGAATTTCCCTGTAGAAGAGGACACAACTGTTACAACTGGACTGCTGGTAGAGGTCTGATCTACCACATTTATGGGAAGGTTGTAACTGAAGAAGAGTGGAAGCAGTTCCACCAGGAGTTTACTGATCAGTGGAAAAACAAGGAAAGGAACGAGGAACAGAAGAAGGACGAAGAGAAGAATGAGGGAAAGAATGCAGGAACGAATGAAGAGGAGAAAACATAAGAGGAGATGAGTAACAGACATGAGTCCGATGAGGAAGAGGTAATGGGGGGAAACTATCATCAAGAAAATCACTCCCTTCCTAAAGGAACGATGGCTACACTACAATTTCTGATTCAACAGCCAGCGGAGGCAGCCCCTATGAAAAAAATCTCACCATCGGTGTTTCCTCGCTTCCATGGAAAGGTGGCAGAAGATCCAGACGAATTCCTTTTTGAATTCAATATTATCTGACGCAGCTATGATTACGTCACAGATGCACAAAAGCTAAAATGTTTCCCTGCCACCCTAAAGGACAACGCATTACACTGGTTCATGAGCCTTGGGGGAGGAACTGTTGCTAATTGGGATAAAATGAAACAGGTGTTCCTAGAGAAATATCAGGAGTATTGCAACACCAAGGACAAAAGAGAGGAATTGTTCAAAATGGTGCAGAAGGAGGATGAAAGTCTGGAGGATTTTGTGGAAAGGCTGTTGTACAATGTGCAAAGAGCCGGGCAGATGAACATGGGGCTGGACATGCTCAAGATAATATTGCTTCATGGGATCAGGGATGATTCTCTAGACATGTTAAACCTGCTAGGAAAGGGAGATATCTCCAAAGAACCTTTTGGAAATATTGTGGAACTATGTAAGAGATACTCCAGGGGGTCTTCCAGGAACAATAAGAGGGATAAACGGGATAAGATAGAACGTGATGTATTCGATAGAACTTAGAAGTCATCCAATGGAGGAGCTACCCGTGCAGAGATAGGAAATCTCCTTGAAAATTTTAAGACAGAGATGATGGGCTCCATCTCCGTGGAGATCGATGTCCTAAAGGCAAAACAAAAATAGGCTATGGAGGATCTCACACTAGGTGTGTTCTGCCCCCAATGTAGAAAGAATCATCCGTTTAGAGAATTCCCGCTTGATAAAGTAGAAGTATGTCAGCTGTGTGATCTGAACCATGACATGGAAGAATGCCCCTCACTTCCCTAAGTGAAGGCTGTTCTGCAGGAATCAACTCCAGAAGTGGAATCGACCTATTTCATTGCACAGAAGAAACCTTGGCAGCCTCGAAATTAAGGTATGCCTCTAGACTCGTTTCCATTTTTGAATAATATGAGCAATTGGAATAACATGAAAAATGTGAATACACAATTCCCTTCAAATTATGCTCAGTGGAATCCTTCCCAACCTGGAATGAAAAATTATAACTCATGGAGTCCCTGGACACAGCCACCACATCAACCTACATTGTGGTCTCCTGGATGGAGGAATTTCCACCCCGGGAACCAGTTTCCTCAACCACCTCCACCACAACAGTCACCATATTCTCCTCAATACCCTCAATTCCCTCAATATCCTCAATACCCACCTCAGCAGTCGCAGCTGAAACTGCAGAACAATTCTGTCCCTAATATACCAATACGACCTCAGCTGCCTTCCCAACCTAATCCTAACCCGAATAATAAAACAGTCCATCAGTTGGAGACTGTCAACATGCCGGCCTACTCTCTTTCCCCTGTACCTTGTAACGACATTCGTTTACGATATGGGAAAATAGTAGAACCCGTAATTACAGAAGATGCTCCTTCTTCTATGCATAAAGAAGGAAGGAGTTCACAGCATCCATCCGATACATTTCCTATCATTGAAGATGCTGAGCATCCCTTAGATGGGACGGCTGAAACATCAAACGATAAATCTGACAATACGCAGCCTACCTAGCTGATAAGGAAACCACCATACCCCGAGAGACTAATGCTACCAAGAATAGGCAGGAAACCTCAATTTAAACTCCTAGGAGAGTTAAAGAATCTATATGTTAAGATCCCCCTTCTTCAAGATCTTCAAGACGTACCTATTTATGCTAGAACCGTTCGGGACCTGTTCACTAAGAAACCAGGAAGGAAACCCAGAGATCCTCCCATTGTTCACGTCATAGGAAATTTATCTGCCTTGATAACAAGAAAAACCCCTGTGACTAAGTATGACGAACCTGGCAATCCTACTGTCACTGTACAGGTAGGACAGACACAGATACCCAACGTGCTAGTAGATTTAGGAGCAGCGATCAATGTCATAACCATGGAGACTGTAAAGAAGCTTGGGCTCACTAATCTTAGACTGACCCCCACCATTTTAGAATTGGTAGACAGATCCACCATTAAACTCGAAGGGATTCTGGACGACCTTGTCATCTTAGTAGATTCATGGGAGTACCCTGCTGACTTTTTGGTATTACAACCAAAATCGCAGCTGGGAGGACACCCATTGATCCTGGGGAGGCCTTGGTTGGCCACAGCTGATGCTTGCATCAGCTGTCGATCGGGGTCCATGACTATATCTGATGGTACAGAGACTAAAAGCCTCACCCTTTATCCTCTAGCTCGGCGAAGTGTAGAAGCTGAAACTTCCCTTTGGATAGAGCAGGAGGAGGAGGAGGAGGATGTTCAACCACTACTAACTATAGGGAAGGCCTTAACTTTTAAAAACGAAACAGAAGATGATGCTATTAGTAATTTTATTAGTGAACCCACTTTAATCGATAGAGAGGTATATCAAATCCTGAACATTACCCTGGGCAAGGAAGAACAAGAAAAACTTACGGAAGAAGCACTAGTTGGTGACACAAACATAATCCCAGTTTTGAAAAATTCAAAAAGTATTCCTATTGAGGTATAGCTTAGAAGGAATTTGAATATCAATCCTAGTCTCTCCTTAGAGGAACAGAAGCGCCTGATCAGTCTCTTGAAAGAACACAAGGGGGCGTTCTCCTGGGAGTATACAGACATGAGGGGTATTCCTTCTAATATGTGCACCCATCATATTTATATTAAAAGTGACTCCCGACCTGTGTGTCAACCCCAACGACGCATGAACCCTAATCTGAGGGATATAGTGAAGGAAGAAATCCAAAAACTTTTGGAAGCATGATTTATATATCCTATTTCGGATAGTGAGTGGGTTTCCCCACTCGTAATTGTGCCCAAGAAAAATGGTAAATGGAGGGTCTGTGTTGATTATAGGGAACTAAACAAAGCCACTTAAAAGGATCATTTTCCTTTGGCCTTTATTGACCAAGTACTTGGTACCCTATCAGGGAAGAAGTTCTTCTCCTTCCTAGATGGGTTCAGCGGGTACAACCAAATTCAGATTGCTCCTGAGGACCAGGATAAGACCACCTTCACTTGTCCCTGGGGAACGTTTGCCTACAGAGTGCTTCCCTTTGGTTTATGTAATGCACCGGGAACGTTTCAAAGAGCTGTAACTGGCATATTCTCTGAATTAGTTAATGATAGTATGGAAATATTTATGGACAATTTTACTCCCTATGGCAAGGATTTTGAGGAAGCGCTGGAAAATTTAAAGAAGGTTTTAGTTCATTGTGAGCAGACTCAGCTCTCATTAAGCACCGAAAAGTGCCATATGATGATGAGTGAGGGGGTGGTATTAGGGCATTTCATCTCTGCCAATGGCATTCAGGTGGACCCTTCAAAAATCTACCTACCCCTTCAACTCAGAAAGAGGTGCGAAGTTTTCTAGGACATGCTGGATATTACCGAAGGTTTATAGAAAACTTCTCCAAACTTGCTTCTCCTTTGTTCTCTCTGTTAACGAAGGATGCATAGTTTTTGTGGAGTGAAGCATGCTAGACAGCGTTTGATAAGATTAAGGAAAAACTGTCCACAGCTCCTATCCTAAGGGGACCTAATTGGACCCTACCCTTCCATATTTCTTCAGATGCCTCTGATACCGCCATTGGAGTAGTATTAGGACAGCAGGATGTTCAAGTACCTTATGCCATCTATTATGTTAGTAAAAACTTAGCCCTTGCTGAACTTAATTATACTGTTACCGAGAAATAATTCCTAGCTATTGTCTACTCTATCAATAAATTTCGACATTACATTACTGGGTATCCTACATTTGTGCACACTGACCACTCTGCCATTAAATACTTAATGAACAAACCTGTCACCAATGTCAGAGTGACCAGGTGGCTCTTGTTATTGCAGGAATTTGATATTACCATTATAGATAAACCTGGGAAAGAAAATGTTGTTGCTGATTTTTTATTTGGTTTCACTAACAGTGATGACAGTTTTCCTGTTGAGGACTCTTTTCCAGATGAACATCTATTCGCACTTTCAGCTCATTCCCCATGGTATGCAGACGTCGCTAATTATTTGGTTGCAGGAAAGCTCCCACCACATATGTCTAAACGAGAAAAGAGAAAAATCATCCAGCAAAGTTCCAGGTATTGTTGGCTCAACGGTAATCTCTTCTACACAGGGCCCGATCTTGAGATTAGGAGATGTGTAAGGGAAGATGATATCTTTCACATACTGAGAGCCTGTCATGATGAACCTTGTGGGGGACACTTTGCAGACAAAAGAATAGGGCACAAAGTGCTGTGGATGGGCTAATACTGGCCGAATCTTTTCAGGGATGCTAAAATTTATGTTCAGTCCTGTGACAGCTGCCAAAGGATGGGCTAGCCCAATAAAATAGATCAGATGCCTCTACAACCTCAAGTAGTAGTTGAACCATTTGATAGATGGGCACTGGATTTTGTTGTTTCTATCAGCCCTCCTTCCAGACAGAAAGTTTACATTCTGGTTTGTACTGATTATATGACCAAGTGGGTAGAGGCTATAGCTTTGGCTAAGGCTAATGACCAGGCGGTGATTGATTTTCTGTACAGCGGTATCTTTACCCGCTTTGGGGTACCGAAGGAAGTATTTACCGATGGGGGACCGCAATTCATGTCACACCAATTTGAATCCTTGGTCCAGAAGTATCATGTGTAGCATAGGGTGGCTTCACCTTATCACCCCTAGTCCAATGGCCAGGTGGAAAGTACCAATAAAGTTATTGAAGCCATCCTTACTAAAATAGTTAAGAGCCATCGAAAGGATTGGGCTGACAGGCTTCCAGAAGCACTGTGGGCATATCTCACAACTTGGCGCAACACCACAGGTTTCTATCCTTACGATTTAGTGTATGGAAAGAGTGCCATCTTTCCAATTGAGTTTGAAATCATAACCTTGAAGACATCCACTGAAATGAATCTGGATGTAACAGAAGCCCAGAAGAGAATATTGAATCAACTAAATGAATTGGATGAGAAGCGGTTAGCTGCAGTGGACCAGACTGTGCTACTTCAGCAACAGAGATCCAATTGGCATGACCAATTTATTAAAAAGAAAGTCTTCTGCGAGGGAGACTGGGAGTTACTATATGACTCCAGGTTCAAAAGGGATTTTAAAGGTAAATTACATACAAGGTGGCTAGGTCCATACTTGGTCAACAAGGTCTTTGACAACAGTACTGTCCGTCTGGTGACCATTGATGAAAACCGCATACCATTATTTGCTAATGGCCACAGACTGCGATTTTATCATAAGCCTATTTCGAAAGATGCATTCATTTCGCAAATTGCCGCCGATCCAGATTATCAGCTAGCACCAGGGTAGGAACTTCTCCCTGCCTTTGCCAATCCTTAAACTGTAAATCACATTTGAATTATTGTACATAAATAATGTTTTTTTCTAATGCATCGTACATTTTTTTTTTCCTTTTGCATTTGATCTTCTCGTTTGTTGTTGTTTTTCAAAAAACAATTTGCAAGGAAGCGCCAAGGGGATGACCAGATTGGGCCTGTCGAGTGGGAGTCATTTTCCTATGCCTTCCTGTGCTGCCTTTCCTTTTCCTTAAAATAAATTTCCAGCTGGCCGTAAAACTCATTTCCCGGCGGCTGCAACACATTTCCAGGAGGCTGCGACGTCTTTCCCGGCGGCCGTAAACCTTTTCCCGGCAGTCGCGATCTTTTCCCGATGACTAGAAAATCCTTTTTTCGGCAGCCGTGAAGCATTTCCCGGTGGCTATGACATATTTCCCGGCGGCTGCGACATCTTTCTCGGCAGCCGTAAACCTTTTCCCGGAAGCCGCGATCTTTTCTCGATGACCGAAAAATCCTTTTTCTGGCAGTTGTGAACCATTTCCCGGCAGCTACAACATATTTCTCGGTGGCTGCAACATATTTTTCGGCGGCTGTAAAGACTTTTCCCGGCGGCCGTGAATCTTTCCTGGCAGCTGCAACATCTTTTTTGTCAGTCGTGATATCATTTCTGGCAACTGTAATTCCACTCTATTTGGCGGATATCTCCAGCATTAAAGATCGTTTTAAAAAAAAAAGTTGCAGTGGTAACTCCTGTGTTAACAAAAAAATTTTCTTCAATCTGCTCGATATGGCCCTGATTCATCCTACTCATGCTGGCGAACCGGGCCATACGATGACAACCTTGTTCATAATTCCGACCCCGGGGATGTGATGGTTTATGTTTCATTGGAGGAAGGAATTATTGCATTATCCTGGTCATCATGATCAAATTAATGTCCGTGCACGAGTTCAACTTCGCGACGTCAACAACCGCACGTTCCACCGTTCCCCGCGGGATAACCGATGCACAGTCTCACGAGGTATGGCTTTGATTTATCACGTGATTAAGTGTTGATATGATTTAACAATATCAGTCGTACCTTTATTCATATCACCATTATGGCCTAATTAACCCTTTCCATCGTGCGATGTAAACACTAATAATCGCCACCTTCCCCAATTCGGAATAAAATTTCGAACATTTTTTCATGCTGAACTTTCCAAATTTGCCCATTTTCTCAACATCTCCGTTCAGCGATTCGTGCATCCTCTGCGCTGCAAACTCCATTCTCAGACTCTGTAGTCCATGGAGTAGCAACCTCGGTCTGCAACTAGGATCATGGGGATTCCAGCTCGTCATGAACCTTTGAATACATAGGAACTCAGAAAAAATCTTGCAGTTTTTGCCATCTTTCAAGCCGCCGGCTGGATCAAATTTTTTGAGCGACTAGACAGATTCAATTGGGAAGCAGCTTTGCAATTTTCTTTAAACCTCATAGAAACTCACTCCGAGGTGTGGGGGCTGCACATAGAAGTCTTCGAGGCCATTATATCTGAGGTTACTGCCATCTCGCAGGTCGGAAGGGCATGGTTTGGACGACGAGTCCCCACGACAACTGCATGGGAAGCATTTTTAGTAGAGGGGGAGCAAGTTCAATCATCAAGAAGAGGGATCGCACTACACTCATTGTCGTGACCATGGGACCAGGTGGCTATCTTTCTCAAGAAATACATCACGTGTGAAGGTAGGTACCAAACTGTTTATAATTCTGAACTGCCTTTACTTTCTCATCTCTGCCATGGCACTTTAATGAACATTCCATACTATCTACTTCATGACTTGCGTCATATGGTGGCATTCGTCCAAGCCACTAAGCATCCATTTTCCTCCCTGACCCACCATGGTCTTATCAAATTAATAATTTTAAGAACCCTTGCCCAGCATAATATAACCTAGGAACAATTCATAGCTCGAGATCAGAAACCCTTGCTAGGTGTCCCAAGGGAACAGGAACAGGTTCAACCACAGCAGGAGGACCAGAGTCCCTCCAATATAGTTGGGGGGAGGGATGAAACTGCATCAGAAGAAGAGCAACCGGGGGCACAAGCAGGGCAATTGGGGGAGGGTGTAGATAAAAACCTTGTGGAAAACCCAGACAACAAGGCAGCTTTGACAGCAGAAGGTGAAATTGGAGCAGCACTAAATGCTGCGACAATTGAACCTGAAGGTGACAGAGCCAGGGAAATAGGAGAAAATATCGAGCTAGTAACCATTGAATCCTCACCTGAGTGGGGAGGAGGAACTTTAATTATGGAAGAACATCCTGAGGAGCAAGAAAACATCCCTTCGGCCTCAGCTGTGGATCCCGATATCTCAGCTCCACAAAAGAAAACACCACAAAGGAGAAGAAAGAGATCAATCAATGAACTTAGCATAACCCCACTAATCAGGAGGAAAAGAACTAAATAAGCTGCAGCAACAGAGGCAGCCAGAAAAAAATGGGCAACCCTAGAGGCATAGGTGGGGTTCCCGATCCTTGTACAGAGGCCAATGGATGCTCCACAAAGGCCAGTCGAGGAAGAACCCGGAATTGAAGGACTTCTGGCTGAGAACACACTATTAAAAGAATAAGTCCAAGTCTTTCAAAGGGAATTGGAAACATGGAAGGAAACCTGCAGAAAACAAGGTGAAAGGAAAATGTATATATTGGTGGAGGCCGCAGAGAAACTGGAGGAATCAAAATCTACCGAGCCCAGAGAGGAAGATGAGCGAGTAATCTGTCCCAACTGTGGGGAAATATTCAAGGAGGCAGGCCACAAGATTATAATTCGCACCTGTACAGCACAACAGTCCACTCCCACAATGGAGGAAGCTGCAGAAAAAGAAGATGCTGTCACACAAGAACCAGCATCTTTAACCATCCGTGCTGAAGTTGCCACCAATCCTGTGATAGAGGAGCTAAAGGATGAAATCATGTATGATGATGGGGACAGAGATTGCATTGTAACCCCAGAATTCTCCCATGACATATAGATTATAGAGGCTGAGCCACAAAGGCAAGACATTGATGAATTTGAATAGGGTGTTGTAACACAAGAACCAGCATCCCTGAGTATACTTGTCCAATTGTCCGAGAAAATGGGAGAAGAACTTGGGATGGAGGACACTCTGGAGCTTAATGAATAACTTTGCACAGTAACCCCAGAATGTTCCTAGGATATAGAGATCATAGGAGAAGAATTTCAACAACAAGAGGATGAAGGGGTAAGCCAAGATGTTGCTACACAAGAAACAACATCCTTGGAGGTTGCAGCAAGGACTCCTGAATTGCAATTAGAAAATAACCCTGGAATGGATATCATGCCCGATATACATTGGAGCAAGGATGAATAGGTACAGACACAATCCTCAGGTGACACTGAAATCCTTGAGAAGGAGCTGCACACTGAGGAAGATATCCAATCTCAGTGGCAGAAGGATAAGGAAGACACTGTTACACAAGAACCAGTGTCTCTAGAAGCAATGAATGAAGCCGTTGAAGAGAGTCTAAGGGATGTTGTTGTCACACAAGAACCAGAAACTCTTGAATCAAATTTGGAAATGCAGGTTACCCAAGAAAAAGACACTGTTACACAAGAACCAGTGTCTCTTGGAATGGTGGACATGGCTGTTGAAGAAAATCCAGTAGGAGTCGCTGTCACACAAGAACCAGCAACTCTTGAACCAAATTCAGAAATGCAGGGTCTCCAAGAGGAAGACACTGTCACACAAGAACTAGTGTCTCTAGAATCAATGGATGTAGCTGATGAGGAGAATCCAAGGGAAGTTGTTGCCACACAAGAACCAGCAACTCTTGAACCAAATTAAAAAATGTAGGGTCTCCAAGAGGACGACACTGTCACATAAGAACCAGTGTCTCCAGAAGCAATGGATGTAGCTGATGAGGAGAATCCAAGGGCAGTTTCTTCCACACAAGAACCAGCAACTCTTGAACCAAATTCAGAAATGAAAAGTCCCCAAGAAGAAGACACTGTCACACAAGAACCAGTGTCTCCAGAAGCAATGGATGTAGATGCTGAAGAGAGTCCAAAGCGAGTTATTGTAACACAAGAACCAGCAACTCTCATAGTAAACTTAGATGTGCTAGGAGACACTGTCCCACAAGAACCAGTGCTTCTAACCCTTATAAATTTCATTAACTTGGACTCAGATCAAGAAGAGCATCATAAAAAGGAAATCTTGAACCTGGCAGCAGAAGCCTCAACTCTGAGAATGGAAGTGACCAAATGGAAAAGTCAGGTGGAGGAGTACCAAAAAGGGATGATTTCTCTCAGTGAGCATAGGAAAATCATCAGGGGATTGGAAGAGAATTGGGCAGAAGAATGTATGGCCCACTGAGTTCGAGAAGAAGAGCTGCAGAGCAAATTGAGAGAATTGAAAAAGTTCCAATCCATGCAGCAGGAGAAGGAGCAGATGTATGCTCTCTCTCAAGAACTCATGGGCACCAGGAAGCCTTCTTCCTCTTATCCAGTATTCCTATTTGAAAAATTTGTCTGGTTTAAATTGAAGGCTGTACAGGAAGGGAGGTCGTTCGAAATCACAACCTCAGCAAAGTTCTTGGAGACATTCTTTGGAAGCAATTTTGAGGAGCAGAATTTGTTGTGTGAACTTTACTTGCATGAGATGGCTTGCCCTCTGGACCGCCACTCAAATCCTGTTCCATTTGCAGGGGATGTTTAGCTAAGAGATTTTTCCTCTTTTGTGAGCAATCACGCTCAGTGGGAAAGGTCTTTTCAAACCTTTTCTCATAATGAAGCTCACACTAACCTGTGGATTCGGAGTGAGCCCCAGAATCCTGGTATTCTTTTGGCTCGGTACAAATATTTCCTTTCACATCCTCCCCAGGAACAGCATATAATGAGACTGTAGGAAGAGGTGATTTCCACTTGCACCAACTACATTTCTAGACACCAGTAGGTAGCATTGGAAGGCAGTAAGCACAGATGGCAGGCTGCCTCCTCTGCACTCAGAAGCCGAGATCCCTACTGTTTCAAGAATTTCAAGCAGACACTTTCCAGAGTCAAGGGCTATGTGGGAAGTATGAGGGAGTGTGGGATTAGTTGGTTGGGCTTGAAATTTAAATTCCCTCTCATTTGGTGGCCAACAAAACCGTATAACGTGGATTTTTCCTGAACTAGGGCAGAGGAGCAGCGATGCTGGAAGTATTGGGTTACTCACAGAGGATTTTTAAAGAAAGATGATGTGCCTGAGTTTCCCTACAAATTTTCCTCCCTCCATGAATAGAGCTCAGTATAGGACTCAGACTCTGAATGATGCAGGTTGTTGCATGGGGACATGCAACAGGATAGTTGGGGGGAGATGTTGAGCCTAGAATTGGCCCCTTTTTTACCATCCTTGATCACCTTTTCTTCCCCTGTCCTACACCATTTAGCAAGCTAATCAGAACTGTTGTCCTCACTTTATTCCCTAAACTTCCAAGGTATGACTGATCATTGATTTGTCTTATTAATGCTTATGATTGTGATAATTAAGGCTGTGTATCTCTCAATTGTGCTAACATGTTATGATTTATGAAGGTAGTTTGAGATAAGTGGACTGCAGGAAGATGGGGCTGAATAAGTCTTGAAAGGAGGGATAATCGCCGCTCAATATGTTCCTCCAATCATCAATTAAGGCATGTGTTTCTAATGCAACATCTTAGACAGAGCTGTGACAAGGCAGCTGTAACAGAATGCGCTACAATTGGAGATCTTTAGTACATGGCTGCGCGAGTATGATTGCGATCAGAAGAGATTGCTACTCTTGGGTCAATTAACAGCTCTTTCATATTTTCCATGTATTTACCATGCCACGTTTGTGTGGAAATTAAGGCCAGAAATAGATTAATTTTACTCACAACAATTAACAATTGATCATGCAAAATCACTCACAAAAGAGGCTGAAAATGGAGCTGTAACACTAAACTGTATTGTGTAAGTGTACAATAGCCAACCCTGTAATAACATAGGCTTCTGAATAAATATAATACATCAGGAAATCAAATGCATGAGGAAGCATCCAAATCTAGGATAAAGCAGGCTTACCAAAAATAAGCAAATCCCCCATAGGTGTAAAAAGTTGATCTCAAATCTGTCATGGAGCTCACGAATTGGCAAGGGCGCATGGGAAAGCTAATGAGTGATGAAATGGAAGCTCATAAATGTTTTTTCATGGATAAAAGAGTGGAGGATGAAGAGTACAAAAAACTATTTCACCTCACCTAGTCTAGCTTTCCTATGTGCCTTAAAACACTGAAAAAGCAGGCAATAAAGCATAAAAAGCAGATAGGCACCTAGGAGGCCAGGAATAAAGAATATTTGATTCCTAAGGCTTTCCCAAGCACTACATGAGTCAAATATGGCAAGTTTGACCTCTATGGATAGGCAAATAGCAACTTGCACAAGGTGGGACACATGAACTAGGCAAATAAGACAAAAATAAATAAATTAATGTCTAAGTGGGTAAAATATGGGTTGATTATTCTAACACCCCCCATTAAGCCTGAATTTATGAGTAATATATCAAAAATATAGGGCCTAGCAACAA
>LPNX011175720.1:332013-362934 GCA_001517045.1 Pseudotsuga menziesii
TTTTATAGTATAAGTGGTTGAGGTTCTATAATGTAAACAAGTCATGTTAAGTCATTGTGAGTAACCCTCCTAATGGTCAAGAGTTAAAGTCCCCGCAGTTCCAGGGCACTAGGGTTATTAGACTCTCCTAGAGAAGTCGGCCCTAGTAGGTTATTTTCAAGTCAGGAATTAGTATAAATAGAGAGTGATTCTCTCTATTTATCACACACTCACTCACACTCAGTTGTAGTGCATAGCTGAGGAAGAAGAAGACACTGGGGCTAGGAAAAAAGAGGCTACTGCTGTCGAGAGATCATCTTACTATTTTGGGGTTTTACTTCTGGTGTTGATTCTATCTTTGAGGAAGTTGTTGGGTTTTCTCCATTTATGGTTTCCCCAAGGAGAAACACTGTGTTCATTGTCTCTTGTGTTTGATTTTTGTGCTTGATATTCTCTTAGTTAAAGGTCCTAATATAATGCTAGCTTAATGTTAAAAATCTAACAGAGAGGAATAGTACAAGGAGTTCCTAGCATGGGGATCTCTTGGTTGGTGTTCAAAGGGGTGTTAGCCATAGTTTCAAACAAGGAAAAAAAGTTTGAGTTTGACAAAAAACCAAAAGTACAAAGCACACACCTGAAGGAAAGCTAAGTACAGACAAACCGCACAGCATTCACTAAAAAATTCCTAAAGTCACATAGACAACTAGGTATAAGATATGCTTTCCAGAAGAAAGTTGATACACAGTTACTTGGCATCCCTGTAGATGTTCTTAGGCACAAGCAGAGGAATCACCCACCACCCTCCCACACTTTCTACTGAAGTTACCTTCCAAGCCCGTCCAAGGTCAACCAAAAATAGCCTTCTAGTGTACCTATGTATGAACCTTAGATGTCAAAGAGACTAAAGGATACCTTAACTATATTGACAATCTGGGGGGATAGTCACAAGCCTAGTTTTTACGCATGGGTAGGGTAGAAAATCACGAAACACTGTCTAAGACAGAATCCCCAGATGTGCAAAAAAATTGGTCTATGCTTTGACAAGGAATCAGAGGGTTATCTCCTCAATCCAAGTCACCACGTGGCCTCATGCTTAACTCTCGTTTGAGAGGATCTACCCAAATACAATCAAAATAGAAGAGGATTTACCTAGTGATTGGCCAACTATGTCTGAATTTTAACACTTGTGGAGAGTTAAAAATCCCTATCCCACAAGTATAGCCTAAGCTAGTTGGTATATGACCCTATAAAATAAAACTTACTAATAATTTTTAAATTATATTTTTTATTTTAAGGGTTGTTTTTAGTCAGAGGGTAAATGGCGTGAAACTTATGTGGTGTTTTGACTCAAAGTTGAAGAAAAATGACTAAGCAAAGAGAAATGAAATGCAAAAAGTAAAATCTATTCTCTTTATTTCTTCAAATAGAAACTTGAATGCCACAAAAGAACAAATTCTTTTTATTTTTTTCAAATAATGATATGCAGTGCATTAAAGACAAAACCCTAATATACATGCATATTAAACAACTATATGTTATTTTTCTTTTTCTTTTATAAATGCAAAAGAAAAGCTACCTACAAACAAAAGTATGGAGATAACAAGCACAAAGCAAAAGGAACTCTGCTATACAACGACCAAACAAACTCTAGAATTCCCTAAAGTCAATATAAACCCTACTTGGAAGGAAGGCTTGCATAAGAGACAAGTCAACTAATTTGGCATGGTGAATTGAACCAACAAAAGAAGAAGGAAAAAAATAGCAACAAGCTTCTGAATTTAGACAAAGATCACTAACAGAGGATGATCATAAACATAAGCCAAAAATCATTCCAAGCAAAGGGGGTGGGGGGGATGAGCAAAGAGAAAACCCTAATTCTATAAAAATACTTACCACATAGATAAAGAACAACCAAAAAGGATGACACTAACTCCATGGTGTTATGAACCTATAGAGGACCCCAAAAGACCTACCAAACAACCTTCAAACAACAGAAAAAACCACAAAATGAGGAAACAACACTGTTTTTGAGGCACACGCGGGTTGTACTACTGACAGGTTGCGTTTCATATGCAGGTTGACAGTACAAAAAATCACGTGTACAAGAAAATGTGATTTGTACCACTAACAAGTCATGTATTATACGCAAATTAACAGTATAGAAATCCGTGTGTACCAAACTAGACACGTGACTGTTCATTCTGAAACTCGTGTATGGGTGGAAAAAATCCCCCAAAAAGGTCAAAAAACTGCCTTAAAAAGGTAGGGGAGGTGTTCTATCAAATTGACAAAATGTTCCTAAGTGGCAATAAATACCTAAAACCTTGCAAAAGACTGAAAGAAACATAGAGAAACCCCAAACAGACAAGGCTCTCCCTAGTGGAGTCACCAGTTCTGTTGTAAAGGAAAGTTTCCTATGGCTAGGGTTTAAGAGGCCATCAACGTACCGGGGTTGAAAGGTGGATGCAAATGGTTATGTAAGTATATATAAACAAGATTCATATATTAGAATGGTTCATACCTTAACAAATGAAGGTTGATCCAAGCAGCTCTTCAATCCTTCTCTTGCTCCTCATGCTCCTCTTGCACCAAGAGACCTACAAAATGTATTATACCTTCCTCAAACCAAATAGACTATATGAAAGGAGATTATATTCAATGAAACATGAAAACATAATATGATCAATAACATCATATAATAATAATCAGAAATTCAATATACAAGAAACATTTATTTGGGTAGAAGAAGGACATCACATCTTTATTAATCTTGAAAACAAGTACAAATATACCTTCTCTCCAAGTTCGGCACCTCATGAAACCTTGATCTGGTTCTATTGCTTCTTTTCTCCAAGGAGCTCAGCCTCCAAGCTCTACAACACAAGGAGAAAGCTTCTAGGGCAAATGTGTGGACAAAGAGAGCTCCAAATCATCCAGCATAGCAATGCAAAGATTCAATTCCCCTCTCATGGACCTCCCTACCTCTATTTATATGCTTTATGAAGAGTTAGGGTCAAAGAGAAAGTAGTTACAACTGAAGGAGTCAGTTGCATAACTACCCAAACTACCTGAATTTCAAAATATGTATTTTTTTGACATTTTGAGGAGGTGTATGTGTGTTGCAGAGACAACAGTCATGTATACGAGGAGGTATACACAGGTTACAATGTATAAAGTCACGTATTTAAGGTGTACACGAGTATTATATATATCAAGTTGCGTACATATGCAGGTTTCCTTAAGGAAACTCGCATACACATAAACAAAATTCATTTTTAGGGTACCTCTGGGAATTTTTAGACTTTGATGTCTTCTAGAAAGTTTTAGATAACTGAAATACATTTCCAATGGTGCAAAGATGCAAAGATGTGGTCAAATGAAGTTACAAAACTCAATATATGAGTCCTCCAAGTTAGGTCTTTTTTCAGTGACTTTCTTGAAGTATCATCATGGAAGTGTCGACATGTGACGAAAACATAGGAAAGTGGTCACAGGCAGAGATGTGTCATTTTGAGCTATAACAATGTCTTAACATTCATACATGATTTCTCAAGATAATTTTGGGTGTATTTCCTCAAGAAAAAATATGAAGTGTTTGACATCTTCAATGTTTGCAAGGATTTGGTTAAGAACGTGAGTGGGAATAAGATAAAGGTCTTAAGGACTGATAATGGAAAGCAATATGTTAACAAGAACCTATAGTATCTATGTGACCAAAAATACATTCAAATGTAACATTCTATGTTGTTGTCTTCTTCCTCAGAATTTACCCCTAATGTAAAATTATCCTTGGAAATGTAAGTCCACAAGGATTGAAGGAACCTTTCTAATAAAAACTCATGGGGGATGTTATATATGATCAAACTTTTCTACCTATTCTATCCTTGGATATGATCTGAGATATGGTAGCATTGTTTTGTCTAAATTGAGACAACAAATCCATGTCGACATCTTATTAAACAAGAAGTTGAAAATGGTTTAGAAACAAAGTTGATAAATCATGGAAGCAATGGTATGATGAACCTTGTGACTTGATATACCATTTCATAACAAATTCAGTTAGTGTGGATTGAAACAATTTCAATTGTATAGAGTCATCATTAAGTGATTTAGAATAACACCATAAATGAAACGTTGTAACATGATCTCCAAGGTATTCACTAGTCTTACTCTCAAAATTTTGGATGTCTAAAGGAAGTTTGGTTGGAACCAGAGGTTAGCTTGGGTTATGAAACACCATGTCATTATCAATTTTGATAAATCTCAAAAATTCAAAGTTACAAAAAAATGAAGTCTCAATGTGTGGAAAAGTTTCCATATGTGGTGGGAAATTCCCAATACCAAGATTCTCAAAAGACTAATAAGGGTTGCCTCCTATCAGAGCTTGCAGAGAAAATGCTCCTAAAAAATCCTTACAATGATTTTGTAAAGTATTTTCCCTAACAGGATTACCTTGCATCCAATTCCCCTCGGTATGTGAAATATTTCCCCCAACTACCATTCCAGTTGAGTGTATAAAAATACTACCTCCTCCACTTAATAGTGAAAAGGGGGTAGATTGAGTAGGCATGGAGGATGATTGAAAACCACCTATTTGTGAATTCCAACCAATATATGGGTTTTCACCCAAAGTAGTTCTAGTGGATTGGAAATTTCAACTCCCAATAGTGGGAATGGATGGGGGAATATGTCCTCTATTCCAAGGGAAACCTTGGAAATGTATAGAAGAAACACTAAATCTAGTAGTAGGATTTTGAAATAATGGGTTATAATTCATCGAAGTATTTGGCATACTCCTAGACAACATCATGTAAATACACTAGAACTAGAACATGAATACAACACAACACTCATAGGTTGAGGAATTGTAGAGACAAAACATAAAGCACTAGTACCAAATTTAATTATACGAGATGTACTTGCTATTGCTGTATTTGACATATAACCACTAAAATGAGGAGGAGATAATCCTCCCGTGACTATAACTGAAGTAGGAGTGTGTTAATCACCCAATCCATCTCTTGGACTATCCATAATAAGTCCTCTATTTATACGATACCTACTATTGTTCCTTGTTCAATAGAACTTGGAATATGCACTAGAAATGGATCTCCAATTCCAGTTAAGGGTGATTTAAAGTGTATAAAAAGACTCTGTATTGAATATATTCAACTCTAGTGATTTTAGGAGTAGAAGTGTGGATTATTATAATTTATGGTTCACTGAGTGAATCAGTAAAATGTTTTTGGATCAAAAGAACCAATTATGTTTAATAGGCACCTGTAAGGAGGTGCTGGAAACTCCACTATGATCAAAAGAATATCATGGATCCTCCATGAATGATAGAGAGGTGAGTCTTCCACCCTTAAATTATGTTTAAATCAAGTTAAAACTTAAGGGAAACTAAAACACAAATAGAACACCACTAGTAAAAGTCCTAGGGATATCAAACAATCCAATGTAAGTCCTTTTGGAGCTAATTATGAGTTGCTTAGTTCCCACAACCAAACAATAAAAGTACAGAAAACAGTTACCAAGGCTTATGCTAATATTCCTTATTAGATCAAGTCTCCCAAAAAGGTATGGGACACCCTCCATTATCCAGGTCATGCCCAGATGCATGCTAGGGACAATAGTTTGACTGAAGAAGTTGAGCTTTGTTATGGAGGAAGAATAAAAAGAACAGATAAAGGAGGAAATACACTATATAGACAGAAAGTATGCCCACAGACAATATTCAAGAATTCGAACCAACTTCTATTGGTTGATTGATCTATTGATTAATTGGTTGATTGTATGTTACAATAGTGTACATATTTATATAGAATGCTGAGAAACTTGGGTGACTACCGGTTACGTTCAATTACAAAGAATTTATAATGGTTAGGAATTTCAACCTTCACAGATGAATGGAAGATAGAGAGACATTATGTCGATGTTCGGCAATGCATGTCAAGATGTTGTATGTCGACCACGAAACTTGTTGAGGTTGTAAAAGTCGGTTGTATCAAGGTTTGGAATTTTTGAAGCTAATGTTGAACCCTGATAAATATCTCTATATTTTTGTAAGAATACCGTTCAATTAGCTCATATGTCAAATATTCTATCAATGAGCTTTAGTTCATGCTTAAATTAGAGTTTATTTATCAAGTAAATAAAATAATAAGGAATTCAAGGCCATGATCATGACACTGAGTGGTGTAATATGTTGATATAATCTATATCAGTCTCTTTTAATTTCATTTCTCAGGTATTGTGCACTTCTGCTACAAATTTCATGTGCTTCTTTACACCCTAGCTAGATGACTAGGCTAAATTGAATAGTCTCATTGTTTATTCAATAATGTGAGTTCTATTTAGCCATAGCATGTTTTTTATTTAATCCCATATCCATACATACTTTCATACTGAAAATTATCTGAGGCCGTATACTTCTTGGGAAGCCTCCACTACGTAGGACTTCCCTACGCCAAAATTGCCTAATTTTCCCAAATCACTCCTAAACTCCCAATAATTCTCCATAAATTTATTGAACTATAACAAAAACTATTTGATTCTGTATAAATGTATGATAACATATATGTTCCTTTCTCCAAGCTCCTGGCCGAAAGGAATTGAATAAGTATTCCTAGTTTCACGGTTGGGTGACCCAGAAGCGTGGGAGTAAGTTTCAGCATAATTGACTCTGAAAAATAAATGGTCCATAATATAAATGTGTTAGGGAATATAAATTCAATTTTATTAAACTCTCCTTGGTTTTTTCCCTCTGCCTTCTTCCATGCCTACAAATTTCTCAGAAAAACACCATATTTTCCTAGTCCAAAGTTTTATTGTTTTTGTGCAAGTATCTGATCAGAAATTTAATTAAAGTTGTAGAAATATTAGTGATATGATCTATATATTAGAATTTGTATCATTATAGTGGTATAAAAGAATGGTCCTCCATACCTTCTCCTGATAATAATTGATGGGTGCAAAATACAATTTCGATTCTAAAAGAAAGATTCCCCAAGAAGAGGAAGTTGAATCTGTGAAAGGGAGATTCCATGATGAAAAAAAAGAGAAGGATGAGTTCCAAAAATTTGTGAGGAACATGTTGAAAGGTATGCAAGAAATTTCAACTAACATCATACATTCAGGTCAAGAGACCAGAGAATTCCTAGCTAAACAACTAGGAGTTAAAGATGGAGAAGGGAGCACCATTGGTTCCCAATGTGAATAGAGAAAGATTATGGGTGGATATATTTTCTCCAATATTGGGACTCAAAATAGGCCTCTAGAGTATAGAGATGAACAAAATTTGGATCCTCGACCTACTATGCCAAAATTTGTAGAGATCCCAAAGGAATATCATGAAGCACAGGTTGAAACAATTGCTACATGGGAGGAGAATTTTTATCTTTATCAATCCTTGAGTGAAGAATGCAAAAGGGATCTAAATATAGGGGAAATCCAAGAATAAATACAAGGCTTCCATATCATAATTATGAATTAAATAATTCCATTGGATAAATCAACTTGCCATATTTTGATGGCACTTCCAATTGCTCAGTGAGCTCTTGGATCTAGAAAATGGTCACATATTTTCAACTAAATCCTATGGAAAAAAGGGATTCCATCAAGTTGGAAGCCTTACATATGGATGGGGATGACATTGAATGGTGGTTTCATGGCATGAATACCCTATGCCATGATCAAGTATTCAACTACTAGGAATTCACTACAATATTAACATAAAGGTTTGACCGGAGAGATCCTCATATCTCTTTCTGGGATTTGGAGCACATTAGACAAGTTGGAACTCTAGAAGCATACATATTAGAGTTCCAAAAGGTGGTTGTAATGGTAAATGATATATAAAAATAAAGGATGATCCTTTTTTTTACAAAAGAACTGGTTGAACCTTTGAAGGGACTGGTGAAAGCTTACCGACCCAAAACTTTGCAGGAAGTGGTGAGCAGAACTAGAGACCTGCAAGATGCAATTTTGAGGACCAAGTATCCTATTAGACCTCATATGCCTCCTAAATGGAAGACTCAAAGACCTATGGTGAGGAAATTTCCTATCCCTAGAAATAAATATTAATCCTACAAGGATTGGGATGAACTAAGGAGGAAAAAGCTATGTTTCTCTTGTCAAGAACCTTGGGTTCCATGCCACGAGTGTGTGAAGGGGAAGGCACATTAAATCAAATTGTTCTCCAAAACTGATGAGGAGATAGTTGAATAAGCTGATGGAGAATATGAAAAAACTAAGGACAAGGAATAACTCCCTCAACCCAGAAGAAAAATTGCAATACTCAATGGCATACCTCGGTACCATACATTAATGCTGAAATGAGTACTATAAGGCCAAAGAATCACAGTCCTAGTTGATGGGGGTGCCACCCATAATTTTATTAATGCAGCCCTGGTGGATAAAAGGAAGTTGTCGACTGAGTCCTTTTAAGGATTCACTATGGTTATTCCCAAAAATCATACCATGGAATGCAAACCTGCAAGTGAGTCTTGGAGACTACACAGTGAAGGAAAATTTTTATGTTGTCAATGTGGAAGAAACCAACCTTATGTTGGGAGTTCAATGGTTGTACTCCATTGGAGAACATTCCATGAATTATAAATTACCCTAGATAATTTTCAAGGATGTTGAAGGGAAACTTGTGGTTACGAAGGGTATGAACACTTACACAAACGAAGTAATTTCTGCCAACAGTATGAGATCCATTTTGATACATGGAGACATTGAATGGGTTGCAGAATGTGATATTACTAATGAGGGAACTACTGCCAAAGTTATTACCAACCAAAAGACATCAAAAATATGTTGCACAAGAACAAGGGTTTTTTTTAAAACCTTCTAGATGGCAATGCACTTGACCATGGCATTAAGCACAGAATTGAGTTGGAAGTTGGTATAATTCTGATAAAAATACACCCCTACAAGCATCTAAATAGGTTCAAGGATGAGATTGAGAAGGAAATTAATGAGCTCCTTGAGTTGGGCCTCATTAGACCAAGTTCTAGTCCTTTTTATTCTTTGGTGGTTCTAGTGAGGAAGAAGGATGGGACACTTAGGATGTGCATAGATTATTGGTCTTTGAACTAGAATACCATAAAGAACTAGTACCCAATCCCCCAATTTGATGAGCTGATGGATGAACTGCATGGAGAAAATTTCTTCTCCAAGATAGATCTCTGATCCAGGTACCACCAAATCAGGATGAGGGAGGAAGATAAATAGAAGACAACTTTTCATTTTTATTTTGGTCACTTTGAGTTTATATTCATGCCATTTGGATTGACTAATGCTTATGTAAATTTCTAGTTATGCATGAACAAGGTCTTCAATGAGAAACTATGTACGTATGTCCTTGTATTATTTGATGATATTTGTATTTATAGTAGGACATGGGAGGAGCACTTTCTCCACTTGGATGTGGTACTCAAAATATTTGTAGATCAGAATTTTGTTGCTAAGATGTAAATATGTGAGTTTGGCATGACTAAAATCCTCTATCTTAGCCATGTGATATTCCAAGAAGGAGTCAATGTACACCAAGAAAAGATAGAGGCCATTTTTGGGTTGGAGAATCCCAAATATCCTCACTGAATTGACAGGCTTCATTGGACTTTGTAACTACTACCGTATATTTGTCAAAGGATACTCCCGGTACACTGCGCCCTTGACAGATATAACTAAGAAGGGTGCATTTAGTTGGAGTGAGGAGGCTAAAAAATCTTTCCAAAAGATGAAAGAGATAATGAGCAGTTGTCTAGTACTTTCCTTGACTAATTTTTCTAAACCATTTGTGCTGGAATGTTATGCTTCTCGTGAAGGAATTGGAGCTATTCTGATGTAATATAAGCACCCTATTGCATTCAAGAGCATAAAATTGCAGCCACATGAAAGGTTGTATTCAATCTATGACAAGGACATGCTGGTAATTATGCACGCATTGGCCAAGTTCTGATAGTATTTGGTGGGAGGTAAATTCATTGTGAATACTGATAACAACAGTCTTAAACACTTCCTAACCCAAAAGGATCTCAATGATAGGTAGAAAAAATGGATGAGTAAATTTTAATTGTATGATTTTTACATTGAGTATAAAAGGGGGAAAATGAATGTTGAGACTGATGCACTCTCCTGTAATCCCACATTCTCTTTGCTAGAGATGCTAAATGAGTGGAAGATATAGTTGGCCACTGAATATTCTAAGGATTAGTTTGCTTGTGAATTTTTCGATGTGGTAAACTAGAATGAAGAGTACAAGGTACATTATGACCTCATCTACTACAAAAAATAATTTTTTTAGTGCCCGGATCTGCACTAAATAGGAATATTTTGGAAGTTTCACATGATGCACTAGTGGCTGGCCACCCTGGTTTTCTGAAGACTTACCTAAAGGTAAGGGAGAGATTCACTTGGAAGGGCCTTAAATATGATATTCTCATGCATGTGAAGGAATGTTCTACATTTCAACAAAACAAAGTGGAGCACACACACCCTGCTAGACTCCTCTAGCCTCTTCCTATTCTAGAACAAAAATGGGAGAGTGTCTCCATGGAATTTATCACTAGGATTCCAAAGTATCAAGGAAAAGACAGTATTTATATGGTGGTTGACAGGATGAAACAATTTGCACACTTTTTTGCAGTCACATCCACTATTTCATCTAGTGAGGTTTTTTCTCTATTCTTCAAGGATATTTTTAGGATGTATGGATTGCCCAGATTTATAATTAGTGATAGAGATAGTAAGTTCACCAATTCATTTTGGAAGGCATTGTTCGGGATGGTTAGAACAAACCTGAACATGAGCACAAGCTATCAGCCCTAGATAGATGGAAAAATGAAAGGGTGAATTAATGGCTTGAAGGGTACCTCTGTAATTATGTTACGGGACAACAAGAAGCTTGGTAAACTTGGCTCCACTTGGGTGAGTTCTACTATAATAACACATTTCATATTTCTATCAGAATGACCCCCTTTATGTCCTTGTATGGGTATGAGGCTCCTAATTTTGCATACTTAAGTTTTCAAGACTGCAGGGCACAAAATGCTAAAGATTGGTTACAAGAAAACCAAGAAATTCTAAGGGCACTGAAAGACAATATGCAGATGGCATGAAACCAACAAAAGGTGTATGCATATAATCACCAAATTGAGAGAGTGTTCCAAGTAGAATACTTAGTGTACCTAAGGATGCAACCTTATAGACATTCTTCCTTGAAGAAGAACGGGGTTGAAAAACTTTAGCCGAGGTTTTATGAACCCTACAATATTATAAGAAAAGTTGGTGAAGTGGCCTATGAGTTGGAATTGCCAGCATAAATAAAAATCCATAATGTTTTTGATGTGTCTTGTCTAAAGAAAAGTGTTGGACACTAGAAAGTAGCATCTGAAGAACTGCCACCCCTATATGATGAATGCAATTTGGTCCTAGTACCATATAAAGTGTTACTAGGTATAGAAAGGAAATTGAGGAACAAAACAATCAAAGAATATCTTATACAGTGGAAAGGATTACCCAGTGAAGATTCTACTTGGGAGGGTGAGTAGATCTTGCAGCACCTTGCTTTGCTTCTACTTGGGGACAAGAATATTTGGGAGGGGAGGACTATCATGTCCCCACCTAATTGACCAAAAAAAGTGTGGACCATACTAAACACCTAGGGGGACTAAGCGTAATTAATTAAATTGCATAGGGAAATTTTGCTAAATAAACATTATTGAGGAATGTAATTGATTTTTATCTATCATAATTATTTATTATGCAGTTTAATTATGTGGAAATGAGCCTACCATGTCAGGGGGTGCACTTGGAAAATCCAAATTTCCAAGGAGAAAGAATTGGAAACTCCATGACAAAAGTAGTGAGGGAGGAAAAAGGAAAGTTCCCAAAAGGAACAGAAAGGAAATCAGAGATGAAATTAGGAAAAAATTGACAAAGGAGGGTGTAGTTTCCTTTTGGAGACTTAGAAAAGTTGTCATAGGAAAAGTAGGAAACATTTGAAAAAGGAGGGCTCAGTTTCCTTTTGGAGACTCAGAAAAATTGTCATAGGAAGAGAAGGAAACATTGGCCTAAGGAGAGCGCAGTTGCTAAGCTGCATGGATGAATTTGATAGGGAAACATCTTCACATGGACGCTACATTACAATTACTCAAGCAGGGCACATGAATTGGCCAAGCATAGGGTTTCTATGTGGATGACTTTCTCTCACAGGTCACCTATCACCTACACCTGCTAAACAAGTCACCCAAGAATATATTTAAAGGGGATTCAAGCTCCATTTACTAGTTTGGTTTATGATTAATTGATTCATTCTTATTTGAAGCATATTGTTGAGCCTAGGAATTACCCCTTTTTTACCATCTTCAATCACCTTTTCTTCCCCTCTCTTACATCATTTAGCATGCTAATCAGACCTGTTGTCCTTACTTTGATCCCCAAACTACCAAGGTATGACTGATCATTGCTTTATCTTATTAATTCTTATGATTGTGATAATTAAAGCTGTGTATCTCTCAAATGTGCTAACATGTTATGATTTATGAAGGCAGTTTGAGATAAGTGGACTGCAGGTGGATGAGGGCTGAACAAATATCAAAGAAAGGGATATTCGTTGCTTAAAAGGACTCTCAGCCCCTGATCATCAATGAAGGCACATGGTTTTAATGTAATATCCTAGACCGAGTTGTGACAGTGCAGCTGTAACAGAGCGTGCTACATTGCTGCTCGAATATAATCGTGATCTGAAGAGATCGCTACTCTTGGGCAAGTCAACAGCCTTCCTGCATTTTCCATGTCATTATCATACCACGTTTTGTAATAGCCAGTATACTTAGGGCGCCTGAAGATCAGAGATCTTCATGGATGCCCTTTAATAGGATCGAAGCCTATGATTTGCATGTATAAATAGGAGGAGCTGTTTCGATCCGGGGGGTTGGCATATAGATAATTCATTCATTGTATTGACAGCGGAAGCAACCTGTAATAATTCTTTCTTTTAATACAAGGAGTTACCTGTAATTTAAGGGAGTTGTATGTTGTTCATCCAGCGTCTTTGTGTGAAGGTTGGGCCCGCCTTCCGTAGAGATTGCTGAGTTAAAGTAGGATTTCTGAATTCATGGTTGTGTAATGCTTTGTTGATCATATTTCCTTTGTACATAGTAGTAGTAGTGTGGATTTACAGTATAATTGGGATCCCATTTTCTTAAAGATTGGTAATTCGCACAGAGTGATAGTCGATTGAATAGATAACTTCCTTTATGCAAATTGAGTGGTAGTTGTACGTAGCTTGGTTCATCTTGTAGTTTTAGTTGTTATCCTACGAATCCTTGCAATTTATCTTTCCTGTTATGATTGTTGATTTTCATTCCTGCAAGTCAATTCCTTCGAATAGCTGAACTTAATCCTTTGCAATTGAATTTCTAGATTAATATTTAATTTATGTTTATGACTTTCAAGAGTAATTAGATTGAATGGGCAGTTTAATTATTCTGAGTTGTGAATAGGATTTCCTTTTTATTTGCAATTGTTGTTTGCATCTTAGATCATTTTTCTTGAATTACAGGTAATTGAATTTGTAGTATTTAGAAGATGAATAGGATTGCACAGATTCTTGGGATAAACATAGTTGTTAGAGGATAAGAGTGTTCAATTACATTGATTTGGTGTTTAACGCATATACTGTGCATTTATCCTTTGAAATAAAAGACTTTCTCGGGTTGACAATAAATCTCGTATGCTCTATGTGTGTTGATAATAATCTATCTGCATATAGGGTGCTCAACATTTTGGCGCCGTTGCCGGGGAAGGATAAAAATTAAACGCTATCATTAGTTTCATCTGGTAATTATTTATAGTCAGTCTCTCTATTCTTTTTGCTGAAATGATTTGGGTTGCATGAATACGAGGAGGGTAAAATGCGATCACCTCCCAAATCCCAAAACCCCACAAGATACTAACAGTGCAGGTGGCTTGGGTCACGGTCGAGGAACACCATTGGGCAGAAGGACATTCATCGACGATCTTGTTGACAGAACTGATTCATCTACCAATGCTCGCCAGTAATAAACTCATATCAGAAGGAACCCTGCCGATCCTGTGGCTCTAGCGTCGGGATCCACGGTGAAGAATACACGAGCAGCTGCGACTTCCTCGAACATCCCTGCAGAAGAAGACACAGTTGTTACAACCGGACCAGCTGGTAGAGGTCCGAACTACCACATAAATGGGAAGGTTGTAAGTAAAGAAGAGTGGGATCAGTACCACCAAAAGTTTGAGGATCAGTGGAAAAACAAGGGAAAGAACGAGGAACAAAAGAAGGACGAAGAGAAGAAAGAGGAAAAGAACGTGGGAATGAACGAAAAGGAGAAAACAGAGGAGAAGAAAACAGAAGAGGAGATGAGTAACAGACACGACTCTGACAAGGAAGAGGCAATGGGAGAAAAATGTCATCATGACAATCACTCCCTGCCTGAAGGAATGATGGCTACACTGCAATTCCCAATTTAGCAGCCAGCAAGGACAGCCCCTATGAAGAATATCTCACCATCGGTGCTACCTCGCTTCCATGGAAAGGCGGCAGAAGATCCAGAAGAATTTCTTTTTGAATTTGATATTCTTTGCCGTAGCTATGATTATGTCACCGATGCTCAGAAGCTAAAACTTTTCCCTGCCACCCTGAAGGACAACGCCTTACGATGGTTCATGAGCCTCGGGGGAGGAACTGTTGCTAATTGGGATAAAATGAAACAGGAGTTCCTGGAGAAGTATCAGGAATCTTGCAACACCAAGGATAAAAGGGAAGAATTATTCAAAATGGTGCAGAAGGAGGATGAAAGTTTTGAGGATTTTGTGGAAAGGCTGCTATACAATGTGTAGAGAGCAGGGCATATGAACATGGGGCTGGATGTACTCAATATAATCTTTCTTTGTGGAATCAGGGATGATTTTTTAGACATGTTAAATCTGCTAGGAAAAGGAGACATCTCTAAAGAACCTTTTGTAAATATTGTGGAATTATGTAAGAGATACTCCAGGGGCTCTTCCAGGAATAATAAGTGGGACAAACGGGACAAGTTAGAATGAGATGTCTTCGACAGAAATCATAAGTTATCCAATGGAGGAGCTACCCGTGCAGAGATAGGCAATCTCCTTGAAAATTTTAAAAAAGAAATGATGAGCTCCATCTCCTCAGAGATTGATTTCCTGAAGGAAAAACAAAAATAGGTAGTAGAGGATCTCACACTAGGTGTGTTCTGCCCCCGATGTAGAAAGAATCATCCACTGAAAGAATGCCCGCTTGATAAAGCAGAAGTATTCAGCTGTGTGAGCTGAACCACGACGTGAAAGAATGTCCCTCGCTTCCCCAAGTGAAGGCTGTTCTGCAGGCATCAGCTCTAGAAGTGGAATCGGCCTATTTCATTGCACAGAAGAAACCTTGGCAGATTTGAAACCAAGGTATGCCTCTAGACTCATTTCCATTTTTGAATAATATGGGTAATTGGAATAATAACATGCAAAATGTGAATACACAATTCCCTTCAAATTATGCTCAGTGGAATTCCTCCCAACCCGCAATGCAAAATTTTAACGTGTCGAGTCCTTGGACATAGCCACCACACCAACCTACATCATGGTCTCCTGGATGGAGGAATTTCCATCTTGGGAACCAGTTTCCTCAACCACCTCCACCTCAATAGTCATCATATTCTCATCAATATCCTCAATTTCCTCAATATCCCCAATACCCACCTCAGTAGTTGCAGCTGCAGAATAATCATGTTCCTAATATACCAATACGACCTCAGCTACCTGCTCAACCCAATCCTAACCGGAATAATAAGACAGTCCATCAATTGGAGACTGTCAACATGCCAGCCTACTCTCTTTCCCATATACCTTGTAACAATATTCATTTACGATCTGGAAAAATAGTAGAACCAATAATTACAGAAGATACTCCACCTTCTGTGCATAAGGAAGAAAGGAATTCACAGCATCCATCCAACACAGTTCCTATTATTGAAGATGATGAGCAACCCTTAGATGGGACGGCTGAAACATCAAACGATAAACCTGACAATACGTAGCCTACCCAACTGATAAGGCAACCACCATATCTCGAGAGACTAATGATACCAAGAATGGGGGGACAACCTCAGTTTAACCTCCTAGGAGAGTTAAGGAACCTTTATGTCAAAATCCCCCTTCTTCAAGCTCTTCAAGATGTGCCTATTTACGCTATAACAGTTCGGGACCTGTGCACTAAGAAACCAGGAAGGAAACCCAGGGATCCTCCCACTGTTCATCTCATAGGGAATTTATCTGGCCTGATAACAGGAAAAACCCCTGTGACTAAATATGATGACCCTGGAAATCCCACTGTTACTGTACAGATAGGACAGACACAGATACCCAACGTGCTAGTGGATCTAGGAGCAGCGATCAATGTTATAACAATGGAGACTGTAAAGAAGCTTGGGCTCACTAATCTTAGACCAACCCCTGCTATTTTAGAATTGGTGGATAAATCCACCATCAGAACCGAAGGGATTCTGGATGACCTTGTCATCTCAGTAGATTCATGGGAGTACCTTGCTGACTTTTTGGTATTACAACCAAAATCACAGCTTGGGGGACACCAATTGATCCTGGGGAGGCCTTGGTTGGCCACAGTTGATGCTTGCATCAGCTGTCGATCGGGTTCCATGACTATATCTGATGGTACGGATACTAAAAACCTCACCCTTTATCCTCCAGCTCGGCCAAGTCTAGAGGATGAAACTTCCCTTTGGATAGAGCAGGAGGAGGAGGAGGATGTTCAGCCACTATTAACTATAGGGAGGGCCTTAACTTTTAAAAATGAAACAGAAGATGATACTATTAGTAATTTCATTAGTGAACCCACTTCAGTGAATAGAGAGGTCTATCAAATTCTGAACACTACCCTGGGCAAGGAAGAACAAGAAAATCTTACGGAAGAAGCCTTAGTTGGTGACACAAACATAATCCCGGTTTTAAAAAATTCAGAAAGTATTCCTATTGAGGTAGAGCCTGGATGAACTTTGATTATTAATCCTAGTCTCTCCTTAGAGGAACAGAAATTCCTGGTCAGCCTCTTGAAAGAACACAAGGGGGCATTTGCCTGGGAGTATACAAATATGAGGGGTATTCCCTCTAATCTGTGCACCCATCATATTTATATAAAAAGTGACCCCGGCCTGTGTGTCAACCCCAATGACGCATGAACCCCAACCTGAGGGATATAGTGAAGGAAGAGATCCAGAAACTGTTGGAAGCAGGATTTATATATCCTATTTTAGATAGTGAGTGGGTTTCTCCACTCGTAATTGTGCCCAAGAAAAATGGCAAATGGAGGGTTTGTGTTGATTATAGGGAACTAAACAAAGCCACTCAAAAGGATCATTTTCCTTTGCCCTTCATTGACCAAGTACTTGATACCCTATCAAAGAAGAAGTTTTTCTCCTTCCTAGATGGCTTCAGTGGGTACAACCAAATTCAGATTGCTCCTGAGGATCAGGATAAAACCACCTTCACTTGTCCCTGGGGAACGTTTGCCTACAAAGTTCTCCCCTTTGGTTTATGTAACGCACCAGCAACGTTTCAAAGAGTTGTAATTGGCATATTCTTTGAATTAGTCAATGATAGTATGTAAGTCTTCATGGATGATTTTACTCCCTATGGCAGGTATTTTGAGGAAGCACTGGAAAATTTAAAGAAGGTTTTAATTCACTGTGAACAGACTCAGCTCTCATTAAGCACTGAAAAGTGCCATATGCTGATGAGTGAGGGGGTGGTATTAGGGAATTTTATCTCTGCCAATGGCATTCAGGTAGACCCTGTAAAAATCAAGGTGATAAAGAATATACCTACCCCTTCAACTCAGAAAGAAGTGCGAAGTTTTCTGGGACATGCTGGATATTATCGAAGGTTTATAGAAAATTTCTCCAAACTTGCTTCTCCTTTGTTCTCTCTGTTAATGAAGGATGCACAGTTTGTGTGGAATACAGCATGCCAGACAGCATTTGATGAGCTTAAGGAGAAGCTGTCCGCAGCTCCCATCTTACGGGGACCTAACTGGACCCTGCCCTTCCATATTTCTTCAGATGCCTCTAACACTGCCATTGGGGCAGTATTAGGACAGCAGGATGGTCAAGTACCTTATGCCATCTACTATGTTAGTAAAAACCTGCCCCCTGCTGAACTTAATTATATTGTTACTGAAAAAGAATTCCTAGCTATTGTTTACTCTATCAATAAATTTCGACATTATATCACTGGGTATCCTACGTTTGTGCACACTGACCACTCTGCCATTAAATATTTAATGAACAAACCTGTTACCAATGCCAGAGTGACCAGATGGCTTTTGTTATTGTAGGAATTTGATATCACCATTATAGATAAACCTGGAAAAGAAAATGTCGTTGCTGATTTTTTATCCCGTCTTACTAATAGTGATGATAGTTTTCCTGTTGAGGACTCTTTTCCATATGAACATCTATTTGCACTGTCAGCTCACTCTCCCTGGTATGCAGACGTCGCTAATTATTTGGTTGCAGGGAAGCTCCCACCACATATGTCTAAACGAGAAAAAAGAAAAATCATTCAGCAGAGTGCCAGGTATTGTTGGCTAAATGGTCATCTCTTTTACACAGGACTGGATCTTGAGATTAGGAGATGTGTAAGAGAAGATGAGATCTTTCCCATACTAAAGGCCTGTCATGATGAGCCTTGCGGGGGGCACTTTGCAGAAAAAAGAACAGGGCATAAAGCACTGCAGATGGGATACTATTGGCCGACTTTGTTCAGGGACGCTAAAAGGTATGTTCAATCCTGTGACAGCTGCCAAAGGATGGGCCAACCTAATAAAATAGATCAGATGCCTCTACAACCTCAAGTAGTAGTTGAACCTTTTGATATATGGGCACTGGATTTTGTTGGCCCTATCAGTCCTCCTTCCAGACAGAAAGTTTACATTCTAGTTTGTACTAATTATATGACCAAATGGGTGGAGGCTGTAGCTTTGGCTAAGGCTAACGACTAGGCGGTGATGAATTTTCTGTACAGTGAAATTTTTACCTGCTTTGGGGTACCAAAGGAAGTGGTTACTGATGGGGGATTGCAATTTATGTCACGCCAATTTGAATCCTTGCTCCGGAAGTATCATGTGCAGCATAGGGTGGCTTCACCTTACCACCCCCAAGCCAATGGTCAGGTGGAGAGTAACAATAAATTTATCGAAGCCATCTTGACCAAAATAGTTAAGTGTCATTGAAAGGATTGGGCTGACAGGCTTTCGGAAGCACTGTGGGCATATCGCATGACTTGGTGCAGCACTAAAAGTTTTTCTCCATACGATTTAGTGTATGGAAAGAGTGCCATCTTTCCAATTGAGTTTGAGATTAAAACCCTGAAGATAGCCACCGAAATGAATTTGGATGTAACAGAAGCCGAGAGGAGAAGATTGAATCAATTAATTGAATTGGATGAGAAACGGTTAGCTGCAGTGGACCAAACTTTGTTGCTTCAGCAACAGAGATCCAATTGGCATGACCGATTTATTAAAAAGAAAGTCTTCAGCGAGGGAGACTGGGCATTACTCTATGACTCCATATTCAAAAGGGATTTTAAAGGTAAATTACGTACAAGGTGGCTCAGTCCATACTTGGTTGACAGGGTCTTTGACAACGGCACTGTCTATCTGGTGACCATTGATGATAACCACATACCATTACTTGCTAATGGCCACAGACTGCGACTGTATCGTAAGACTATTTCGAAAGACGCATTCATTTCGCAAATCACCGCCGATCTAGAGTATCAGCTGACACCAGGGAAAGAACTTCTCTTTGCCTCTGTCGACCCTTGAACTGTAAATCGTGCTTTGAATCACTGTACATAAATAAAAAAATTTCCTACTGTAGCGTATAATTATTTGTTTTCCTTTTACATTTGATATTTTCGTATGTTGTTGTTTTTAAAAAATTTGCAGGGTAGTGCCAGGCGAATGACCAGATTGGGCCTGTTGAACGGGAGTCATCTTCCTCTGCTTCCCTGCACTGCATTTCCCCTTTTCCTCAAAATAAATTTTCCAGCGGCTGCAACATATTTCCCGGCAGCTGCAACATATTTCCCAGCGGCTGCGACATCTTTCTCCGACGATTGTGAATTTATTTTTCGGCAGCCGTGACCTTTTCCCGATGACTAGAAAATCTTTTTTCCCAGCAGCCATAACCCATTTCCCAGTGGCTGCAACATATTTTTTGGCAACCATGACCTTTTCCCGATGACCAGAAAATCCTTTTTCTCGGCAGCCGTAAACCATTTCCCGGCGGCTGCAACATATTTTCCGGCGGCTGCAACATATTTGCCGGCGACTGCAACATATTTGCTGGCGGCTGCACCATATTTGCCGATGGTTGTGACATATTTTCCGAGGGCCGGCAAACTTTTCCCTAGCAGCCGTGATTTTTCCTACTACCTCCAATCTTTTTCTCAACGCCGTGAACCATTCTCGGTGGCTGCAACATCTTCTTCGCCGGCCGCAATATCATTCTTGGCAACTGCAATTCCACTCTATTTGGCGGCCATTTTTCAGCATTAAACACCGTTTTCTTACAACCTGCGGTGGTAACTCCTATGTTAACGAAAGAAATTGCTTCCACTACCAAATATGGCTCTGATTTATTCCACTCGTGCCGACCAACTCGGCATAATTCCAACCCCGGCGACACGATGGTTTCTGTTTCACTCGCGGAAGGAATTATGGTGTTATCTGTGTCATTATGATCAAATTAATAACTGCACACGAGCTCAGCTTTGCAGCGTCAGCATTCGCACGTTCCACCATTCTCCGCAGGCTATCCGACACACCATCTCATGAGGTATGGATTTGATTTTCACATGATTAAGTATTGATATGATTAATGATCTCAGTCGTACCTTTGTACATACCACCATTATGGATTAATTAACCTTTCCCTTGTGCGACGTAAAAACTAATAACTGCCACCTTCCCCAATTTGGCATAAAAATTTCAAACCTCCCTCCGTGCTGAACTTTCCAAATTTGCCATTTTTCTCAACATCTCCGCTCAGCGACTCGCGCATCCTCTGCACTGCAACCTCCATTATCAGACTCTGTAACTCTCCAGCCAGGATTATGGGGATCCCAGCTCGCCATGAACCTTTGGATACATAGGAGCTTAGGAACAATCCCGCAGTTCTGGCCATCTTTCAAGCCGCCGGCTGGCTCGAGTTCTTTGAGCGACTGGATGGCTTTAACTGGGAAGCAGCCCTGCAATTTGCATTAAACCTCACGGATACTCACTCTGAGGTGTGGGGGCTGCACATAGAAGTCTCCGAAGCCATTATATCTGAGGTTACTGCTATCCCGTAGATGGGAAAGGCATGGTTTGGACAATGAGTTCCCACAACGAGCGCATAGGAAGCATTTTTACGAGAGGGGTGTAGCTAGGGTTTTCACCCTAGCTTGTGCTAATGAGCACCTACTAAGGAATCTGGATTCCTTAGTAGCAGTTCAATGATATATGAATTAAATAATGATAAACTGAAGCAAAAAACCAATCTAACTACGTTCTTGAAGCTAAAACAGTAAAAAGTAAATAACATGAAACAATACGGTGAAAAGCAAATAATGTAAAGCAGAAACGGTAAAGAGATGAATAATGATCTTTATTGATGTTACCTCCAATGAGGAGGTTGATGGAGTCCGTTGCGCTGGTCCGATGTCGATGGCTTCGAGCTCCAAGCTGCTTCTTCTCCTTCTCCGGTGGTGGAAATGGGCCAAAAAGAGTTCTCAATGGTGAAACTAGCTTAATGATAAGCTAGGGTTTCGAGAATAATTTCGGCAGAGGCAGGATGCTTATGATAATGGATGTGGAATAATGGGTCTCCATCACTTATTTATAAAACCATGTGGTTTAGGTCATCTTTTTAGGGTTTTAGCTGTTTTAGGGTTTCAGCTATTAGGGTTTCTTCTTTTTTCCTCATTATTTTATATTTTTTATTCCTTTTTGGATATTTTTGGAGGAAAAAAGGATTTTATAGCCTTTTGGAGGCATTTTAAGCTTTTTTGGTGACCTTTTAGATGGTTTTATGGGTTTTTGATGGAGATATGGTCGGAAAGTGGACAAATGAGCCATGTAATGGGGTAGATGAGGTAGTTAACCATTTTTGGGTGTTAACAGATTGCCCCCTGATGTGTGAGGGCAGGAGCTCATCGTATGGCCGATGGACATCATGAGTCATTTTTTGTTTGTCTTGGGGTGTGGAGACGAGAAGGAAGCAACTGAAGTCTGGGACACCGATCTCGAACCACCTGCAAGGACTGAAAAGTACATAACCTCAAAAATGGATGAGGGATCATCTGATAATATGGACGAGGCAGGCATTCCCATGCTCATATCAGAATATAACATAGCAATATAAATGATCCTCAAATACTAGATGAGGAAAAATCTCAATATATGGACGAGGCGGGCATTCCCATGCTCGTATCAAGATACATAAAAATAACTGTGTATATCATGAGAGTCCAGAGGGGACACAAATCTGGAACATACTGCTGGGCTGACCATGTCTGAGCTGAAGAAGTGATGCACTGGAATGACAACAGTGCTACTGAATGGGGTTCCGAAGGAACTGATGAGCTGCGGGATCAAAGTGACAACGGTCATATGTGCAATGGTACACTGAGCTGGAACTGAACTGGGTACTCGAGGAAGCATGGAATTGGATGGCTTCTGAATACAATCGCCAATGCAGCCCGGATATCCACGGGAACATATAACTGGGCATTCCGAAGTGACTCACCAATGTGGTAGAGTCGGGGGAAATCCGGGGTCTTCGACAAACAACGGAAGTGATATAAACCCTGCGTGATTCTCAACGATGCGATTAGGGTGCTGACGTCGAGCAGGTGAGAAACAACTATCCAGAGAGGCAATGATGACTCCTCCCAAGATGGTCCATAGGCACTCACCATAGATGGTGATGAGTCCAAGACGCAGGGACCTCTAGGTCTATCCTCTGGAATAGAGGGGTTGTCGTCGATAGAGGGAGACCTGCAACTATCAAGGCAATGATGTTTCCTTGACAGGAGCACGAGGTGAAGAACCGAACTAAGATAATACTGGTGGCAGGGGTGATAAACTAGGGGGAAAAACTGGGCAAGCAGAGGGGATGGACTCAAACTTCCTTTGTTCAGAGTATGATGGCGAGGATGATCGGGCGGCATCTAAAACTGACTGGTGGTAAAGGAATCATATCGGTATAGCATCTGAGGGTGAATGGGCTGAGGGAGACGCAAGCTATGGTAAAATGGTAGGAGACGGCAGAATACTCTGAACAAAGGTGACCTGATTGGGGGTGCTGCCGAGATGATCGATCAGAGCGCCAAGAGGCGTGGGGGGAGTGCTTCATGGGTTAGGGAACTTGAAGAAGTGTGGATAGAAAATAGTACTGTCTGGTGGATTTTACGAGCCCAGGACAGTTCATGCTCGTGGTTGCTTTCAATTTTAAGGAGTTTGAAAGCAAATAAGAAGACTCTGTAGTGATGGAATGGTACTGTCATGTGGATTTTGCGAGCCCATGACAGTTCATGCTCGTGGTTTCTTTCAATTTTAAGGAGTCTGAAAGCAAATAAGAAGACTTTGATGGAATGAAATGGCACTGTCATGTGGATTTTGCGAGCCCATGAAAGTTCATGCTCGTGGTTGCTTTCATATTTAAGGAGTCTGAAAGCAAATAAGAAGGCTCTGAAGTAATGAAATGGTACTGTCATGTGGATTTTTCGAGCCCATGACAGTTCGTGCTCGTGATTGCTTTCAATTTTAAGGAGTCTGAAAGCAAATAAGAAGACTCAGTATTTGGAATGGTCAGGCAAGGAGGAAGTGTTCAATTAAGGAACATGTATGATGATCAGACCTGATGGCGGGGGGGAACACTGGTGGGCCTCCTTGCAGGGTGGATGGATGGTGGCAAAATAACGAAACCTTTGCAGTATGACAGGAGTGAATGGCTCATGTAAAAAGTGTGGAACAATCAGACGGCGGCCGATGGGGCGCACTAATCAAGGTAGCAAGATGTCAGGACACAATGTTATGATTGTACTGAGGTGAGAGCGAGAAAATATCTCAAGCATCATCACGAGCTCGGAAAGGTGATTCCTGCGATATAAAAGTACTAAAAACAGAGGGCGGCTAAAGTGGCACGCAAACCGAGACGACTATTGATGTCTAAAAAATGGGAAAAAAATAATGTAGTCAAAAAGATGCAATGAGGTGACCATTAGGATGATCTAGTCGTGCTGATGCCAATGGTGGAAACGGTTCAGAAAACGGATTCCGAATGGGTTCAGAATGGCCAAAACAAGAACCAAGTCGACGGACTACAAATAGTAAGTGGGCCCAATGTGACACGTCATTTGTACTATTCAAGATTGATTTGTGATCGGAGTGAACTAGAGCTTACAGGTGATTTCTGGACGATCTGACCGGTGGATTCGAGATTCGGGAGAGCCAGGTATTCCGTTAAACCGACACTTGTTGTGATTTTTTGGGTGGGGGGGTTGGTGGGGCCCATGGGGGGCTGTTGTACGGTCGATAGGTGTGGACCACGGGTTCAGCGGTCGAAATCGCGGTCTCCGACCGCGGGTTTGACTTGGACAGCCGCGGTCAGAGGTCGCAACTGTCGGGCTTAACAGCCGCGGTCTGGACCGCGACTGTCGGGCTTGACAGTTGCGGTCTGGACCGCGACTATCGGGCTTGACAGCCGCGGTCTGGACCGCGACTGTCGGGCTTGACAGCCGCAGTCTGGACCGCGACTGTTGGGCTTGACAGCTGCGGTCTGGAACATGACTGTCGGGCTTGACATCCGTGGTCTGGACCGCGATTGTCGGGCTTGACAGCCGCGGTCTGGACCGCGACTGTTGGGCTTGACAGCCGTGGTCTGGACCGCGGCTGTTCTGGGTTATGGATGGGTGGGGCAGGTCTGTTATTTGTTCATGAGCCTAATGAGACTTCTTTGTTTGATTTTCCGGATTCCACAGGTGATATGGCGGGAGAGGGAGATGCCAGAGGATCTAGTGACTGCCATTCGAGAGGACCGTCGGGTGCGGTCCATGTTGGCGCTCTTCGGACTACTAAAGTTCGCGGGGATTCTGATGATACGGTCAGCAGGTTTACTGCTGAACCACTTGATTGATTTCTGGGATCCCAAGACACAGGCGTTTCGGGTGCAGGGAGAGAGGGTGGACCTCACCCTGGTTGATATTTATTTCATGACGGGGTTACCCTGCCTGGGGCGGGTAACAGATACACAGCCGCAGGTCTCCGCGGATCTCGATATAGATGACCTGGCAACACGCTTTTGCAGGGCAGACGCGAGGGTGCATAGGAATGCACTCCAGATTTAGGATTTATGGGAGCCAGCTGTACAGGCGATGGCAGCGTGTGTCGTACGGATTTTGGGATCCCAGTCACCTAAGAAGGTGTCTGGGGGTCAGATGCAGATTGTAGAGCGAGTGCTGGCTGGGACGTACTATGCGTGGGGCCAGATGTTCCTGACTTGCGTGTAGCGACAGCTGACCGCAGTGAAGGAATCTGGCAAGGGATTTTGTTTTGGTTCGTTTCTAGTGGCATTCTTCATGGAGAGGGTCCCTACCCTTCGGCCGCGGGTGCCGGTCAGAGAGGGAGGCCTGAGGGAGCCCCGGATGATCCGGTGGGGAGAGATGATGCATCGCCGGGGCGACGGGGACGTGGGGCAGTATTTCACTCAGGAGCTGCATATGCAGTGGCTTCAGCTACCACTGGCATTGGAGGACTATCCTTACAGAGGCATGGACTACACAGGGGATCCAAATGTGCCACGGCCACCTGGATAGGCATGGGGTCCAGACGGTATGTATGATTTTAATTGTTTTGTCCAGTTTTTTATGTTATATATGATATATATGGTGACTGACAACTAGGTGTTTGTAGATGTGGGTCCGAGGCCGCCACGAGATCATGTGCACCGTAGAGGGGTGGTGGCCATGCCAGCTCTTCCTGGGCGAGGGGAGGTGCATCGGCGAGACGCGGATGGGACACTGGAGTATGTACGGGTGTTGCTAGGCCGGCTGCTGACGGGAGTGAGTGATGCGGGGTGGGAGGACCTTCCTTGAGATGTGATTCAGGGTTGTAGGCGGGCGCCTCGGGATTTCAGAGGGATAGCGCTCCGGGTGGCTCTCTTGGCGGAGAGGGCACGAGCACGGGCACCGAGGCCCAGGCAAGCTGAGGACTCATCGGAGGAGGAGCAGGAGGAGGAGTCAGAGGCTGCTGACACGGAGAGTGATCTGGGGTATGATTCCCACTAGGGAGAGCAGGGGACTCTCCCTGATTTTTTGTAGCTGCGGCTTGTATTTTATGAACTCTGAGGGATGTACATATATATTTTTTGTATAGCTGAGTACTGGGGTACTCAGAACATGTATAGTTCTGAACATGTGTTTTTGACTTGTATATATATATATGCACGTGGATGCACATTTTTTGGTGATATTGTCTCATTTGTACGCACGTGGATGCGCTTTATGATGTGTTATATGTTGACACTGCATGTGGATGCAAGTAGTCTAGGCTGTTGGGCACGTGGATGCCCCTTTTTTGATATGATATGATGTATGTATGACTAGGCACATGGATGCCCCTATGGATACAAATGTCATTTTTATGGTGTTATGTTTTATGTATGCAAATGTTGATGCAATGCAGTCTTTTTGGTTTTTTGTATATTTGGATGATATGCTATGGGGTAATGATGCATGAGGGAGGTGTTACATAGTGTGATTGATATGCTAGTCTAGGACATTGTTCGCCATTTGATCTGCGACACTATTGTAAGCTCTTGGGACATGTGTGAATGTGATGGATTCAAACTGTCAGCTAAGTTGTTCTGTACGCAGGAATTTTCTAAATAGGCAGGGATCACACACCTGGTAGCAGTTGTTGAGCTGGGAGACAAGTAGCTGGGAGTCCAAGAACACATGAAGGTGACGTATGCCCATCTGGAGGGCAGCAGTTAGGAGACCGGTCACAGCATCATACTCCGCCTGGTTATTGGTAGCAGCACCGATACATATTCCGTCAAGGTGGATGCGTTCGTTGGAAGGGGAGTATAAGACCCATGCTGCAGAAGCTAGGTTGGGAGACCAGCGGCTGGCACCATCAGCAAAGCCGATGTAACAAGGTGGGAGAGGATCCATCTGTGGGCATGCAAAAATGTCATGAATGTGAGATTGTGGTAAAAAACAGTGAAAAACAAAAAGAGAGAAAACTGTGCAAATGCGGACCAATGAGGTCGCGGTTTCGGTTATGGGTAGAAACGTTTAAGATACAACCCATTCCGGGGGTTGGAGAAGGGTCATCCTTCAGAGTCTGCTAAAATGTATGCCCCATTGCCGAGGCAAGTTTGCACAATGTAAGGGCCTTGCCACATGGACTCGAATTTTCCTTTACCTTTTTTGTCGTTGGCTTGGTCATAGGCGAGGACGAGGTCCCCTTCGTGGAAAGTTCGAGGGTGAACATGTTTGTCATAATGGGCTTTGGAGCGTGTTTTGGCAGCTTCGATATTCTAGAGAGTGGCACGACGATCTTCATCGGCTTGTTCGAGGGATAGCAGACGTTGCTCAAGGGGGGAGGTATCGGGGAGAAGCTCAACAACGATGTGTAAGGCAGGTATCTGACACTCAATGGGGAGGATAGACTCTACACCGTGAACTAAATGAAATGGGGTAAATCCAGTGGCAGTCTTGGTGGATGTACAGTAAGCCCATAAAGCAGGAAATAGAATATGGTGCCAATTGGACTTATGCCGATCAACTGTGCGTTGGAGTATGGTTTTCAGGATTTTGTTAACTGCTTCTACTTGACCGTTCCCTTGGGGGTAGTAAGCCGAGGAAAATTGGTGTTCGAACTTGAGGAGGGTGGATAACTCGCGCCACACACAATCTTCAAAATGTGATCCATGGTCAGATACCAATTGTTTAGGGACTCCGAATCTAGTGATGACATGGTTGAAGAAGAAACGGGCAGCAGTGTCAGCCTTACAATTGAAGGTGGGCATGGCTTCCGCCCATTTGGTGAAATAATCGACGGCGACAATGATGTACTTATGGCCGTTTGTTGATGTGGGTCGACACTCCATGAATTCGATGGCCCACTTACAAAAGGGACCAACAGTGACTACTGGGTGTAACAGAGCAGGTGACGTCTGAGCTTTGGGGGCAAAAAGTTGGCAGTTATGGCAATGCTTGACTGCATTGATGCAGTCGGTGAAGAGTGTGGGCCAGAAATATCCAGCGCGGACGACCTTTTGGGCAGTGGCCATCCCTAAGAAATGGTCGCCGTAGGCACCGCTATGACAATCATTAAGGACTTGTTCAACTTCCTCATGTGTAAGGCAACGACGAAGAATTGTGTCGATTCCTCACCGGTAAAGGACATCTCCAATGAGGAGGTAGCGAGAGGCATGGTGACGGATACGACGAGGTTCGTTCCGAGTGACTGTGGGTTGAAAATTCTGCGTGCGCAGGTATAACAAGATATCGCCGTACCACGGGTCATCGGACGAGATGGTAAATAAGTGATTATCGGGTAACTCTTCAGAGATAGGTGGGGCTGGGATAAAGGAAGGGAGATCCGTCATGAGCTGGGCAAGCGCAAGGGCTTTGGTGCTCTTGGGTGTTCGGAAAGTAAGATCATATTCTTGGAGGATAATGACCCATTTGGCCACACGACCTTGCAGGAGCCGCCGGTTTAAGAGATAGACCATGGGGTTAGAGTCGGCAACGACTGTGGTATGACTAAGTAAAATGTAGTGTCACAACTTTTGGATGGAAAAGACCACTACTAGGGCTAGTCTCTCCTCATGTGGATAACGTAGGGGTGGGCCGGACAAGGTCTGGCTAACGTAGTAAATGACATGTTCTTGTCGTGAGGCGTCTTCTTGGACCAAGACTCCTGACACAGCATACTCGGATGCCGAGATGTAGAGAATGAAATCTTGAGAGAAATCCGGAGGGGAGATCAAGGGGGCTTGTATGAGAGATTTCTTGAGGGCATTAAATGCAGCTTCTGCTTGCTCGTCCCAGACAAAGGGTACTTGGGTACGGAGTAGGCACAAGAAACCATGAACAGTTGTGGCGTAATCAGGAATGAAGCGTCAAAGGAAATTAGATCGCCCTTACAGACTTTGGAGCTGCTTGAGTGTTTGGGGAGAGGGAAGGTCTAAGATGGCTTGGACTTTCAGTGGATCAACAGTAATTCCTTTGTGGGAGACAATGAACCCCAACAATCGGCCTGCCGGAACGCAAAAAACACACTTGTGTGGGTTCAAGTAGATCTGATATTTGCGACAACGCAGAAAAACTTGCCGAAGGTCGTTTAGGTGGTCTGATCGTTTTCGGGAACGAGCGGTAAGGTCATCTAGGTATACGAGCAGGATTTGGACCAAATCATGAAAACAATAGGTCATGGCCCGTTGGAATGTTGCGCCAGCATTTTTGAGGCCGAAAGGCATAACACGATAGGCAAAAGTGCCCCATGGGGTAGTAAAGGCGGTCTTGTATTGGTCTTCCTGGTAGATTTGTATCTGATTATATCCGGAAAAGCCATCCATGAAGGAGAGGACTTCATGCCCCGCACACGCATCGATGAGCTGGTCAATGAATGGCGTAGGGAAATTGTCTTTGGGATAGGCGCGGTTTAGATCTCGGAAGTCAGTGCATACTCTAAGGGTGCCTTGTTTCTTGTTGACAGGAACAGGGTTTGAAACCCATGTGGTATAAGCAATAGGATAAATGAATCCTGCTGTGCGAAGTTTCTCGATCTCTGTTTTGACAGCTGGGAGTTTGGAGGGGTGTATGGGACGCTGTTTCTGACGAACGAGGGTTATGTCAGGCCATGTGTCGATGTGGTGTTCTATAATGGTAGGGTCAAGGCCAGGCATTTCGATATAGGACCAGGCAAAGACATCACAGAATTCTTTGAAGAGTGCTTTGTATTCGTCGATCTCTTGCTCAGTGCAAGATGCTCCTAGAGCGATGAGTTCGGGGGTGCCCCCGGGGGCAGCAAGATCGATTTGGATAACAGGTGAGATGTTGTCCATGTTACCCTCTTCGAAGGCGTCAGGAGCAGGAATGGGGTCCTTGAACCAGTCGACCTTCGGGGGAAGGAAGTCTTTGGATTCCATTGCAAATTGAGGAGCAGTGCTAGAATATGGTTCGTCTGGGAGAAAGTATGAACGATGATGCATGTCATCCCAGGGATAATCTGGGGCGGTGAGAGCCTCAAGAATTTCTTCATCACTGTGGAATGTTTGGGTTGTCAGATCGGTTGCCGGGGGTGTGGTGATGGAAGAAAACATATAAATGGTCTCGAACTCTTTGGAAGAAGAAGAGTCCGGGGGGTGGATCTCCACAATGGGGAGTTGGGTTGTGTCAAGATCTAGATCTGAGGGGAGGATCTCCACAATGGGGAGTTGGGTTGTCTCAAGATCCAGATCTGAGGGGATAATCTCTTCAATGGTGAGGTTTGCCGTCTCCAAATCCAGATTGTTCATCTCAAAGAGAGCTATTCTGTACTCGGGGAGATCGGGACAGTGATGGGAGTAATGCCCATAAACATCACATAAGGCACATGAGTGGTTAGTGCGTAGGGATTTGTCACGAGGCATAGGGGTTGAATCTAGATGGACAACTGGGATAGTCGGGTTGTCGTCGAGCATTTGCATGTATTCCTTTAATGTTGGTAAATGAGGACATAGGTGAGTCGCATGGCCCAACTCATCGCACAGCGCGCATTTGGGAGGGGCACGGAATACAGGGGGGTTTTGGACTGTCTTAGGAGGT
>LPNX011175735.1:50011-84236 GCA_001517045.1 Pseudotsuga menziesii
AGTATTTCCTATCAAAGTCAACATATACTAAATAAATATTTTGTTTCTAAATGTGATGGAGATAAATGTAGATTATTTTTATCATTGTTAAAATCTAGGGGCATGAATATTGTTAGGAAATCGTTAGGGATAAAGATTATAAAGCCTTTTGGATCAAGTTCTCATATAGTTAAAATCTTAGTAGATGCCTTTGGTAAAATTAGTAAGAACACATGGTCAAAGGACCGCAATGTGGCTCGTTGTGTGTTGTCACAAGCAATTGTAAATAAGAACACCAGGGTCCTTTGTTTTCTCAAGCCTACATCTAAACTAGTTAATTTGAATGTAAAAACCCTCCGTAGGTATTCTATTATAAGAGAACATCTTGACACAACCACCCAGACAGATTTTTGGGCCTTGGTCAATAGTGGTCGTGTGTCGAGAGACCATCTCAGCTAGAGTAAAAAATGCATCCTGTGTCTAGGAAACCATGTCACGTGCAGGAGGGATGTCTACCCTCGGTAGCTGGGCACGGGGTCCAGGTATCTGTGGATTGGCATCTCTATGCCTAGCATGGGGTCGGTGTTGGGGCATCCCCCTACCAACTCCCCGAAAGCCCAACATGTCAAAATAGTTGACATGTTTCCCCATCACAAACTATGCATACAATTTTCGGAGGAAGTACATCGGTACTTCCCTATTGTTGTGAGGGGGAATGTCAAAAACCATGTACCACCTATCCATCCAATTGTCTTTGATGGGTGGAAAAGTGCACCACTCAATAGAAATATGTGGCATGCTGATCTCCGAAATGTCATCCGTTGCAGGCAGGTGACAATGAATAGATGGCATGTTTTGTTATTTTTAGCCTTTTTATCTTGTTGTAACTCAACCCATCAGCATATTGTTTCCTTTTCCTCTCCCTGTAAGATGCGATGCTATACAAAGCATCATTCGATCTTGCGATCGTATCAACAATAGACAACAATGAATCTGACAAGGAGCAGCGGAGCTCATCTCCACCCCTCCAAGCCGAACCAATCTCTCTCAAATGGCCAATAAACCTCAGTATCTCCACATTGTTATAATCCATAGTAGCCACTGCAATCATAAATACAAATAAAATATCATTAGAAATATAAACATATGATATGATGACATATCTAAGAACTGAAAATTGTATAACTATTGACATATAAACTAAATCTATCATGTAAATTTAAAAATTGATCTTGAATTTTACAGTAAAGAATAAACATTTAACATTTTTTCATTTCATATTTATGTCCTAAATTCAAGTATTAATTCTAACTTTTAAATACATGCATGTGTACATAAAGTGTCTCAGAGTGCATATGTTGATTGCAAAGCTCCTCTAGCTTATTTTAAGGTTTGGATAGTGAAGTTTCATCGAAATTGTGAGGTGCTGATTATTGCTTTTGCAGGACCAGCTCCTAGATTGCGGGTAGAGGCAACAACTAGACCCTAGAGTAGGCGGCATAATGTGTTGTTGATGAATAAAATCCCAGTATAGGCAACGATTTTGTTAGATATGTAATTATTTGTTGTAGTGTGATGTTTTTTTGACTCCAAAGGCTATTTAGCAGAACTTTATGGATTTTATGGTTGCAAGGGTTCCACTGGATTAAATCACGATTAAATATCATGTATGATCTAGTATGTGATTGGCATGTTTAATCAAATACATCAACCTACCTATGTATCTTCACGTTCATAGAGTCTATTGTTGAACTTTGTTGTCTTGACCTAAGTAACCAAAAAGTACCCTTCGTTCAAGACGAAATATTTGTTAAAAGCATGGGAAGCTTCTATACCTTATTTTGACACTTGGATTGGGAAGTTTCATCAAAACTATAAGGTGTTTATTGATGTTCCTGGAAGAGCAACTTCAAGAAGTTTCATCAAAATTATAAGGTGTTTATTGATGTTCTTGGAAGAGCAACTTCGATATTTCGGATAGAGGCAAGGGATTTACCATGTTTGTTTATGTATTTTAGGGGAATATATGAATTCTACTTGATTTGTTTTTATTTGTATATGCAATCTTGCAACATAATTGAAAAACTTTGCGTATTTGTTAATTTTGGTTTGGATTCACAATAGTGAAGTTCGTTTGTTTTTTATGAGTTAATTGGGGTTTTGGCTTAAACTGGACATGTAAATTACTTATGCAAACTTGCAATGTGCTTGACAAACTTTGCATATTTGTGGATTTTGGTATGGATTCACAAGGATCCTTGTAAATATGCATATGGAAAAAGTGAAATTAATTTGTTTTTTGAGTTAATTGGGGTTCTGGTTTCCATTGGGCATGGGAATTTCGGGTATGAATTTTGGTAAATAATCAAAATTATCTAATTTTTATCATTAAATTGGGGAATTGGTTTCAATTGGCCAATTACATTAGGGTTCTTGTTTCCATTGGCCAATTCCATTGGGTTTTTGTTTCAATTGGCCATAATTTAATTTAATATGGTTTAATTTTTCAATCTAGGGCAAATAAATTGATGAATAAAGAGAAAAAAACATGAAAAGAAATGAGGAAAATACCTCACAAAGAGGAGGTTTATCCAAAGGTGGAGATGGAGGGCTTTGGCACACCCAAAATCGCATTCGCCCAGTCAAGATTTGCTCTTCCTTGGTCCAATAGCCGCCTGGTGAGGAGAAAAAGATGGCTGCAGCCTATTTAAAAAAAAACAGGCTTTCCAAATCGTGCCTCTGTTTTAGTGAACAAAATCGCACACACAATTTTTTTCACTAAAACGGAGGCGCGATTTGGTTTACTATCCTAGTTGGCATGCCTATTGGTAGCCTTGGGACTAGGCTTGGCAGGTTCAGGATTGCTTGGGATGATTTCTTTTTTTTGGATTAAGAGTGATTAAATTCACTCCACCATTGAATCTAAAAGGTCCCTCAACTTCTTGCACACACCTGGGACAATCTTGAGCGAGGGGAACTATTAATGCACTTTGTCTTCCTGGAGAGCGGGGAATCCTAAGCAAGAGAAGCTAGTGTTGCACCTAGTCTTTCAGGAGATGGTGAAAATCTTGTGAAGATACTCCATTGTTGTACATTGATATTCCAGGAGAGGGAGACAATCCTATGCAAGAGATCTTATTTGTTATATTTTCCTTGAAAGAGAGGGGCACAATCCCGAGCAAGGTAAGCCATTGATGTGCTTTATCTTGCAAAATAGGGGCACAATCTTGAGCAAGAGAAGCCAGTGTTGCGCCTAGTCTTTCAAGATATGGGGACAATCATGCTAGAAGTTTACTTGATCTCGGGGGTGACTTGCTCAAGTAGTTTGTATTGATAGTGTCTACAACTAGGAGGAATGTTGTATGGCTGATGCCAATTGCTCTATCAACAAAGATAAGTATTCTTGACCATTGTTTATCATGTTACCAATGGACATGTTCCTGTGGAGGCTTAGATAGCTTATTATATATCTCAGAATTTGAATTCATGTCGACGTATAAGTTTGAATTATGATTGTTAGATTAGCAGTTTGTGCTTTGATGTATTACTGCTACTATTGGAGGATTATATGTACTATGATCATTTGAGGTCTAATTTATGGGTAGTCCATATGGTCATATTTGGTTGTTCCATATCAGGTATTCCATGGGGATTATGGTTTTTATTTAATGCAAAAATTATGATATAAAGTAGTGTCTTAATTCTCCCTTTTGAGATAGTATAGAGTGCTGATTAACTTGTTTTTCTACAAGATAATCATTCTGCATTTGGGACAGCTAGTAAGTTTGATTTATGGGTAGTCCATTTGGCTGTGTATGGTCGTTTCAGATCAGGACTTAGATGGGGTTAACAACTGATATTTAAGTGTTATAGAGTTTATCAACTATAATGTTAAAGGTCAGTTACGTAAGTGTCATACTTCTTCGTTACTTATATACTAGAAGTTAAATTATATTAGTAGTGTAGAGAGGAAGATATTAATTAATTAAATGGAGATAGGTGGCTTCCCATAGATGAGATGATGAAATAGATTGACATGTTAAAAGCATTACTAAATCAGTTGTATTCATGCTTCATCACATTGCATCTCATTTATGTTGGGGTATAGACTTGCATTGGAAGGAATGTCTTCCTAAATGACTGGTATTTGTTTTAATTAGTTTGGATTGTAGGCATATTAACCTATCCTTAAAAGAACAAATTATTATGTTGTGCTTAACCTCTAACTAGTCCTTCCTTGTTAGAATCTCTCAAGCATTTGAACCCTAATAATATGTTTAGGATCAAGTACATTACATAAAAACGTCATATAAATTTTAATAAGTGAAAACACTATTTATTAAGATGAAAATAGACTTTTGGAAAAAGCAATATTTACTTTAACAAAAGCAATATAACTACAATGTCAGATAAATGAAGATAAGAGAGTGGAAAGGTCATGTTGTTTTGGAGTAAACATGTTGAAAAAATATCTTAAAAGATACCAACATATATTTTTATATGTTAAAATAAAGCATTTAAGAAAGGTATATATGTTTTTTTAAGTTTTTTAAAATATAATATTACTAAAGATATATTTTTAGTAAAAAAATGAGATCAAGTATCTTGATCTTTACAAGAAAAACACAACTTAACAAGATAACACTAAATCTAAGAAAACTTCAAAGTCAAGTATCTATGGATGATGATGGATCCAAACTTAGAAGATCTCTGTAGGGAAGAGGGTTGGGAGACAAACACTACAACAATCGAAAGAACCACAGATTAAGAATTTGGACCTACTTCAGTTGAAAGAAGCACTTGGAAAGCATAAATAGGACAAAACAAAACAAATATCACATAGTGAAAGTGCTTGTGCGTGTTTATTTCACCGAGGTGCTCTAGAGTCCAGTATGGAGGAGATATTGTCATGTAAAGTAATGTAATCATAAACTTGGAACTTTGCACCAATGGTAGTGAGGTGCTCTACAATGCAATATAGAGAGATGTTACAATTTAAGATAAAACAAAAATTTACACAAAACACTGGATCCCTCTCTGTATTTGATAGATCCAAGTTTAACATGTTGGAGAAATTAAATTAATAGCTAGATAAAGTGATTTGGCAATTGTAAAAGACAATGAATATCAAAAGTATATATTTAGACAATTTTATATCATATAAAAGATCCATTGTTTTTTTTGTGCCCAAATATTTTCCTAAGTTATGAATTTGATTTGCTTGATGTCATTGACCCCAATGGTCACTAGACACTTGCTTGGGGTGATATCAAGTGTCAACTAGCTTTGGTACATTTGGGTAATGCATTTTGCAGGGGTGCAAGGTTTATGTATTTGACAGGTCTTGGTTTGAGCATGTTGTTTTCTTTTATGGCCTTGAAGATTTTACTCTACATCTTGCTATAGTCTTTGCCTCTCTTGCATGGTCTTCCATAATTTGTTCTTATACAACTTTGCCTTCCTTACTTCTCTATAGTGAGGGTTTTGTGGTCTAGTTTTTGTGTTTTACAAGGAAAATAGGTTGTGCACAGGGATCTACAAACCCTACACGTTGGCTTACATTGATTTGTTGGTGTTGCAAGGCACTATAGAAAATCTTCAACTTTGTTCACCTCATCTATGAGCTCGTTTCCAATGGTATTTAGGTATGGCACTCTAATTTTTCTTTTAAAACTATTATTGATTTTCATAGTTATCCCTTCATCTTTTTCCTAAATTGATAAATATGCAAATGTTTCAGTTTGTGTGATTGATAAATATGCAAATGTTTCAGTTTGTGTGATTTCTTGTTATCAAAGTGAATCTATTATTGGTATTATTTTTCCTTCATTTCTCAAAGCAAATAATTTTGTAAAATGGGCATACTTTGCCGACATGAACATTGAACAGTCATATCTCTTTTATGTGCTTGATTTCATCTTCGATATGCATAAAAATCTTGAAGGTGCTACTTGGAAATTTGATATCTGAAAGAGCTTTGTTACCAGAAACTGGACGTGAGTTCTCGTTCCCGTTACGAAACGTTCTTAGATACAGAACAACATAGATAACTACATTAATTCATTGTAAGACTATAGTTTTGGTTCGCATCATTTTCCAGTATGTTATGGTGTTGACGGTTGTCGCGCATGGCTGTCATTATAAATCATCGGACACTTTCCTCGACTAAATACAAATAGTCTTCTACGTCTTTGAATACGTTCGAAAGGATTTTTTTAATCATGACCTCTTAAAACTAGAGTATTATATAGTAAATTGGAAAAAAATATAATGTGTTATTTTATGGTTGTTTAATTAATGTTAGCTTCTTTATAACTTTCTGAGCCCGAAGTTTATTCGCTCCCGAGTCTCTTTCAAAAGAAAATGTAAAGATAATGCGTCTTTACAGTTGTTCGCTATTCTTATTTCGATTGCAGATTCTCCACGGTCATTATTGTAGATTTCCTCGGTCATTATTGTAGATTTCCTGCATCCAATTGGCAAAAAACTGCAATCAAGATAAGCTCAGGCGCAGTGGTCAAAGGGTGGCTATTGTGTGTGAACTGATAAAGACCGATACAACGACAGGCAGCCGGTAGTTATAATGAGATGGCGAGTGCAGCCAAACATAGAATTTTGATTGATCACGAAGACTCGGACTCAAACAAATGGTGGGATTGCCCGTTAAGATGATATATGGGGACTCATTAGTGATTATTTCCTGGGTTAATGGAACTCATACCCTGGATATACCCACTCTGAAACACTGGTGCGATGATATTATCTTTATGCTACGAATGGTACAACCGGTGTCCTTCAATCATATATATCGGGAACACAATACTTTAGCTGATGGTCTATCCAAGCAGGCTCTTCTTTTGGATATGGGTATTGGTCATTTCACGGAAACTATGGATGGTTTGTCCATTAGAGAGGGACATTTCTCTCTATTTTGATGGCTGTATATCTTCTTCTGTTGTATGGCTTTGTATTGTTTGGATGTTATTTCTGTCTGTATATTGGAGACTTTCAGCTAGATTATGACTGCCGCGACATATATGTTTGACTGGACACCAGAACTGGGAATTGCTGACCAGAGTATACTTGGGGATGATGAGAAAGTCTGCTTATGAACAGACTTTGTTTTGTCTACTTACCAGTTCTGGCTGATTTGGTATTATGTCTATTTTTCTTGACTGTTTTGGATGTGTTTGGACATTTTGTCCATGTACTGTATGATGTATGTTTATGATGTCTTTTGATTCAATCGAATACCAAAAGCTGGCTTTTTTTTTCTGAAAAAAACAAATGGTCATTTATTGATCATTCACAGACATCGAATAAATTAAAGGAAGCAGCAACTTGGAGTTGTTCTTTTTGACTGAATTGGATGCCATCACGATCATTCATAAGCATGCGGCAATGCAATGATGGTTACGGTAGGCGTATTGCTTACTCTTAGATTTTGGCATTTTGAAATTCAACAATTAGTAATAAGCTTGTTGTAGTTATTGGTCTGTCTTAGGTTGATTAATTTTTGTTATCACTATTTAAATTTTTTCAGTCTTTTTCATTGGCACCATAAATTTATCCAAAAGTTTTACTCATCAATTCATTAAAGTTTCATCTCATCTCTATTCTTCAAAATGAATTTTGTTCAGGTATTGAGCTTTTGTCTCCCAGTCACATAAAGTTTCATTAAAGAATTACTCTTCAACCAAAAGAATTACCCTTCAACTATGAAAGTAGAATTATTTTATTAATAATTTTTTATTAAAAATTTTAAGCAATGAAGAAATTAATTTTTATTATATCCTTAACAAAAATAAAAAAAATTGCTTAAAAAAAATAACATAAAATAATAATTGACACTCACCAACATTATACAATCTAGACCCACCAACATTCATATTACCTGCAATTAAAACTTGGTTTGGGGACAGCTTTCAAAGTTCAGCCTCTCCAAAAGCTAACAAAAAAAATTTAATAACCAGTTATAAAAATAGCCAAAAAAAAATCAAATATACTTTTTAGAAAATTGTCTACCCATTTAATCTAACGTTCTCCCAAAATATTTAACCAAAAAAAACTCCGTAAATGGCTAATTGTCCCGTAACGAAAAAAAAGGCCGAGCAAAACGTCCTAACAATGGTAGAGAGATACAGTTTAGAATTGACACACGAGCGAAAATTGACAAATAAAATCCCGTACTTGTCGGTGACAAGTATTTAAATGGACGACAAAATTTTATATTTAAGATATGTTTTCATTTATATAATGTTTATTTTTTGAACGTTTTGTTTTAATTATTTTTTATTATCTCTTAAGTGTAAAGATGTAAAGAGTATGATCAAAACAATTATTAGCAACAAAAATTCGGGAGTAACCAATAGACAATGATTACATTGCAAAGGGCACTACTTTCTTGGTTGTCTAACATTGAGAGGGAACTCTCAAACGTGTCGTTACTTCAAAAAAATTATAGTGATATTGTCTTTGTTTGAGCACTAAAGGTTGGTCTAGGTGAGAAAGCTCAAGGCAAATTCACAAAGTTCCCCTTTTCATTCCATAGGCTAGTTTAAGAGTGCCCTTTCCAATGACGTGCTTATTCAGGAATAAAAAAGGTCCTATTTTTTGCTCCAATTAGTGTACAATGAGTGATTGGTTAAATTAAAATGCTTAGCATCAAATTAATTATAAGAATGCATGAATGATGATGATTTATGTAGTGTGTGTTTACTTGATTTTATGGTGGATGTCATCTTATGAGTGTCGAAGAATAATGCATAGCAAATAAGGGGTAATGGTGGGTGGATATAAAAAAAAAAATTTAATTTTTTTTTAATTTAGAAATCATATTATTGTATAAACTATGTAAATAAAATGAGAATCTTAAGTTAAATAGATTTTTTTATTTTACATAAAATTAAAACAAAATCGCTTTATTATGTATTTTTAAATTTAAAGTATTAAATCAAACATGTAAAATATACTATTAATAAATAATTTAAAATAAAAAATTATACAAATTAAACATTTAAACTCATTTAAATTAAACACTCTCAAAAGCTGAGCATGAGCCATTCAAAACATAAGTCCTACTCTTAATGCTACACATCGTACTGTCCTTCAAAATAAATAGAAATGGCCTCATTAGTAACATATTTTGAAACTTGACCATTTAAGAGAAACTTAAAGAAAATTTTAAAATAAAATATAAGTTTTATGTGATGACACGAAAAATCAGCGTAAAGCAAAGTATAGCAAAGCCTGAAACATTCATGAACACCTTTCCGTGTTTAGAAAGGTGCAGGAGAACATAACAAGTACTCTCATATTACATATTAGAAAGCATTTTCTATATCGTTGTTGAGTTATAAGAACTCCAAAATGCCATTGACTAACTTGTAGTATCTAGTCCTTAATCGCATGCTCAGAGATAATGTTCTGATGACACTTCCAAAGCTGATTGCAATTCCCATTCCCATTCCAACTTACCACAATTCCCACCAATGCACACCATCGTTGCTCTCCTCTCCTTCCCCGGAATTTCTTTGCACTTGAGGCCCACAAAGATCACGATTACACGAGAATCAAGATGCATCAAATGTGTCCAAATGTGGTGCATCTGGAAAACGATCAGGATTTTCCACTGGCCTTGAAAAATCTGGGAAACATTGGCAGATCATTTATTGTTTTCCAAGGAAATCCATCCTAGGCGAGGCATCACAGAGAGCTCAAATGGAAGATGTCCACTGAGATTTGCATTGCTCATCTGTAGATTGATCAAACTAGTCATATTCGTTAACCAAGCAGGGATTTCAGAATGAAAAGTGTTTCTATCCAGATGGAGAGTTCCTAGGTTTCTAAGTTTCTGCAGGGAAGGAGTAATGGAACCCATCAATCCACAGTTTGGCATTGTTACATTTATGAGCTGGGAAAGGTGACTTACAGATTGTCCCCATGAGGACAATGATGCCGAGAGATTGACTCCATTGACAAAAATATTTGTCAAGGCCGTAAGATGTGCAAGCCAAGAGAGATAAGGGCTTTGCAACATAAAATCCGGGGAAGAGAGATCGAGTCCTATCAGGTAAGACATATTTCCAAGTTGCCATGGAACTGTCTTTGCAAATCCAGCCGTGGACATGTTGAGGTATTTTAAGTTTTTTAAAATACCCATCTCTGTAGGAATAGGCAGGCCACTAAAATTGTTGAAGCTTAAGTCCAAATGCTCCACAGCCGTCAAGTTAAACAGCTCTGAAGGGCGCAAGTTACCACTCAAAGTGCAGTTATGCAAGTCCACAGAAATGACCCGGTCTGTTCGGTTGTCACAGGAGACACCCTCCCAGAGGCAATAGCTGAAAGAAACATTCCAAGAAGCCAAATGTCCCGCAGGATCATGAAAACCGCTTTTAAAAGCCAAGAGAGATTGCATTTCTTCATTCAAAAAATCATCGACTTTGCCAGAAAGGGTTCATCTTAGATGCAGGAAATGATTACCCAACAACTGAACAACTGAATTTAAGAAAACAGAGAAATCCATTTTGCCAAATCCCCGTCATCCCTGGTTCTTGGTGCAAGGATCTAGATTGTATGCTTGATTTGGCCATCATAATGATTCCGTAGGCATGTGAGGTCCATTTGTTCTTGCGTAAATAGAAACCCACACAAAAATCCTAGTAAATTGGATTAGGATACATTATGGCACCAAATTTAGCAAATATAAACAGAGTTGTCTAACTAGGATGATTTTGATTTTTTTGGGCTGATTTTTAGTTTTAGTTTTAGGTGGAATCAAGTGAATTTAACTCACCAAATTTTGTAATTTTTGTTGTTTGTTAAGCAATTTTAAGTGCAAAAATAAAATTACATGATAAAAAAAAATAAAGCACCCACACTCTATAAAATCTAGCAATGTTTTTATATCTTTTAAGCAATGTTTTTATATGTTTTAAAAATTCCGTACAAATTCATAACCAAAAACAAGTAAAAACTAACCAGAAATAGGAAAAAATAGTACCCTTAAACAAGTCAAATATGAACTTTGTTGGCAGTGGTTAATTACTCCACCGTCACTATCAATTGCCAGCTGAAACGTCGAAGAGGCAACACTATTCAAGATACCTAAGTGCTGGAAGCGTGAAAAGGAGTCCCCATCTAGATTTGTGGTCACTGCAATACTGAAGAGTTGTAGCACCACCACACCATTTTGATTTTTCCATGCTGTCAAGGTTTATTTGGAGCTGATCAAATTGTTGAAGCGGCGTTCACCATTCCTGTTGCAGCTCATGAAAGGGCAGAGAAATAATTAAAATCTGATAGACATCAAATTTATAAAGCATGAAAAGCCATCTTAATGTACCAGCAAACACATCTAATCTTCTCAGGAGGTAGTGCAGATTTCAATTTTGTCGGACTGTAACAGACAGTAATTTATTTACATAGAATCTTGCTTTTGTATAACAAAGGGTTAGTTAGTATTTAATGACCGACTTAGCCAAAACCTTATATATACCTATCTTGTGATCATGTTTAATATATGAAAAAGTAAGCTGAAAATGCACAGCAAAGAGTAATTGAAAGAGAGTTGAAACTCTAAAATTTTTCCTGTGTAATTTTGTGTTTACTCTGTTTTTTAAGTTAGATAACTCAGTTTTATTTTTGATGTTGGTGTGCAGTAGCAGCTAAATGAAATAGAGTTTATTTAATTTCAATGTTGATTATTAATCTAGTAGAATATTTATGTTGAGTTTATGAATGTAGGGATCATCTGAAACTTGTTAAAAGGTCAGCTGTAACAGAGCTGTGAGTGACTCTAAGTAGTCACGGCCAGCTAAAATAATCGTTTTAATTGATGTGAGTTGTAACAATGAGCTGCAACATCATCTAAAGAACATCGTAAGCTGTAGCAGCTAAGTTGCAACAATTCTGTAGGTGTTGGGTTGATTTTGTAAGTTCTATTATTGAGTTACAGGAAATTTGTACATTGCTCAGGAAAGCTGTACATTGCTCACGGGATCTATACATTTCCCATAAGTATTATTTTGAGCTGTGCGTAAAGTGTTTAGTGCTGCTAAGGAAGGAGCGGCAGTCCCCTGCCTTCCCCTCAATTGGTATAAGAGCTGAGTGTTCCTAATTTCTATTTGTTGGTTATATGCTCACTTCATGAATGAACTGTATGATTGTATGTTGAACTGTTTGTGTTCTGTTTGGAGATCTTGTTGTTGAGTCTTACTCCAACGCCCTCTTCTTGCTATCTAGAAAGAGCAGAAGTAATTTTAGTTTGTATGTTCAGCTCAGTATTGGTAAGAGCTCATGTTCTCCCTCAAATAAAGGTTGAGTCATCATTTAGTAGCTGAAGGATGAAACCAGTGTTTCTTGTATCATGTGTATGTTGGTTAAAATGTTCTAGCTTGGTCATGGCTTGTGTAAAGAGATGAAAGTGTTGTAGTCTGTGGATGAAGTTGACTCCATGTAGAGGTTGTAAAATTGAAAGGAAGATATTCTTCCTGGTTGAGAGCTCCCATATACTTTAATGGTTGAGCAGTTTGAATTCCAATGTTTTGGAAAGTTTTCTTGGTTTGAATTAAAGTCATTATGCGTGAAAGAGGATCGGGAGGATGTATCTAAAAGAAATTTAAATTCCATGCAAGTATTTATTGAAGATAGAGACATGGGGAACAGAAGAAGGCTTAAAGAGATGAAGAAACATATTGATAATGCAAAAGAAGTTGTTTTTTCCATAGTAGAGATGTTAGGAGAAGCCATCAAGGAACCTGCTGAAGCAGAGAAAGTTCAATAAAATAGAGAGGATGCATGGAGCAGCATCTATTATCCACTGCCATATTTCTCAAGTATAGTTTATGAATGTTGGTCAGTTAATATGAAAAATTTCTTGCATGCTAGAGGTTTATGGAATTTTGTTGAGGATGGAGTTAAAAAACTCCAGGATGAGGCAAATGATGCATTTCCCTTATACTACATCTAGCAAGACCTAGATGATAATATATTTTATGTAATTGCTGAAGCAAACACAGTTAGAGAAGCCTGGGAAAGTTTGATGTAAGGGGGATTTATATGGCTGAGTCACAACCTGTTAACATTTCAGCAGACAAATTTGCAGAAGTAGCAAAAGATAGTCAAATTATTTGTAAATCTTGCAATTGTGTTGATATATAAAATGATGAAATAGATGTCAAAACTAAAAGTGAAAATGAGGTTGTATGTTGTATAACAACAACAGAACTTGAAGAAGTTGAAATTTCTATTGATAAAGATGTTGATGTAGTTTCAAATATAGATGTCACTGAAGTAAATTATGAAAATGATGGAATGGTTGACATGAAAAATGTTGATGAAAATGATAAATTTCTCAAGTGTGAAGACATCAAAGAAGTATTTGTGCAAGAAGAGTCCTTGAAGGACACGCCCATGAAGATATTTAATTCATGTATTGAATTTGGTGAGTGTGAACATATAGACACAATAAATATAGAAGGCAACACTGAAGATGTTGTAGAAGTCAAAGACAAAGATGGACTTGAAATAAACTACAGTAGTTATGTTGTAGAAAATAAAGAGTGTTTCACTCATCGATTTGGTGCTCATAAGGAAGATGATAATGCTTCATGTAAAAAATACATGCATGAAAATGGTGTATCTAATGATAGAAAAAGTGTTGGTGATATTTCTGAAGAAGAATCTGGAGAGATATTGAATGGTGCAGATAAGGACAGAAAATGAACAAGATTTTTTCTAATGATTTGTTTGTTAGTGATTGTGCAGGTACAAAGAAAGAAAATGATGATGTCTTGGGTTATAAGTCAAATATTGAAGGTGAAGCAACTTCTAGTGTAGCAGTTTGTTCTTTAAATATTCCAATGATATATGTTGCTGAAGACAATGATGAAGAAGGTGCAAATGAAGCAGCTAGTATTTGTGAAATTTCACATGGGGAAGTAATGGTCAATGGTGATCATGATGATATGGTGAAGACTGTAATATCATCAGTATGTGGAGTAACATCAAAAGCTAAGAAAGATAAAGTGCAATGTGTTGAAGTGCTTGAACCTGTTTATGATTTTTTTGAAAATGTTGATGATTTTAGTTTTGTTGAAGAATTTGATAAGATTGTTGAAGATTGCACAGAAGTTGCAGCAAATGAAATAGATAAAGTACAAGAAAAAAGAATATATAATGATGCTGAAAATGTTGATGATTCGGTGATTGCAGAAGCAGTGATAGTGATAGAGTTGCATAATGATAACACTCAAAATGCTGTATGTTCTGTTGTAGACATAGCAACTGAAATAAGGAATGTTGTTATTGATGAATAATTGAAATTTTTGGAAGAATGGCTTGAAAATCCAAGATATGATAATAAAGATGATAGTCTTGTTGTGGAAGCAGAAATGAAAAAAGTTGATTACCTAGTTGCAGCAATAGAGGCAGATTTGAATGAAGAGATAGTGACAGCTCTCAGAGAAGAATCAAACGAAAAGAACCAATATGGTTCAAAGTATGATAATTTGTATAATGTTGACAAAATGTTTGAATGTGCAAGTGAGAATCTAATTGAAAATGAAGAAGAATCCATTGAAGATGATATTGGAAATGATGAGTTTGATTTGAAAGAAGAAAATTGCACCAAAGATGAATTGGTTGAAGAATTAGTTGAAAAGATATTCATCTCATGGAGTCAAAAATAAATACGGAATGATTATTAATTAATGTGTCTACAAAATGACATTGAACTAATTACTCTCAGTAAATTCAAAGATAGCTTGTGGGATCTTTGTACACCCACGTTGCAGTATTTAGAAGAAAAGATTTGGATTGAAGTCCTTGGCATAAAGGACATTGAAAATTTGAATTATGATAAACAAATTGAAGAATGTTTTGTAGTTGAAGTTGAACATAATGGATTTTTGGAATCAAAGAAAACATTGAAGGTAAAGAAGAAAGTGAAGAGGAAGAATCAAAAGTATTTTTCATATAAAGTTTGGCGTTCTAAGCCAAGCAATGATGAAACCGAAGCTGAGAATGAGGCAATTGAAATTATGATTAATGATTGGTTTGCAAAGGCCAAGAAGATTGAATGTAATGGTCTTGATGCTAAAATATTATACTTTGAGGAGAAGAAGTATCGTGGAGTTGCTGAGCAAAAGGAGTTCAGATTATTAAGATACAAAGTCGAGATGAAGAAATGATTGAAGCCACAAATGAAGCAAGAGCTGAAGAAGAATAGGGTAAAGATGAAGATAAAACAAAAAATAAAGTTTACATATGTCAAAGTTTGGAGTCGAAAGAAACATAAAAAATGCACTAGTATGTTCCAACAAAGAAGGTGAACAAATTTTTGAAGTTGTTTTGATACTAATATAAGGCTTGCAGAGACTTAGACCAGTAGGCACTATAGTTGAAATGTTGTTTTGTAAAAACTATAGTTGTTTATGTTTGATGTATTTTTTGGGTGCAGTAATTAAGGGGGAGAATGTTGGTAGTTGTTAATTACTCCACCGTCAATATCAATTGTGAGCTGAAATGCTGAAGAGGAAACAATATTTAAGATACCTAACCACTCGAAGCGTGAAAATGAATCACCGTCCAGAATTGTGGCCATCGCAATCCTGAAGAGTTGCAGCACCGCTACACCATCTTGATTTTTCCATGCTATCAAGGTTTCAAAGGGACATCACACCACATCGATTTTTGAAGAAGCTGTTACAACCTCTGTCATAGCTCATCAAATATTTATTTGGAGTCGATCAAATTGTTGAAGGGGAATTCACCATTCCTATTGCAGCTCATGAAAGGGCAGAGAAATAATTAAAATATGACAGACATCAAATTTATAAAGCATGAAAATCCATCTTAATATGCGAGCAAACACATCTAATCTTCTCCGGAGGTAGCACAGATTTTAGTTCTGTCAGACTGTAACAGACGGTAACTTATTTACATAGAATCTTGTTTTTGTATAGCGAAGGGTCAGTTAGTATTTAATGACTGAATTAGCCAAAAACTTATATATACCTATCTTGTGATCATGTTTAATATATGAAGAAGTACGCTGAAAATGCACAACAGAGAGTAATTGAAACCAAGTTGAAACTCTGAAATTTTTCATGTGTAATTTTGTGTTTACTTTGTTTTTTGAGTTAGATAACTCAGTTTTTATTTTTGATGTTGGTCTGCACTAGCAGCTGAACGAAACAGAGTTTATTTAATGTGAATGTTGATTATTAATTCAGTAGAATATTTATGTTGAGTTTATGGACGTAGGGGTCATCTCAAACTTGTTAAAATGTCAGTTGTAACAGAGCTATGAGTGACTCTCAGTAGTCACAGTCAGTTGCATTAATCGTTTTAATTGATGTGAGCTGTAACAGCCAACTGCAACATCATCTGAAGGACATTGTAAGCTAGAGAAACCAAGCTGCAACAATCCCCTAGGTGCTTGGTTGATTTTGTGAGTTCTGTTAGTGAGTTACAGAAAAGCTGCACATTGCTCAGGAAAGCTGTACATTGCTCACAAGAGCTATACATTGCCTGTAAGTGTTATTTTGAGCTATGTGTAAAGCGTTTAGTGCTGCTAAGGAAGGGACGACACTTCCCTGCCTTCCTCTCAAACTCAGGTACCCGTTAGATTTTTTTTTTTTACTTTTTGGGTTTTAATATTACCCTTAGTGAAACGTTTTGTTTAAAATTTTACCCTTCAACCATGACACCAAACGATGTAAACTTTTCTCCAAAACAGTTTTTTTATTTATATAAAAAATTACATAATTAAATAAGATTTGATTTATGAAGATAGAATATAGCTCTCTATGCTTCTCTTTTTTTTAAATTTTGTTCTTCAACAATCACACCAAATAATGTAAAGATTTTTTTTATTTTATAAAAAAATACACAATAAAATAAGATTTGATTTATAGCGACAAAATATATATGTGTATGTCCCACTTTTTTTTCTCTCAATACCCTTATTTAATACTTACCTTCATTAAAATTTTGAATATATCACTCAAATTGAACCATAAGAGATATTTTATTTCAATTTCAATGGGACTTTTAGAGAATTAATCAATAGTATTTGAACCTGAAACCATATAATTGGCCAAAATAAATCTCTAAATCTAAACAAATAAAAAAATATAATGCCAAAAAATATAGTATAGTGTAAATGCTCATTGCAATAATGAAAAAAAAAGAAAAAATAAAATAATGGAAAAATCATCAAGTTAAATGAGTTTTTATGTATTTAGGAAAAATCAATGCAACTTGCAAATAAAAAGATAATTCTAATTTATTAGATGTTTCTAATTTTTAATAAATGTATGGTTTGGAACTTGCAACTTAAAAAGAATAGTTTTATAAAGATAAATATATTAAGGTATAGAAAAATTATGGAAGCACGTGGACGATAGCAGACAACCTTGACAACATATCTGAATCTGAAACCGGAAGCGAGGGTTTCGGCGATGGAGGGTTTGAGAAGCGAGGGTTTCGGTGAGGGTTTGCAGGATGCAGCTTGCAGGTGGGCGCGGCGCCCTTAGGCTGTTTCATGCTCCATGTTTCTACCTAGATGCTGTTTTTCTCAAGCCTTTGACTGCTGTTTTTTCCCGTTTTTGTTTCTACTTGACTTTTTTGATCAGTGGCCTTCTCTTTCCATGGATGACTCTTCAAGCTAGAGCCAACGACTGGAGTCCCTCCTCATTAGCTGAGGACTAGTACCAACCAGTTTAATCAAGTGGAAACTGTACATAGCAGTTGATTTAGGCTAATCCATGAAAGGTTTGATTTTTTGCTTTTTTAGTATTTCTGCCACCTTTCTTCTGCGTGTATGTGTTGATTGAATCCCAGCCGTTATTTTTGAATCTTCTGTTCGGGCATTTCACGATTGAGGGCATCTTGTACCCTACGCTATCTCTGTCTGCTTTTTCTGTCGCCCGTCATCATCCTTAGGGTCGTGGGTTATGATTAAGTGTTCTTTTTACACCTTTTGATGTCCCGACGTTTCGAACCCTGTTTGCGGACTGGGGGGTTTGAACCCTATTCATTATTTTATTTTCAAAGGATTCTGGGGTTAAGCATTGGACTTGATTTCTCACCATATGATATCTCGGCATTTTGAATCGTGTTTGCGGACTGGGGGGTTTAAACCCTAATCATTTCTTTCAAAGGATTCTAGGGTTGCGAATGTACTTTTCTAGGGTTAGCGGTTAGGATAACATCCTTTGGGGATTTTGGATCTGTCCTTATGTCGGATAATTTTGAGGGGTATCCTGACCCACCAGTTGACTCTGCAACAGCTCGGTTCCGTCGTCGTCGAAAGGCAAAATCCCACAAAGTCCTGGATGGCAAATTACGTTTCGTGGTAGGACGTGATATTTTCCTGGATAGAGTTGAAGCATTATGTGCTCGTGCTTTGGTTGGCCGTCTTGAATATGCCTCCATGGAAAAAAAATACTAGTTTTGCTGGGCGACTGAAAACTGGAATCCCTTCCTCTCATATGTTCCTGCAATCAGCCTTCTTGTTAGGGGTTGGATTGTGTTCGTCTTCCTCGAGGATGACAACGCCACCCAGGTTTTGAAGAGACTTTGGAGGGTTGGAAAAGGATCATTGGTACTTGAATGTTGGCATGCCAACTTTGATCCTGCAAGAGAAAGGATTAGAAAAAGGCACCTGTGGACATTGCTTCCAGGCCTCCCCTTCCCACTTTGGAACCGCTCTTTGCTTGAGGGTGTAGGCAACACCATTGGATGTTTCGTGGCGCTCGATGAGGACTTTATGGACTCCTATGATAAGATACTGGCGAAAATCTTAGTGGAAATAGATATTTCATGGGGCTTACCAGCGAATGTTGAAATTCTTTGTAAAGATCGACTGTTCATCCAACGCCTGGATTATCAAGGGATTCCCTTTAGATGTAGCATCTGTCGGGAAACAGGTCATCTTCGTCGGCATTGCACATCTTTCTGTAAAGTCACATCCACTCCTGATTATCGATCTCCTCCTGCTAATTCAATGGAGAATAAGGTATGTACACCAGTTTCTCCTTTCCCATCTATCGAACAACTTAAAAATGCGTGTTCTCTTTACGATGACGCTACAGATCAGGATCTAGCTTTTTTGGAGTCTGTAGGTGTTAAAAGAAATACTTTAGCTGTCAACGGGGCCCCTAAATCATTAGTTTTTTCATCTCCATCTGATGATACCTCCCCTGCAGCTCCCCTTGTCGATATTCCTCCTTCTTCTGATTTTAACACTCCCCTTTCTCACCTTGAGGCTGCTAGAAACTCTTCTTTACAGTGTCTCGTGGTTGAGACTTCTGTACCTAGTTTCCCTCAACCTGATCCTGTGAACACTTTTTCCCATTCAAAATCTATTCCTGTGGAGTTTCCTCGGATTGACCCTCCTCTTCAAACTGTGGAAAAGTCCACAAACTGCAACAATCAGGTGGTTGCACACCCTCCTCCCCTCTTTTCTGAAGCTGATTTTCCTCCTCTTGATAGGACTGGTCCCAACCTCGTTTCTGCTCTTAGTCCGGTCAATTCACCATCGTTTTCTGACCCATCCTTGTAGAAATCCCTGAACATTTTTTCAGATAGAACCCCCCTATCCCCCTCGATTTTGCCTCTCGAATCCATTAGATTCGAAAATGTTACGATAAGAAAGAAGAAATCTAAAAAGCCTTCCAAGGATTTAACAGACTCTTTTCCTGCTCCTTGAATCTTTATCTACCAGACTCAAAGATGTGGATAGTCATCCTTCCTCTCCTCTACCAAGGGACCTTAGAGCACAAAGCCCTTTTCAGACTGATCCCTAATGTGTTTTCTCACTCTGAATGTTAGAGGCTTGGGAGGCTTAGCCAAGCAAAAAAGCCTTTACCATTTGATTTCCTTGCTTTCTCCAAATGTAATTCTCCTGCAAGAAACCATGACTAGTATTTATCCTGCATTGTTTGCTTTCTCCAAACTCTGTCTGGGGTGGGAATTCTGCGCCATCAAAGCTAAAGGCCTCTCTGGAGGGATTCTCTCTAGTTGGAATCCTAAACTTCTAAACTGTAAGGCCTTCCATACTGCAGCAGGTATTCTAATAAAAGCTTCCCTCAGAAGCTCTCCTTTAGAACTTTCTATTCTAAATTGTTATGGCCCATATAATAATAGAGACTCCTTCTGGAATGCCGCTGCTGCTGGTGGACTTCTCTCTCTTCCCAACCTCATTTTGGCTGGTGACTTAAATTTCACTTTAAATGCTTCTGAGATTTGGGGGTCGAAAGTGCATATGGATCCTTTAGGTCCTTTCTTCTCCAAATTATTCTCAGACCATCATCTGGTGGATGTGGCTCCCACCTATGTAGGCCCTACTTGGAGGAATGGTAGGATGGGGGAAGAGGGTATCTCCAAAAGATTAGATCGTTATTTATTATCTGACCATCTTGTCTATTGTTTCCCAAGATATAGAGTTTGGACCCATAGATGTGGTTTATCAGACCATTTTTTGGTCATCCTTGAATGGCAGGATCATCGGACTGATTGTGCATTTCCATTTAAATTTAATCAATCTTGGTTATCAAATGAGGAATTTAAAAAAATGATAAGGGTTGAATGGCCACTTATCCTCTCAGATAACCCTTTAGATCCCATGTATGATCTCTCTTATAAGCTCCAGATCTTAAAAGCCAAAGTAAAATCATGGACTAAACTTGAGACCAGAAAGATGCAGGATAGATCTGTCCTTTTGGAAGAGGAGATTAACTCCCTTCTTTCTTCCTATGTTTCTTGTCACGTCCCCGTCCCTCAGACCCGCAAAGAGGACGCGACGAACATCAAACACAGTCAGGCAAACAGCCCCATGAACATAAACAGGAAAAACAATGCTGAAATTAAAAGCTTATCATAATGCATACAAGGATGCATAATTCATCAACATACACAGTTGCTCAATAATCAGCGGAAGCAACACACACATATGTTTCCAGCATTCACATGTTCATCATGATTATTCAATTGACATCAAATATATAATTACAAAGATGAAATATAGACAGCAGACTTATCTTTTGGTGAAGAACTCGTCCGCAACCAGCTACGTCGCTGCAACGTTCCACCCAACCATAGGCCAGCGTGCTCATCAATCTCTCAGCAACGTTGCCACCCCCAAGCTGGGCATGATTCCTCCACGGATAAGGGGTTAATGCAGGCTTACACATAGCCGAGGGACACAATCAGCAAACCACACACACAGCTGGGTTTGATAGGCCTTTAATAGTCGTCCAAGCCAGCACAGTCCAAGGGACATCCACTGCATAACAGCAGCAAAACAACCCACTCACAACACCGTAAAGAAGGCAAATCCAATCGGTGACAGTCCAACTGAAAGGTGAGACACAGCTCAAATCCACTAGGCAACTTAGAGTTGTTCTTGGCCCTAACGTGGCCAAAACAACTCAACTGCAACCCAGAACCAGGGTACTCCAGCAGCCACAAACACACAATGAATGATAGCAGCAATCCACAGTCCCAAAACAAGGAAAACTCAGCCAACAACATGCAAAATTCCTCAATGTAATGGCTGGGCAACTTACACAGTCCCGAAAAAAGGAGAATCCAACTCCCAGCGTGGACCGAGGAGGACTCAACCAATGAATTGGAAATCCACCGTGGTCCAAAACAAAATTGGACACCACAGCCAACAAAATGTGGGAGAAACCCACACACAATCCAAATTGATGAAGGACGGACTCACAATAGCTTCCAATAGTCGTGGAAGAACAACAACAACCCAATTATGTGGGTGAAACAACAACAAGCAGAAATCGGGGATTAAAGCCACAGCTATGAAACATACCAGCAGAAATCGGGCCCTTGAGGCCGTTCTACCTGCTCGCTGCGTGCACAACCAGAGAAGACCCGCGATTGGTGTGTGAGGGGCACGGAGCAAGACTCCCAGCTTGCGCGAGGATGAACAACACGTCTCTCTGCGCGTGAGTGAACAGACAATCGGAAGGAGCAAAGACCGAACGCCTCTCTGCGTGAGGATCTGAATTTCCCCGACCACAGTCGTGAAAGTGAAGTCTAGACGTGAGGGTGAACCGACCTTATCCTTTGGAACCATGCCATTTTCATTCAACGTTGCACTGACGTAGCTGGTTGTGGTTTTAGTTTTATTTGATGTGCGTATTTACATGATGTCAAATTATAAGGTGCCAGATAGCATGACATACCATCGGCAACTATACCTATTGCTGAAACACACACACATAATTCGATGGTGGGGCTTTTGCCTTTAGCTCCTCACCACGATTAATTACATTATATACATCATGCAAATGGGGTCAAAATCGGGACATTACATTTCTTCTCTATTGCCTGATGATCAACAACTTAGACTCCTTTCTCTTAAGGCTAAACTAAACAAAGTGATTGATCATGAAATCTATTCTGCTAGACTTCAAAGTTGGATCACTTGGGCTTCGAATGGGGATGCAAATACAAAGATTTTTCATGCAGTGGCCTCTACTCGGAAAAACCATAATGCGATTTGGAGTTTACAAAAGGAAAATGATGATTGGGTCTTAGATGATCCAAATATCAAGTCTCTTGGGATCCGTCATTTCAGGAATATTTTTGAAGATGATAATTTGACCTCCATATCTGCTCAACTTAAAATTATCATATTATTTCCTTCCTTTCTTGAGCCTGATGAGAAAGAGGTTTTTTCGAGTACTGTCAATATTTCTGAAGTTGAAAGAGCCCTTAAATCTTTCAAAAAAGACAAGGCCCCAGGCCCGGATGGATGGCCAGTTGAATTTTACTTGACTTTCTTTGATCTGCTGGGCCCTCAACTAGTAAAGATGGTTGAATCCTCTAGGATTCTTGGTAGAGTGTCTCTAGCTATCAATTATACCTTTATCACTCTTATTCCTAAGGTTGATAGGCCTGTTAACTTTGCAGACTTCCGCCCTATTTCTCTTTGTAACCTATGTTACAAATTGATCTCAAAAATTGCTGCCATGAGACTTAAGCCATTCTTAGATAAAGCCATTTCTCCTCAGTAGTTCGGTTTTCTCAAAAATCGCCAGATCCTTGATCCCATAGGGATCACCTAAGAAGTCTTACATACTGTTAAAACCCGGAAGAGGAATGCTCTTATTTTGAAATTAGACTTGTTTAAAGCCTTTGATAGGGTTAACTGGTCTTTTGTTCGTCTTATCCTCTTACAAATTGGAATTCCATTGGTTGGGGTGAATTGGATTATGGGATGTCTCTCTTCAGTGCAATTTGTTGTTCTTGTTAATGGCTCCCCTTCTTCCTTTTTCCCTGCCTCTTGGGGAATCAGACAAGGCTGTCCGTTATCCCCTCTGCTGTTTATCTTGGTTATAGAAGGCCTTAGCCTTTTGATTGAGGAGGCTAAAAGACATGGTAAGATCAAAGGAATAAAAATCTCGGCTCGTCTCTCTCTCACTCACTTACTGTTTGTGGATGATGTGATATTATTTGGGTTTGGCTCTCATGAGGAATGGAGGGCTTTCAAGGATATTCTGGATATTTTTTGTGAAGCCTCTGGTATGAGTATAAATATTAATAAATCCAGCTTCCTTCATAATGATATGGATGAGGGTATCCTTCGTAATATAGTCGGTCACATTCCTTACAGATCTGATTCTCTGTCTAAAGGGTTTGTTTATCTTGGATGCAATTTGAAGCCATCAGGTTATCAGATAAAAGATTGGTTTTGGCTTGTCACCAAATTTGAAAAAAAGATTTCCCATTGGACCAATCGAATGCTATAGTATTGGAGGCCATCTTGTTCTTATCCGATCAGTTCTTTCAAGTATCCCTATTTACTGGTTGTCCCTTTTCCCAATTCCTGCTTCCATTCTTGACAGACTTAGAAAAATTATCTTTACCTTTCTTTGGGGATCCTCTGCAAACAAAAAAAAATTTAATCTCATGGATTGGAAATTGCTGGCTCGACCGATTTCTCAGGGAGGTTGGGGGATCAAACATTTACCCAGTTTCAGCCTCTCATTGAGAATGAAAAGCTTCTGGCTGGTGCTAAATAGTTACAGCATCTGGAACAAGCTCATCTCAGTCAAATATTTGAAAAACAGACCTATCCATATTTAGTTAAGAGAAAAAAGATTTATAGTAGGGAATGTTTCTATTTTATGGAGAGGTTTTGTTGATACTTTGTAGTGGATTGGTAAAGGATTGATATGGAATGTTGGAAATGGCTCTTCTATTCGGATTGGTGTGGATCCTGTGGTTGGAATCGGCTCAAATTTCATTCTGCCTGTTGAATTGAGGGAGTATTTGGAAGATTATGGCATTGTCACATTAAACCATGCCAGAAATCTTACCTCATCGGCCTCTTCTTACGGGTTCACGTCGACTGATCTTGACCTATGTAATGAATGGAAATTTCTGTGGGATTGTTATAATCGGGGTTTGGAATATGGAATGATTTTTTTATCAGACCAACATGATTCTCTTCTCTGGACTCATTCAAATTATGTTGGCTCCATATCGGCTGCTAAAGGATATGATTGCATCTCCCAAAACTGTTTTGATTCCCCAGATCCTTCTTTGGAATTTCTATGGCATCAACGTATCCCTCTGAAAATTATTTGCTTTACTTGGCTTATGGCAAAGGAAGGCATTTTAACATGGGATCAACTTCAGAAAAAGGGCTTTCAGGGGCCAGGCAGATGCATCTTGTGTGAAAGCAATTTGGAAGATATCTCCCATCTCTTTTTATCTTGCCCTACCAGCGTGAGAATCTTAACCTATTTTGCTACAAAATTTGGTTTTGCCTTCACCATCCATGATTCTGTTTCCTCCCTGCTGATTTAGTGGTTTAGCTCCCATTTGTGCAAGGCTACCTTTAGATATCTGCCTATTTTTATTTTTTGGAATATTTGGATCCTGCGTAACAAGTGCATCTTTGAAAATTGGAAACCTACCATTCCAGCTTTAATTTTAAGAATTGAAGGTTTTTTAAACACTCACCCTGCTCCTACTAAATCCTTAAAAGTTTGGAAAGTTGGTCCTAAACCTATGATGACCTTTCCCTGTGGTTATTTTGATGGAGCTGCAGCTAACAATACTGGTGGATTGGGATTTGTTATCTATCTAAATGAACATCACTATTTCTGTTTCTCCATTGGTAGTGGTCATGGTTCAAATACTAGAGCTGAATTATTGGCTTCATGGGCTGTTCTTAAAGTTAGCCAGATGATGGGTATCCCAATTCATGTGATTTTTGGAGATTCACAGGTGATAGTTTCTTGGTTCAATCGATCATAGGCACTTGATGTTCCTTCTCTGATGCATTGGTGTAAAGATATAAGAAATTTGCTTCATTTGGCCCCTCAGGTGATCTTCAAGCACATTTTCCGAGAGCATAACTCCCTGGCAGATGGACTCTCAAAGCAGGCCTTGAATTTGGATTTGGGTCATGGTTTCTACACTGAAAGTCTGGATGGTATGGTCATAAATGATGGCCACTTTGTTCTTTTTTAGTTGCTGGACTTCCAGCCTGTCTGACCGTCTGCATAATTTGCATATTTTTGTTCTTGTCATGGATAGAGTCCTCTCTGCTAGTAAGTCTTGCTCCGGATTATTTGATTGTTGATCACCTTCGATTCTTTCTAGCATTTTCTGACCTGTTAACACAGGGATGATGAGTAAAGTCTGCCATGATCGGACTTTATTTCTTTCTGTCTTGGATATTGCAGTATACTTTGTTCATACCTACTATTTTTGTGATGCACTGTCTATTGTTATTGCTGATTGCTGAGTGCTCAGTCATGATGCTATTGTAAAAGATGTCTTTTGATTCTATGGAATATCAAAGGCTGGTATTTTTTCTTCTGAAAAATATATTAATGGTACTAATAATATAAAAAAATAACAATAATATAATGACTATTTATAAAGTTTATTGCTCTTCAAAATTAAGTTTTAGAAATTTTATTACCCTTCATAGCTGACTGTTCACAAATATTTGACAGTCAAAATATTCCATGAAAATAATTCCTTTGAAATTCACTGTATCCTGGACATGCCCTTCGTACGGTCCCTGTAGCATTAAAGGCAATCACACTTCGGCACCAACTTTTGGTCCAGCCATGGGGCCGGCTTATTGGCTAATCATTATCAAGTTTTTTCATAGATCTAGATAGATTAAATTAATAATAATTAGTTTGTTATAAATACTTATTGTAGGTTACAGTAACAAACTATATTTTAAATACTTTCCAAAGGTTTCACTATTCTTGAAGTGGTTAACTGAGATTTGATCTTTGACATTGAGGCAGAGAAGCTCGAAGGGAAAATGTTACAATGAATTGAAGTTCTGGTATCTGTCTCAATATGTAATTTTTCTAGAATTGTGGTTTGGCCAGTTTTGTAAAACCAATGACTTGTTGAACGACCCAGATCTATGGGGATTTGGAGGCTCCTTAGGAGATTGGCGTGTATAAATAAAAGTTTTGGATGGGAGGATAGACATAAATGAGAATGTTGTAAACTTTGATTTAAAATTTGTAATCTGATTCTACGTTTATATTAATCTTTCAATCCCTGGTTTATCATTGTTTGGTGGGGGGGGCACCTTCAACCATTGTTTGCACATTTGTTGTGAATAGATCTGTTTGTTAACATTACTATAATAATTTTTGGTATATTATTTGTTGTGAATAGATATGTTTGTTAACATTACTGTAAGAATTTTTGGAAAATTATTTGTTGATACTGTTGTTTCTAGTTCATATATTTCTATCAACGATTTCATAGATGTGAGTGGATAGGAAGAATGCAAAAGATTTGTGTTGACTGATTATCTGCAAAACATTGTGATATATCTAGGACTTCATTGGCTTCATTTATTATACCTTGCTCTATTTTTAGTCATAGTATTCATCTCGATCTTAGACTTGTATATTTAAGTATTTTCATAGATTCAGTTTGTTAATTTTAAGGTTTCATATTTGCAAATAAAGTAGAAAGATTCATCATAAGCCTTATCACGGATTTGAGTTCTTTTTGTTTCAGTAGATAGGTTTGGCCAGAATCTGTTTATTAGTTCTTTTAAAAGTTTAAACATTGGTAGTGTGTGTGGATTTCTTATACTTAGTTTGATGAAAACTTAGATTCTTTACAGTTGGTTGGAAGCTTAGATAAATTTGAGAAATTTACAACATCTTGAAATCTGAAGCTATGGATTTTTAAATAAGTTAGTATGCTCTGTTTTAATTAAAGAGGTAATTATTTTGGAAATCATTTTCATTTAATTTTTAGCAGGAAGGTGATTTTAATTCATAGTATATAGTGTAATAAATTTTGGATTTAATGATAGCGTGTGTATGTTAAGTTCCTTCTATCAAGTTTAGTAAAAACATAGATTAGTTAATGATTTGATTTTTAGTTATTGTGTGGATCTTTAGATGACTTAGTGTTCCTTTTTTAATTCATTTTAGATAAGCACGAAAGTTATTTTATGCTTTGTTTCCATCTGTGAAGATAACTCTGTTAGAAATCATTTTACCTTTAAACATATTTGAGTGTTAGTGTAAGATTTGGGAAGTTTGATAGTCTATTTGGTTTTAGTTTGAAAGTAGTAAATACTGTGTTTCTTTTACAATAATCACTACATATGAAATAGATTTCTTTTGATAGTCAAATAGCTTGTTATAGGCTTTGGAACTCTGTTGTAGATTAGGTTGATCCATTGCAGGAATGAGTTGCTATTGTTGGGTTTGAAATACTGGAATAGCCTTAGATTCTTTGCATTAGGAAGATAAGATTGGAATTAGTTATGTTATCTAGTATCTCAGATTTGAGGTAACTGGAAGTAGATGAAGTGTTAATTGTAGCGTTGTTTTTGGTTTATAAACATAGGACTTCTTCTCTTATTGATTATAATAATTTAGACCTTGGCTTGATGCATGAATGCTTTTGTAAATTAGATTTTAATATATGTTTTTGCTTAGTGAATGAATGAATAAATTAGTTTTTTTATTTCGTTTTGGCATTAAAAGATGTTGATTCTTAGTAAATTAGATCAGGTTAGAATCATCTCATATCTCTTTGAAATTATCATAGGAACTTAGCCCTATACTATCTTACCCTACACATACAGTGTAGCAACTTGAACTTTACCTATTTTGGTCGATAATTAAATTGAAGGATAATTAATTTGTTATATATTTTTCTTGGAATTTTTGGCATCGTTTCAAAGGAGGTGCTAAAGGGGTAAAGTCTAGGTAGATAGGGGTATATAGGTTGCCTTTACATTACACAACAAGGGGTAGGGGAAATGGTAAGACACAAATATGAATTCACTAAATAATTTTCATGGTGTAGCAGCCTAACGCATCCACTTTGATGGGTCACCCCAAAGCCTTGTTGTTCATTTTCATGCAAATAAGTTTCTTATTTGCAAGTCTGTTTATTTTTCTGCATGTTTGATTTACTTTACGCAAGTATGGTTTTCTTTCTGCAAGTTTGGGTGTGTTTACTTTCCACAATTTAATTTTATGTAGCTGTGTTTTATTTTAGGAAAGTGCAGTGTGTTTGATTTGTGTAAATATGCTTTTGCGTAAATAGTCTTGATTATAATCATTAAACACACACACACACACACACACACACACACACACACACAAGATTTATACTTCTTTCTTTATAAAGAATTTCTACCGGCTAGTTTTGTCTCGTGTAGTTTAACTCGTGAAAGTAGCATACTAGTACACTTTGACTTGGTTTTACACTTGATTGAGCAAGCATTTTTACAATTAAGAACATATTAGGGCATTGAATTATTATTCTGGAGGACACCACAATAAGCTCATAGGAAGTTGATTATTAAGACTAAAGAATCTTTTGGTTATTATCCATTGGCTTCAATAAAAATAATTGTAACCACTCCATGTTGTTGAATTAGTACATTTACCAGAGTTAATAATTCATGCAACCAAACCTTTATAAGCATTGTTCAAGGAAAATATTCCAACCCAATACCATCCCACTCCTAGAAAGGTTTTCAGAGCTACTCCCCCATTCATCTCCACAAAAGCAAATTATAAATCTTATCTTTAAGGTGAATTTGGGACAAGAGCCTCTGATAGAAAAGGGGCGTAAGAGGTTATCCCATGGGGATGTTGAACAGGTCTGCTGGAAGAGGGTACCAGCTTATGGTATGACTACGAAAACCCATCAGGGTACTGAACAAGCCTATTGGCAATGGAGCATACTTCTTGGGGAAGATATTTCTTGGATATTATAGTTACCCCATCGGAGTTCTGAACAGGCTCGCTGGAAATGCGTTCTGACTTCAATATCTATTATGATGCTTTATCTATAGTTGTTTGTATGAACGAGGTACTCTTGTAAGAATTAAAAAGATATGGCTAGTTAAAATTAAAATTAGATGACTCTTTTTTAATAACCATTGGATAATCCTCTTAAGGTGATTTAAGCCTCTACTCCCCGATCCTTACTATATAGGAGTACACCTTCAGAGTGTACTTATGTTTGATAATTCAATGGAATTAGCTGTGAACCTTCTTTTTATTACTTCAACATTATTGTGTAGAGCTGGATCAAACTGACTAATACTTTAAGGATCTCATTTAGTGGAACTCTTGTTTAATTAAGATATACCATTTCATGATGAATTTGTGTATAAATAAGAAAAGTAAATCCGCATCTGTAAGTTTGAATTTTAGCTAGATGAAAGGATGTGATTAATAAATGTTAGGTTTCTTTTTAATTCTATTTTCATTTTCATGCTAGTCTGTAATCTTATGATCCATTACTTTTTTGTTTCTGATCAGTGGAATAAGTACATGCCAGATATCATTATGAAAGGGACGTTTTGGATGAAGGAGAATCATTTCTAAAGTTGGAAGTGAAAAGGCATTCTCTTTACAGAAAATTCTTGGCCTCATCATCTCCTTGATAGCAATAACAACAATCTTTAATGCACCTCTAAAAAAACTGGGGATATTTCTACATTTTAACAACATAAGTACTGGAATACATGCAGGATGAAGTACTGGATGGAGTACCAAAAGGGGTGTTGGACGGAGTGCTGGAAAATTTGTAGATTACATAAATTGAATTGACAAGATAATTTTAATCAGTTAATGGTTGTTGAAATGCAAATATGTTAAATGAAATAATTTTCACATTTACCTTCATCAACCTTAATCATATAATCCCTTTATTTCAACTTCTATATAATACTTTTATGGCTTAATTATTTCCTTGGTTCCTGATTTAATTTTAATTGGACTGTTTCCTTATTCTATCATGAGGCCTATTTTTATATATATACATTCAAGAAGAAATTGTAATTGCCTAACTCATTTATTTATATTATTATATGATGATCAATGTCCAAATCTTTGATTTGGACAATGATCCATAACTATTGTTAAATTAGTCACAATCCTTAGAGTACATGTATTATAATGTCTTGCTCACCTTAATTTTCGAGAGGACTCTTGCTAAGGTGATCTATTATAAACCAAACCTTTTCCATACCCACATATTTAAATATGTATATCCCCAAGACCGACGAGGATTACTCTTTGCAGGGTTAAAAGAAAAATGATAAAGTTTCTTTTCACGCCCTAATCATTTAAACTTCTCTCATTCCATGATATCATATTTTCAGGAGATCCTTTTTATCATTGATGGTCATCAACAAGGTCATTATCTGTGAAGGTAGGTTCTCCACTTATAAGCCCTTCCATTTTTTAATGTTATCTCATTTCGAATTTGGAAAGCTCATTAATTTTTCTCTTCTATTTCTCAAAAAGTCTAGGTAAAATGGCTTCCCAAGTTTGGAAAAATACTGAGAACCCTACCCATTGTCTATGTCACAATGGCCTTATTAGAATTATGATCTTAGCTGAATAAGGAAGCCGAACAAGACTTGGGAACAATTCCTTTCAATAACCCCTTCTGAGCTATCTGCAAAAGAGGAATGTTTAGCTCACAAAGGAAATTTAGGAGTATGTTCATCTCACTCGACATGTCAAGAAATAAAATGGGATTAAAAAAACTAGAGTTACCTCTTTGCAAAAATTGATTGATGATATGACTGGGTCTAACCAAATCTTGAGAAGACAATTGAAGAAGAAGGAACAACAACTAGAAGAGATCATGAAAACTCAACCAAAACCAGTTCCTACCTCTCCCCAAGTGCAGGTGTTGGTCAATGCCTCAGGGGTCTCACTCACACCACCAATTTTGACTATCAGTTTTGTTTCCTTGCATTGGGACATGCAAGATATTTGGTGTGGGAGGAATGATGGCTCCCTATTTTGTCTATATTTTGTCTACATGTCAAATAAGGAACCAAGCATTTTAATCAAGTTTCTCTATATTTATCATCTATTTAAGCTTCATTTATATAAATTTTGAAGACTACTTCATGAAGCCTTTGATAAGGTATTTTTACTACCATTTCACTTATTTCATTCATTTTTAAGAAATAATTTGAAGGTCATATCTAATGAATAATTCTTGGTATATAGAATATTGTTTATTATGCAGATCTCTCACTCTAATCGTGCACTCAATATAGTACCCAATCCTGCAACTAATCCAACACCTATTCGGTACCCTCAACACAGAGTATTGTTGGTTCATATGTTTGGGGGATTCTTTTGTCCAAACCCACACATGGGTTTTGTGCTGGGTTCATGTAATAACCCAAAAATTCATATAAAGTGACATAAAATGTCTAAAGTCGCAGCTAAGTAACTGCTAATGGTTAGCAGAAAATGAAACAGTTTATAAAAGAACATGGGATTTCTTCTTTAAAAGAACTTGTAAACTAATGGATGTAATGTTAAACACCTGTGTTAGTACTATTAATTACTTAACAACTTTAGTTCTATCAGAGTTAGAAAAGGACTTGCATTTTGTTGCTGCTAGATATACTGATGATTAACTTTTGTCAAGTAGGTAAGAATTCTTGTATGAGATTGGGGATTACTTAGCGTTCTACTAACTCAATTGGACTGCTGGTTCCTTACAGGTTTAGCAGGTAAGCGTAAGATCCAGTAGGTGTTATTTAAAATTACATCAAGAACTACTTCCCTAGCACGATTAAGATGTTAGTTTTAGAAATGGTTTAAATTTGTTTCTTTTCTTCAAGGAGGTAATGCCAATTCTTTTCTGTTGTTATAAATCCATAGTTGCATTTATAATGAACACTATAATGAATTTTTATCAAAAACATAAACAAGGGTTTAAATTGCAAGAGCAAGTACTTACCAAAGTTACTTCAATAGTATGAAGATTATTCTCTAAAAATCTAAAGAATACAGTTTGGTTTTCTTATGTTTACAATACTGGTTATTTATAAATTCCCATAGAGAGAATAGAGCTCAAGGTTTTGGGCTTAAGTTCACTTCAAACTATTTAGTGATCTCACAGCTATTCTCACTTCAATACTCAAAAATATGTCCTCCTCTTAAAGCATGATCAAGTTTTTTTCAATTATAATTTTAACAATGGGTTTTTTAGAATTTTTAACAGGAATTCTCCATCATTGTTAGTCTCAGTTTCTTGATCACTCCTTCATCAAAACAGTATAAAGGCTATGTTTTTAGAAGTTCGAGGCTTTTATTTTTACTATGGTCATAAATTATAATATAACCATCTCATAACTATTTTACTATTTCTAAAATTACACCATCCATTCGATTTGTTTGAAAGCATGAAGATCTTCTAGGATAACAATCGTATTCAAGTTATAACATAAGGTAGAATACCTACAAAACAAACCACTATGATGAAATCAAAAGATGAAAATCATATGTTGTATAGTTTGAAAATGATTGTTGGTTTTCAAATAATGTAAATGTTTGATTACAGCGCTAACTATAGGTTTCAACCCACACTTGGAGAAGTATTTGGATGGACACATGGATATGTTACATCCACTTGAGGGTTGACTTAAAAACCTTGAAACCCTACTCATTTGCTTTGTGTAGTGAGAGTTTCTCCTTTGTGTTGGTCGAGTTGAGAGATCGCGGCCATGAGAGGCCTCTAACCACCTTCAAACATTGGACATTACACCTACAACTTCTATGCTGTGACTGTTGGGAGAATTCGTTAATGGTTTTGGTATTTTTGAGTGTTGCATAGTTACAACAAGAGTGTGTATCGGCTCTTCTTTGAGGCTTGAAGGTTGTGCTTTCCTTTAACCTACAACAAAACACTCATAGCTTCTGCCTTCGTCTGGTTGAGTCAATTTCCTTGTGTTTCCTTCGTAGAGGTGACTTCACATCTTCTTCCTTTCAGCATGGTGCCAAATGTGACCTGGTGTGGCCATCTCTCCTTAGCTTCAACTCCAAGTTTCCACAAGTAAAGACTTACCCTAAACTTAGGTTTAAATTTTTTTTCTTATGAGCGATTTTACAAATTTTAAGCAAACAAAGTATTTATAATGATACGACTTGGTTCTTACAGATCTTTCCTTCCGGTTCCAACGTTGTAGGTGAAGGAGAGCTCACTCTTTAGTTTTTACATGAGCATCGAATTGGTAAGCCCTGGTTCCAAGGAGGGTTTCTTCCTGCGTGATGTTGTGGTTGTTGGAAGTTGGTTATCGTGGTTGAAAATATGGCACGGCCTCGGTTCTCTGTTAGCTTAAATTTAAAATATTTTTTGTTATTATAAAAAATTTAGAAACCCTTAAAGGGTACTTAGTGCAGGGTGAAGAAGGCTCTAAAAGACATGATGGAAAATGGTTTTCATTTGGTGTTTTTAGCCTTATGGCCTGAACAATGTAGTTGCTTTTATTATAAAACGATAGAGCCCAGCTTTGAACTCAATGAGGCTGTCGACCTTTGTCTAGTTAAGTTTTCGTTTTTATAATAGATTTTAGTAGGTGAAGAAAGACTGGGAAACAATCAAAACTGTAAATGGGAACAAGATTTTTCTCTTGTCAATAAATTATGGATACTATTTGATATATATATATATATATTGCATAGTTTGGTTTTGTTAACAAGCCTGAGCCTCGACCTTTTAATTCTAAAGGTTATAAGCCATTCCTTATTATTTGATTATGTTTTTGCAAATTGTTTATTTAATATTTTTAATTATTATCTTATATTATAAGGATTCGAGTGCAAAGTTTATGGGATATTTTACTGTGTTTAAGAGTAATATTTTACTCTGTTTTTGGCTCAAAAGGGTTAATTAAAGAGTAAACCCTACAGTTTGATAA
>LPNX011175741.1:2683-101673 GCA_001517045.1 Pseudotsuga menziesii
CGCCATAGCCTATGCAAACTCAAGTTAGATGACCGGATATTCCTAGATTGGTTCCTCAAATCCCTCCTTCCTATCATTGCTAAGGATGTGGCATCCGAAAGACCCCAGTCTGAAGAAGAGGCTATCCTTAAAGCCCAACAGTTCGATCTCATTTACGCCCAGTCGGGTTATCTTTATACCATAATACCTGACGCCCCTCGCGACGATTCCTCCCAGCACGATGTGCCGGGGGCATCCCACGCTGCCGACGGCATCATTGGCCGTGTCTCTTCACAGCCTCAACCATTTTCCATAGCCCGTCCTACCCCTGGCCCTGACCCTTCACGGGCTACCTCACAGTCTGGAGCAACCAACCCGTATGCTCCCATGACACATCACCACCATTCCCATGGACCCTCATGTCCACCTCAGTGTTTCGGTCATGCGACTCCTGCTCACGCCCCCCCTGTCGCACCTCAGTCCTACTATCACCAGCAGGCTGAACCAACCCCTACGGCACACCCACAACTCGCTCCACAGCACTATCAGCAACCCCCTCAAGTTGTTGCACCTACGCAGCCTCCACCTACATATCATCCACCGCAGCCTGCTCCCGCCCATGCGCAACATCAGAATCCACCTGCTGTCCAAGGGCAAGTTTATGCTCAACAAAACCCGCAGCAAAACCAGAACAACCAACGCAACCAGGGCCAACAAAACCGCGGCAGAGGCCGAAATCGTGGGAACAACCAACTGACCGAGCAAGCTGGTCAACACCCTAATCCCCCCGCTAGTAATAATGCGGCCCCTGATAACCAAAACCCTGATCGCCCGCCCAAGCAGGCTAAAAACCCCAATTTGTGCACAAACTATCCTTGTTCTGTTTGCGGGGTCTATGGCCACTACACACATTTTTGTCCACATATGGAGCGAGTTCGATAACTTTTGGCTGCGGATGTACACCGCCAAGGGCAAGCAGCTCCTCAAGCACCACCCAACCCCCCACAACCTCAGCAGCCACCTTTGGTGCTACAAAACCCCTTACCGACCCAAGGCGTAGTGAACACTGAACCGTTGGCTCCCCCTCAAACTAACGCACCAACCCAACAAATCACTTACGCTGCCCCTGATCAACCCATGTTCGATTCAGGGACCCACCACTTGTTGATGATGTCCTTCGATGAGGTCAACCTCCAGACCCGGTGGAACCAATATGGCTCCACCCCTGAAGCCCCTCCCGCCGATACACCTACTAACGCTCATCCCACTTATCAGGCGTTACGTATACCTCCACCTCCACTAGATGGCGCTCCCAGAGCGCCCCGTTTCCCACTTCGCCGTATCAACAATAACCCCAATGCGCGGGCTGCGTCAAACTACAACATTGTCGATGACTTAGCCCAATCCCCCGCAGCCATGTCTGCATTAGAAGTCTTGAAAAACTACCCTTCGCAACGCAAGAATTTACTCTCAGCTATTGGGGCTATTGATCCAAATGATTCGCAGTTAATGGCATTTGATTTGGACCAATCCGAACCCCGCCTACCTTCCACTTTGGCATTCCAAGTTTCTGTTTCCATTCGGAATTTTATCATCCATCGATGCATTATTGATGAAGGTGCCTCTACATGTGTCATGCCCACCTCCATCTAGCAGAAAATGGGATCCCCCCCTCTACAGCAGTCCTCTACTGCGGTGCGAGCCTACGACGGCCGTCCAGCTCAACCCCAAGGCCTATTAACTAACGTCCCCGTCTCACTGGCCGGCAAAATTGTCCTCATAAACATCGAGGTTATCAATGCACAGCTTGATTACAACCTTTTACTTGGCCGCAGCTACATGTATGCCATGCGGGCAGTTGCTTCTATCGTTTTTCGTACCATGATGTTCCCCCATGAAGGACGCGTGGTCAAGGTTGACCAACTCACTTACCATGATCCCAATGCCCCCACAGCACCCGAAAATGTTCTCCCCATGGTTGAACAACCTATTTCGAGTGCCACCACCTCATTCGTTTCTTCTATGGGGCCCGGAGTTTACTCAGACGCACCCATGACCTCCACCTTCCCATCTATTTCACCCCCATCACTTGCCACTGAAGTGTCCGACCTTTGTACCCTGTCCCATAACACGCGAACTCCTACTAATCAACCGCCCTTGTTGCCTCAACCCCCTTTGGTACCTAGTCACATTGGTGCTACACCCATCCATACCATTCCTTTCCTCTTCCCTCCCTCAGGAGTAGTTAGCGCCCCGGTCATGGCCACCCTCAACCTTCCTGGGTTAACCTTAGGATTACCCATTTGGTACCTTTCGCCTCCCGATCGTCCGCCGACACCAGATGTCGTCCTGCAACTGGTGCAACCCATTGTCACTACTAGTCAACCACCTCCCGGTGTCGCTTAGTAGGTACTCATTCGTACAAGCTAGGGGTAAAACCCTAGCAACACATACCTATATGGATTGAGGGATCAAGTGAAGGAAAACATCTATTTGGTGCATATAATGGAGTAAGATAAGGCAAAAAGGGGTAGGCAAATGTGGTAAAAAAGGGGTCATTTATGGGCCCAGCATCTCCCCCCAAATGTCTTGTTGCATGTACCTATGCAGCAACCTCCATTAGTCTAAATCTGAATTTGACATTGTGCTTTGTTCATGGAGAGAAGAAAAGTTATAAGGGAGTTCAGGTGATCCCTGTTCATCCAAAATTCCATTATAAACAACCCAATATCTCCAACACCTCTTCTCTTCTGCCTTTGTCAATGAGAATCTTCCCTATATGGTTTTGCTGGCGACCAGATGAGAGGGAATTTGAACTTGAGTCCCAACCAATTAACTCCACATTCCTTTATACAACCCACATATCCCTCAACCCTGGAAAGTCCATGTTTAAAATTCCTGTAACAGTAGGGGTCTCTATTCTTCAAGGTTGAAGAGGCAGCCTGCCATCTATGATGGTTGCCTTCCAAAGTCAATTGCTAATGCTTGGAAATCGAGATGACACAGGTAGAGATAACCTTTTCTTGAAGTTCCACCATTTGCTGATTTTTTATGGGACATGTGAGCCTACACTGCTGATGAGCAAGGAGAAGACGAGGGGTTTGAGGTTCACTTCGAATCCAAAGGTTAGAGTGGGACTCATTATGAGAAAAAGTTTGGAAGGATAATTCCCATTGAACATGATTGCTAACAAATGAGGCAAAAGCCCTCAGCCGAACATCACCTAAGAAAGGGGCAGGATTCAAATGGCTGCCAAGGGACAAGCCAGGTCATGTAAATAAATCTCACAAAGCAAGTTCTGCTCAACAAAATCACTTTCCAAAAATGTTTCCATAAATTTAGCTAAGGTTTCTATTTCATAAGGTCTCCCTTCCTTTACAGCCTTCATTTTAAACCAAATGAACTGTTCAAATAAGAACACAGGGTAAGAGAAGGATGGTGCTCTGGTACCTAACAGTTCCTAGGAGAGAGTGTACAACTGGTATTTCTCCACCTGCATGGATTTGAACTTTTTCAGCTCCTTCAGTTCTTTCTGTATCTCTTCCCAGCAAAATTTCTCGAACATTATTTCTTCTGCCCATCTTTCCCTCAATTCCATGATGGTCTTCCTATGTTCAGCAAGAGAAACCATTCCTTCTTTATACCTCTCCACTTGACTCTTCCACTTCCTCACTTCTATTCTTAGGAGTGAGAGCTCCTTGGTCAGCCTCTGGATCCCTTCATCTTCAGCATAATCTTCATTATCATAATCCAAATTGATAAATTTTTGTGAAAGTTGAGTCCAAACCATGCCACCTGATGCTTCATTTTGAACATTCTGCACTGCCTGTATGGGTACTCTTGCAATAACTTCTGGGGATGCTGGTTCTTGTGTAAAAGAATCCTCTCCTTGAAATTCTCCTACAGCAACCTCGGCTTGTATAGGTGCCTCTAAAATAACTTCTGGGGATGCTGGTTCTTGTGTAACAACACCCTTTTCTTGAAATTATCCTCTAGTAACCTCAGCAACCAATTGTGAAGGTGTTGGTTCTTGTGTGGCAACCTCTTCCTGAATTTTAATCTCCACATCTGCTTGATTTTCAGCTACAGCTTTGACAAGGAGATGCAAGGCTACTGGTTCTTGTGTATTAGAGCTCTGCCATTCTATTTCTTCATGCTGCTGGGTTGTTCTTGAGTTGCTTCCATGTCCTCTGCAATATGAATCTGTTCTTTGAGAATTTTAGTATCCCCTGAGCACTGTGATTGCATTTGTTCATCCTCTCCTAGATCTAGATCAAGAATTATGTCCACCTAAGGATTGATTTCTTCTTGTTGCATGAGAGTCTTAGCAGAAATATCTGAAGATGTTGGTTCTTGTGTGACGACATCCTGATCAACTTCATCATTATCCTGCTGCTAAGGTTCTATATCTATTAATTCTGTGCCCCGAGATGGTTCAAGAGTCACAACATAGACTTCTTCGTTAAAATTAGGAATATTTTTAGTCTCTGGTTCATCTGCCCCAATTTGGGTGGCAACTTCAACAAGAATGTTCAAGGATGTTGGTTCTTGTGTATCAACACCCTGCCTGTCTCCTGCTTCCATTTGTTGAGGTTGCTCTTGGGGAGCTTCACTGTCCTTCTAATCAGATTGTCCCAAGAGCACTTCTATTTCTTCTACGAGTTGTGATTGTAATTGTTCATTTTCCCCCTTTTCTGTACCAGGGATCATTTCCATTTCCATTTCTTCTGCATCCCTCACTTCCACCTTAGGTGCTTCTTGGCCTTGTTCTTCCACAGCTGTTGGTACAGGTTTTTGTGCCACAAAGGCACGAACTATGACTTTTTATCATGACTGGTTAAAGATCTCCCCACACACAGGGTATACCACTCTCTCTACCTCCTCACCATCCTCAACAGGAAGTGATCCTTCTAATTGGCCTGTAGCTTCAACTAGTGTGTGCAACTTCCTTTCTACCTGCTTCATGCATGCCTCCTTCCAGTTTTCTAGTTCTCTTTGAAGTGCCTGTACTTCTTCCTTCAGTAGACCATTTTCATGCAAAAGTCCCTCGATTTGAGGTTCCTCTGCAACCGGTTCCCGTGGGCCATCATTTGCTTTGGGTCTCAAAAATGGGGAATTCAATATGTGCTTCTAGGTTTTCCCATCTTGCCCGTGCTGTTTCAGCTGCTGTAACCAACCCGGTTCTTTTTCTTCTTATCAGTAGTGGTGCCTGCACCTTCTCTTTTGATCTTCTTCTTTTCTTTCGAGGTGCAAGAATCTCCAGATTTGCAGCTGATGTGGAAGGGATGTCTCCTATCTCAACATCCTCCTTTTCTTATTCAATTAGAGTTCCCCCCATTCAGGGGAAGATTCAATGGTCAATACCTCTACATTTTGGTCTATTGTCATGGCTCTAACAACCTCAGCTTCAGTTGTCGCAGCATCCAATGCTGCTCCAGCTTCAACCTCTTCTGTCACAGCATCCAATGTTGCTCCAGCTTCAACCTCTACTGTCAGAGCTCCCACATTATTTAATCTTTCCACAGGTTTTCTCTTACATTTTCCTCCCATTCCTCTGCTTGGTCATTTGACTGATTGTCCGATCTAGTCTCATCTCCCCCCCAACTAAATTGGAGGGACTCCGGTCCTCATGTTGTTCTTCATATCCCCCCAACTGTACATTTGCATTCTCCTCTCATATTTTAACATCCCCCAAGAGTACAGGTACTTCCACTTCTTCTTCTATTGGAACACCAGCCAAAAGGATGGGTTCCTGGTTTATTTGAGTTTGACATGTAAATTTTTACCAGGTTTGATTAATCTGAGCTAAGTCCCTTAAGATTATTAATTTCATTAGGCCATGATGCGTAAGGGAGGAGTTTGGATGCTTGGTTGTTCTGACAAACCCCGCCATATGGTGTAGGTATTTAAATAGATAAAATGGAATATTAAGTAATCCCCTATGGCGTAAATGAGACAGTAGAGGAAGTTCAGAATACTAGACAGTCTGATACCTACCTTCATAGGTGATATACTTTTTGAGGAAGGCTGCTACTTGATCCCACAGCCGAGGCAGTGATTGTAATGCTATCCCTCGCCTTGACGGACAAATTTGTTCCCCCTCCATCAGAAAATTATGTACCACGGCAGCATTGGGAGTTCTTCGACCAAACCAAGCTCTTCCTACCTGAGGAAGGCCAGTGACTTCAACCACTATCGCTTCAGATACTTCTATATGTAACCCCCTAACCTCTGAGTGGGTTTTTGTAAGATTTAAAATGAATAGTAGAGCTGTCTCTCGATGGAACCCATCCATGCATTGGAAAAATTCAGTCCAGGGAGCAGCTTCAAAAATAATGAAAACTTCAGCATTTCTTCTCAGTTCTAGTGTATTTGGAGGTTTGTGCCGAGCTGGGATACCCATGTTCATTTTCCTTCTGGATTCTTTATCATCCCTACAAATTGTAGGTCCTAACAATGGAGGTTAAGGCATAGAGTATGCGTGAACAACTGAGAGTGTAGTTGGGTAAATTCAGAAAGTTAAGACAGTCGTAAGCATGGAATTCTTGGTAAAATTTATCCCAAATTAGGAAAGGGTGGAAGTTATAGGATAAGCTTAAATGGCCATTAATTCATGCGAGTTGATAGTTAACAATATGCGGGTGTAGTTATGGACATAAAAGGGTAGGCATGATTAATTATGTCAAATCTAGTTGACGCTCAATCAAGTAGATAATCAGAACCATACCTTCATAAATATGCTATGAATTGTGACCTTTGAGAATAATAAGCGTGTGAAATTCAGCCATTTAAATTTAAACATTATTGCAGGTGTACTGTCATGATATTTTTTCTCGGCGGACCAAAAACCATCTTGTCAATCCTGCCAGAAACATAATGAAAGCTGTGAAGTAAGTCAAAAATACCCGTAGCCAGACCTGGAGGAGTCACAACCACAAAATTGTAGAATGATCTGCCAATATTGGAGGAGTTGCAGCCATGAGCCATAGAAAAATCAGCCAGTTTGGTGGAGTTGCAACCGCCGAAAAAGATAAAAATGGGCAAAATTTAAATGGAGTCGCAGCTGTCGGAAAAGGTAAAAATGGGAAAAATTTAAATGAAGTCGTAGCTGCGTGGGACATATAAATGGCCAATATTTGACGAATTTGGAGCTACATAGAATGGGAAAATGGCTTTATTTTATGGTGTTGCAGCTGCAAATAAACGGAAAAATAGGCAAGGTTTTACGTTGTTGCAGCTGCGGATAAACAAAAAAATAGGCAAGGTTTTACGGTGTTGCAGCTGCACGGAACAGGAAAAGGGAAATTTTTATGGTGTTGTAACTGTAGATAAACGAAAAAATAGGCAATATTTTATGGTGTTGCAGCTATAAATAAACAAAAAAATAGGCAAGGTTTTACAGTGTTGCAGCTGCGTGAAACGGAAGAAAAAAAAGGCAATTCTTTTTATAGGAATTGCAGCTGCGACCAATTGTTCATTGTTTATTTTTATTCAAGGAGTTTCCTTCTGAACCAGGAAGTTGCAAAAGTCTTCCCACGATCATTAGGCCCAATCAGGACCATTGCTCCTTAGGTACATCCCTGCACATATTCTTAAAAAAAACGGATCAAGCACAAAGGAAAAATAAAAACAAAAACATCAATTTATTTATGTACAAAAATTTGTGTGCGAATCATAGTGATTGTCTAAAGATTAACAGGGGTAGAGAAATATTCCTGCCCTTTTTCTAATTGGTATTCTGGATCAGCTGCAATCTATGAATTGAATGCATCCTTCGAAATGGGCTTGTGGTACAGTCGCAGCCTGTGACCATTAGCAATTAATGGTGCGTGATTCTCATCAATGGTGACCAGGCGGACTGTACCGTTGTCATATACTATGTCTATCAAATATGGGCCCGACCATCTTGTACATAACTTACCTTTGAAGTCCCTTTTGAATCTTGAATCGTATAATAATGCCCAGTCTCCTTCACAGAAGAATTTCTTTTTGATGAATCGATCGTGCCTGTTGGATCTCTATTGTTGAATTAATATTGTCTGATCCATAGCAACTATACAATTTTCATCAAGTTCATTCAATTGATTCAATCTACTCCTCTGGGATTCAGTCACGTCTAAGTTTACGTCCATAGCTGTCTTCAAGGTCTTGATTTCGAATTCGATGGGGAAGACAACGCTTTTTCTAGACACCAAGTCATAAGGAGAGAAACCTGTAGCATTGCGCCAAGTAGTACAATATGCCCACAATGCTTCCGGAAGTCTATCAACCCAATCTCTATGATGGCTCCTGACTGTTTTGGTAAGGATAGCTTCAATAACTTTGTTAGTGCTTTCCACCTGGCCATTAGCCTAGGGATGGTGTGGCAAAGCTATCTGATGTTGGATATGGTACTTCTGTAGCAAAGTTTCAAATTTATGTGACACAAACTAAGGTCCTCCATCTGTAACCACTTCCTTGGGTACTACAAAATGAGTAAAGATTTCTCCATACAGGAAATCGATTATAGCCTAGTCATTGGCTTTCACGAAAGCCACAACTTCTACCCATTTTGTCATGTAGTTAGTACAAACTAATATGTAGGCTTTCTGCCTGGAATGAGTGTTGATAGGGCCAACAAAATCTAAGGCCCATCATTCAAAAGGTTCAACCACCAACTGTGGTTGAAGAGGCATTTGATCCAATCTGTTAGGTTGGCCCATCCTCTGGCAGTTGTCACAAGACTGGACATACTTTTTCGCATCCCTAAAAATTGTTGGCCAATAATAGCCCATTATTAGCACCTTGTGACCTGTCCTCCTATCTACAAAATTTCTCCCACATGGCTCGTCATGGAAGGCCTTCAGAATATGGAATATTTCATCTTCTCTTACACATCTTCTAATCTCAAGATTAGGTCCTGTGTAGAAGATATGACCACCTATCCAGCAATACCTGGAACTTTGTTGAATGATTTTCCTCTTCTCTTTTTTTGACAAATTTGTCGGAAGCTTACTTGCAGCCAAGTAGTTAGTGGCATCTGCATACCAAGGGGAATGAGTTGAAACTGCAAATAAGTGTTCATCTAGAAAAGAGTCCTCAACAAGCAAATTATCATCACTGTTAGTAAAACGAGATAAGAAACCAACAACAACATTTTCTTTTCCAGGTCTGTCTATAATAGCAATATCAAAATCCTGTAATAATAGCAACCATGTAGTTATGCTAGCATTTGTAACATGTGTATTCATTAGATACTTGATGGATGAGTGGCCAGTGTGTACAAAGGTGGGATATCCAGTGATGTAGTGTCTAAATTTGTTAATGGAGTAGAAAATGGCTAAAAACTCCTTCTCTGTAACAGTATAATTAATTTCACAAGGGGACAAGTTTTTCCTAATGTAATAGACTACATAAGGTGCTTGACCATCCTGTTGTCCTAATATTGCGCCAATGGCAATGTCAGAGGCATCTGAAGAAATGTGAAAAGGAAGGGCCCAATTGAGCTCCCTTAAGATGGGAGTTGTAGAAAACTTCTCCTTAAGTTTAATAAACGTTGTCTGGCATGCATCATTCCAAATAAATTACACATCCTTCATTAACAAAGAAAACAAAGGAGAAGCAAGTTTGGAAAAGTTTTCTATAAATCTTCTATAATAACCAGCATGCCCTAAGAAGCTACGTACCTCTTTTTGTGTTCCAGGAATGGGTATATTTTCAATTACCCTGATTTTGGAGGGATCTACCTAGATGCCATCAACAGAGATAAAGTGCCCCAGAACTACACCCTTTCTCATCATCATGTGGCACTTTTCAGTGCTCAAGGATAGCTGGGTTTGCTCACAACGTATTAATACATTTTCTAAATTTTTAGTGCCTCTTCAAATTCACTTCCATAAGGAGTAAAATCATCCATGAAAATCTCCATACTGTCATTAACCATCTCTGAAAAGATGCCAATCATAGCTCTCTTAAAAGTGGCAGGTGCATTACACAAATCGAAGGGGAGTACTCTGTATGCAAAAGTACCCCAGGGACATGTGAAAGTGGTTTTGTCTTGTTCTTCTTGAGCAATCTGAATTTGATTGTACCCACTAAACCCATCCAAAAAGGAGAAGAATTTCTTCCCAGACAAGGTGTCCAATACCTGATCAATGAAAGGCAAGGGGAAGTGGTATTTCTAAGTTGCCTTGTTTAATTCTCTATAATCTATGCAAACTCTCCACTTCCCGTTCTTCTTGGGTATTATCACGAGTGGAGAAACCCACTCGTTGTCTGAGATTGGGTATATAAATCCTGCTTCCAAGAGTGTCTGAATTTCCTCTTTCACTATGTCCCTAAGGTTGGGATTCATTCTTCGTTGTGGCTGGCACACAGGTCGGGAGTCGCTTTTGATGTAAATATGGTGAGTGCACAGATAAGAAGGGATACCCTTCATATCTGTGTACTCCCAGGCGAATGCCCCCTTATGTTCTTTTAAGAGAGTGATTAGACGTTCCTATTCGCCAGGAGCAATATTGGGATTGATATTCAACATTTTTCCAAGCTCTATCTCAACTGGAACACTTTTTGAACTTTTAAACACTTGAACTATGTGAGTATCACTGACTAATGTCTCCTCTGTGAGATTTTCTTGTTGTTCTTCACCTAAAGTGCTATTCAGGATCGACTAAATTTGTTTATTGACAGAAGTGGGTTCACTGATGAAATTATTGATGGCATCATCTTCTGTTTCATATTTGAAAGTCAAGGCCTTCCCTATCGTTAATAATGGATGAACGCCCTCCTCTTCCTCTAGCTCCATCCACAATGGAGTTTCAGCTTCTAGGCTCAGTCGCGCTAGAGGATACACGGTGAGGTTTTTTCATTTTGGTTCCATCTGAAATGGCCATAGACCTTGACCGACAGCTGATGCAGGCATCCATTGTGGCTAGCCAGGGCCTTCCTAGGATAAGCGGGTGTCCCCCCAGTTGCGACTTAGGCTATAAAACCAAGAAGTCAGGTGTCCCCCTAGTTGCGACTTAGGCTATAAAACCAAGAAGTCAGTAGGGTATTCCCACGAGTCAACTGAGACTACGAGGTCATCCAAGATTCCCTCGAGTTTGATGGTGGACCTATCAGCAAGTTCTAGAATGGTAGGGGTTGGCCTGAGATTAGCAAGACTAAGTTTTTGTACAGTTTCTATGGTCATGACATTAATGGATTCGCCTAAATATACCAACACATTCAGTATCCACGTGTTCCTAATCTACACAGTGACAGTGGGATTCCCAGGATCAACATATTTGGCCAGAAGGGTTTTTCCAATTATCAGTTCAGATAGTTTCCCTGTGACATGGATAGTGGGAGGATCCTTAGATTTTCTACCTGTTTTTCTTACACATAGATCCCGGACAGTTTTGGCGTATATAGGCACATCATGAAGGGCCTGTAGCAATGGAATTTTGACATAGAGGTTTTTTAACTCTCCTAAGAGGTTAAATTGAGGTTGTCCCACTGCTTTCTATAATGTTAGTCTTTCAGGGTATGGTAGTTCTCTATACGACTATGTAGGCTATGTAGGCTATGTCTCAGTTGCTAATTCTTTTTTTGTTTCATCTGGTGTCTCGATAGGACTTTCAGCATCCTCAATAATGGGAATTTCTACATTGGATGAGTATTGTTGATTCATCCTTTCTTCAGACACAGAAGATGGAACATCCTCGATGACTAAAGGTTCCACTACTCTCCCTGATCATAGGCGTATATCATTACATGAGACGGGAGTAAAGGAATAAGCGAGCATGTTGACAGTCTCAAACTGGTGGACTGCTTTGGGTTGGGGTTAGGTTGAGCAGGCAACTGAGGATGTATAGGCATGTGAGGTGCAACATTGTTCTGAAGTCGCAGCTGCGACTGCTGGTACTGTTGGTATGGCTGAGGATACTAGTGTTGAGGAGGGTATTGTTGATGTGGAAACTGTTGAGGAGGTTTATTATGGGGAAACTGGTTTCTTGGATGGAAGTTCCTCCACCCAGGAGGCCAAGAATTATGTTGGTTTGGTTATTGTGTCCAAGAGTTCCCGGAGTTAAAATTTTGCATCGAAGGTTGAGAAGGATACCATTGATGGTTGGAATAAGATGTAGGGAATTGTGTATTCATGTGATGCATATGATTCCAATTATTCATGTTATTTGAAAACAGAAACGAGTCTGGAGTCATACCTTGATTTCAAGGCTGCCAAGGATTTTTCTAGGAAATGAAGTAGGATGGTTCCACATCTGGAGTTGATGCCTGCAGAACTACCTTCACTTGAGGTAGTGAAGGGAATTCCTTTGTATCATGGTTCAGCTCACAAATATGACACACTTCTACTTTATTGAGTGGGCACTCCTTCAGGGGATGTTTCTTCCTACATTTAGGGCAGAATACACTGAGTGTTAGATCTTCTACTGCTTGTTTATGCTTTTCCCTTAGGACATCTATTTTTGAGGAGATGGATCTCATCATTTATGTCCTGAAATTCTCAAGGAGGTTACCTATTTCTTCCTAGGTGGCTCCTCCATTAGATGAATTCTGTGTTCTGTCGAAGACATCTCGTTCTAGTTTATCCCGTTTGTCCCGTTTGTTATTCCTGGAAGATCCTATGGAATACCTCTTGCATAATTCAATAATCTTTTCAAAGGATTCCTTTGAGATGTCCCACTTTCCCAACAGGTTCAACATGTCTAGGAAGTCTTCCCTAATCCCACAAAGTAAGATTATCTTGAGCACACCTAACCCCATATTAGTATGTCCAGCTCTTTGCACATTGTACAACAGCCTCTCAACAAAATCTTCCAAGCTTTCTTCGTCCCTTTATACCATCTTGAACAGTTCTTCTCTTTTATCCTTGGTATTGCAGTACTCCTGATATTTTTCTAGGAATACATGTTTCATTCAGTCCCAGGTGGTGACAGTTCCACCACCCAGCCTCATGAACCAACGTAATGCATTATCCTTAAAAGTAGCAGGGAAAAGTTTCAACTTCTACTCACTGGAAGTGTAATCATAGCTGCGACAGAGGATATCAAATTCAAAAAGAAATTCATCTGGATCCTATGTGGCCTTTCCATGAAACCGAGGTAAAACTGATGGTGATATATTTTTCATGGGGCTATTTCCTCTGGCTGTTGAATGGGGAACTGTAGTGTGGAAACAATCCCTCAGGCAGGGGATCACCCCCATTATGATGATTTTCTCCCACCGCCTCTTCATGATCTTTTGGATCATGTCTGTTATTCATGTCTTCTTCTGGTCTCTCCTCTTTGTGCTTCCACGGATCATTTAATTCTTGATGGAACTGTGTCCACTCTTCTTTTGTCACCACCTTCCCATTAATGTGATATACCAAGTCTCGGTCAACTGATCCCGTAGTACTAAGTCTGTCTTCATCCGTAGGGACACCAAATGGTGTCACAACTCCTCATGTGTTCTCCATTGTGGCAACTGATGCTGCTACTCCCGGAGTAACCAGGATCCTTCTGACAGATGATTCATGATGGCAAGCTCAGGTAGAAGAATTGGTCCTATCAACTAGATCGTTAATGAATGTCCTTCTTCCCAATGCTGGATTTTGTCCATGACCTCGACCACTTGCAAAGTTAGTATTCTGGGGAGTTATGGGGGTTTCAGGAATACCACGCCGAGTCCTCCTTGTATTCATACAACCCAAAACATGCAAACTTTTAAAAAAACTGAAGAAAAATGAATGGAAGCAACTACTATATGCAACTACTATGGTCTCTAATAATTATCTTCCCTGGCAACGACGCCAAAATGTTGGAACTTCTATATGCTAGTTAATTAAAACATAACATGCAGAAGGCTCAATATAAATTATCAACCCAGGGAAGTCTTTTATTTCAAAGATAATTTTCACCGTATATGCTTAAACACTAAGTAGCTGATACTCTGAATAAATTACCCTACTTATCTGTTTGGTCAAACTCTTCCCATCATTAATCTAATTGAAATCATTTACCTAAGAATTCAGAATTATAGTGACCTTCCTACAACTCCAATCCAGGGATGGACATAACATGAAATAACCATCTAGACTTACTTTTGCAAAAAGTTAAATCCTAATTTACCAGACTAAGTTAAATCCTAAATAATTTACCAGATTTGGATCATATATACAACGCTTAAAACCATCCTTTACAAAAATAATCAAAAGTTTTCTTCATAGTACTTTGAGACAATTCTAGAGCTCTATTCCTAGTTTGGATGAACATATCAAAACAAGATGACATTTTACGTTCTACAAGAATAATAAGAGCACTGTTAGTTTTCTTGTAATCTTTACCACAACTATTTAATTTCACATTTAAAGTTTTCAATTCAGAAAGATATAACTCAACTCTTTCAAAGTCAGCAGGTTCGAGGTCAAAGATCTTCTTTTCAAGATAATATGCAGAAACATCATCAGATTTATCAAATAAAGAGGAAAGAATTTTCCATACCTAAATCGGGTTGTCTTCTGCCTCAGTACTTACCTAAAGACTATCTGCAACAGTTTGACCAATGAGCCCCCTTGCTTGATCACTTTTAGCTTCCCATATATCCAAATCATAGAAGAAATTAGGTGTCTTGTGTTCACCATTAACTAGCCTCCAAATATTCTTACTCCTGATAACATCAATCATCTTTCTATTCCAGGCAAGATAGTTAGAACCAACTAATTCAGGAACAGAAGCTACTTCGGAAGTCATAATGAGTGAAATTTTGTCAAAAATTAAGAAACCTTAATACTGAAAAAATGACAGAAAAACAATGAAGAACTTGAAAACAGTTACACTTTACTGATCTGAATCTGCAAAAGCACATCTAGAAACACAATAAAGAAAAGAGGAGAAACTTGCACTTACAACCCTATGAAAAAATGTGCCTAGAAAAGACCAGTATTTTGTTCTGATTGCGTTGGTGGATCCAGAATGGCTATTCCAATTCCCAAAACAAGCTATAATAAAAAATCCGATAAGAAATGACCAAGTTACGGCCCTTTTTTATAACTATGGTTTTTATTGCCGAAAGGAAGCCCAGAAATGCCCAGTTTTCTGTTTTGGTTACGTAGATGGATCCAGAATGGCTGTTCCAATTCCAAAAACAAGTTATAACAAAAAAACCGATAAAAAATGACCAAGTTATGGCCCTTTTGTATAACTATCGTTTTTATTACCGAAAGGAAGCCCAGAAATACCCAGTTTTCTATTCTAGTCATGTGGGTGGATCCAGAATGGCATTTCCAATTCTAAAAGCATGCTATAATAAAAAATCCGGTAAGTTACAACCCTTTTTTATAAGTGTCGTTTTTATAATCGGAAGAAAGATCTCCTTGAGGAGAGCCCCAAAATCATGTAGATCTATAGAAAAAAAAAAACATCAAGAAAGCCTTGAAAAATTTATGCAAAAATCTTACACAACAAGTTAGGGTTAGGGTAAAAAATTGCAGAAAGATACCCAGATCTGAAGAGAAGCCTAATGGCTACCAGATAAAAAGCAAATATACAACAAAATTACAATGCCCAAATGATAATCGTTATTGATTGAAAGCTATAGAAGGAACTAGATCATAGCAACCGACTCTGATACCTTGTTAGAATAGTAGAGTCAAGCTAAACTAGTTAACCTATCTAAGCAACCAACAACATATCATAAAATATAAGAACATGAAAAGAAAAGGACAAGAGAACACTGATATACGTGGTTCACCCTAATGGGTTACATCCACGGGAAGACAGTCTTCTATTATCTCCAGAATGTCATCTCCAATCTTACAAGAGAGCAAAGCACAAATGCCCCAAAGAATATAGATGTTGTACAACAGTGTCACAATTTACCACTACTACATCAAGAATACATGATATGTAGAGACTCACTTGACCCTATTATATAGTAAGAGATGAGGAGGAATTACTCTCACATATTGCATGTGGGATAATATAATTCTCCAAAATAACATCTCTTAATACAATACCATGGACAAATACTTTACACAAGTAAATACAACACCATATAACTATGGGTTAAATGTATTACTCTTTTACATAAGATTGTAGACAACTTCTGACATAATACAAATACATTATTACCTTCCAAGGAATATAATATATTCCAACACATAAGAGTTCCCAAAGATGTAATCTTGGTTGTAGGTAGCCTTGAGAACATGTATGCCAACTTATTGGTATTTCCGTTCTTATAGTTAATGATTATATAGAATTGTTGTAAGAATCCCATCCACTTATAATGTATGGTTTGTTGTAGCTTACTCTAGGCCTACAAATGTTGCAGTGGTCGGTGATCAGTGTGAACGACTATCTTCTTTCCCATCAGATAGTGTTTCCACTTCTTAAGTTATTAACAAATTGAACTAGGGCATAGACTTCCTTATCGTAGGTAGGGTATTTCATAACTCCACCATGAAACATTTCAAAATGATAGCATATCGACCTCCCTCCTTACATTAACACAACTCCCATAACATACGCACTTGCATCTGTCTCTAATTCAAAAGGATTTTGTAAATTAGGCAATGCAAGAACTAGTTCCTGACAGGTATTTCGTTTGAGCTCTTCCATGGATTTTTATTGATTCTTTCCCCACTGGAACCCCTTGTTTTTTGTTTTTAGGGAATGGGGGGTGCATCCGTAGTGAAAAAATGAATCTACGAACTTATGAAGGTAATATTTTTCCCACAAAAATATCCCAACTTCAGTGACATTTGTAGGTAGGAACTTAGTGATGGCCTCCATCTTTGTAGGATCAATCTTGAGTTCTCCTCCACCAATCACATACTCCAAATACACCAAGGATTGTTGGGAGAAATCACATTTCTTCAAATCATCCAACACTTGGTTTTTTTTCAGAGTGTCTAACACTTTATTGAGATGTGAGATGTGCTCTTCTTAGGTATCGCTATAAACTAGTATGTCATCTAGATATACAATAACAAAGGAATATAAGAAAGGGAATACTACATCGTCCATCAAAGCATTAATGTAGTTGGTGCATTGCATAAGCCAAAAATCATTACTAACCATTCATATAGACCTTGCTTGGTCTTGAAGGTGGTATTCCATGATTATTCTTCCTTCACTCACACCTGGTGGCATCACGATTTGGGATCCAACTTAGTGAATTACTTTGCATGCTGCAACTAGTCCAACATATCATCTATCCTTGGAAGAGGGTATTGATTCTTGAGTGCGACCTTGTTCAAATAACACCTTGCTACAAATACTATTTCAATTACTTCTTCACATAATTTTCTTCTATGACAGACTTTCTGTACAGTCCGATGTTCAACAATGGATAATCCGACAATAATTGTATTTAGTGCTCCACCTCCCTCTTAGGAGGTATCCCCTTAGGCTCCTGGAAATTTTCTTTGTATGCCTACAAAATGGTGTCCAAATGATTTTTATAATCTTTGGTACATCCCTCTAGGGATGCCTTCACTTTTACCAATTCACCTTCTTGATGATTTTGTCTATAGAAAATCAATACAAACTTCCTACTTGAATTGAACGGTTTTTTGCTTGGTTGGCACTTACCAGAGAGATATTTGATTTTACTTTGTGTGCATTGATGATTAAGGAATTGTTGTCCTTGATCAAGCGGTATTGGTTGTCTCTCCTCATGAAGTTTTCATCCCTCATATACATATAGGGGTTTTCAAACACTACACCACAAACTTCCAAGGGTACTACCTCTACCTCCACTTCAACAACATACTCTGTACTTATGTAAATATTGATCTTGAATTGTTTTATGACTCTGAGTTTTGCATCCTTATTTACCCACCCCAATGGGTAGGGGCTAGGATGATCATATACTTCCAATCCAAGCTTATGTACCAAATCCTTTGCTATGAGATTTGCATGTGAACTAGAATCAAATAGAGCATTGATCTTGGTATTCTTGACTTGGACCTTGATGTGGAAGAGTTTTTTCATATCTTTCCCTTCCTTAGGGTGGATACCACTCAGATTCAACTCCTTCTGCATTGTGGTACACATAATATTTTCATTAACTTCCATGTTCCTTTCTAACTTCTTGCTTAGGCTCCGTGGCTAGAAGGTTCTTCTTCTTGCCAATTTTTCTTGGGGTTCAACTTTGGATGTAGCTTCCGACACTTATTTTTAATGTGGCCATGAATATCACAATGCTTACAATATTTTTTTGGATCATTTCCTTAATGTTACATGGTTGTAGTCTTTTTCTCCTTTCCCTTCCACTTTTTCTTCCCCTCCTTTGTAACATCTTGAATCACTTTCTGTTTTGAACCACTTTCTTCTGGCTATATTTTCCATGTAATGTGATTGTACACATGCTTCATCAATTGACCTAAGAACCTTTGTATCTGGGTATGTAATCCCCCTAAATACTTGAGGAGTACATCTAGGTTCTTGGTTGATATACCCAACAAGATATCCATTTCCCTAAACTCAATGGTGTATTCTTGCACACTCTGCCCCTTCCTTTGCTTAAGGTAATTCCAACAGATCTACTGGTCCTCTACATATTTGATAGGGTAGAACTAGGAATTGGTGAGGGTTTTAGATTCCTCACAGTTGGTTACTGGTGGATCACCCTCCAACCTAAATGCTTCTGAGTGGATTTCCCACAAGGTTAATGAATGGATCTTTAATTTAAATTAGGTAAATGAGATATTTTGATCCTCGGCTATTTAATGGATGCTAAAATAAACCTCCACCTACTGCAACTAATTATTTAGTTTCAAAGCATTGATATCACTTTAATACAACTTGATGTCAATTTTTTCTTCAATCTTGAAGAGAGATTGGGAAATAATATTGGTACTGGAACTTGGTTTCTCTCTCTCGAGCTCTTTCGTCAACTCCTTTTCTAGGTCACTTTTATCTTTTGATTTCCACTCTGATCCAAATTCTAATTTAGATCCTCCAAAATCCATGAATGTTTTGAACTTGATCTCTAAAGCTACCATGAGGATTGGCATATTGTTGGATATATCAGTGATTTGTATTTCTAGTGTTGAAAATCAATGCTCATAATCGTACATCACTCATTGACAGACACCTATGCCATGGCTAAGGTTTGAAGAATTTTTTGAGCAACAACTAGATCTTGCGATTACCCACAAAACTGAAAAGAAAAACTCCTATGATACCAGTATGATCTGTAAACTGTCATGGATATTCCACTGGATCATTTTGTCACAACGAATATTATGACTTGGTTCTTATTTTACTAGCTTATTTTTATTGAATGCCAAATAAACGGAACTAAAACAAGATTAACTAGAGAAAATTAGTACACAATCCACACATTAACGCAAGATATACCCTGGGAAAACCCACTATGGGAAAAAACCCAACCACAAATGAGGACTATGCCTTGCTCTTTATGTCAAGTTGCAAATACAAAGGAAATAGTACTCTCCACGGAGTTACCTATGACTTTGCAACTAGAATGGCTAGTATAGGATCTCTTATCTCCTTTATTATACTATAATATCCACTCCCATGTTGTTGCTAAACTATGGAACCATACAATACATCAAAAGAATATAACCCCCTTCCCTTCTAGTGTCCTGATATATAGCATATCCTAACAATTGTCTAGGGTGTTTAGGGTTGATCCATACCCCAACTCCCTATTAGAGTTAGGGTTATGGTCCTTCTATAATGTTCTTTAAGGTCCACATGTGACTAGATCCACATGTATGAGAAATGAGAGTTAACATGGAATCCTCTTGGTACCATGGTGGTCAACTGGATAGGTCAACCTGTGGGATGCATAACTTTTGCATACAAACTCAATTTGAGACAATTTTTGGACCGTTGGAAGGCCTTGGAGTTTAGAACCACGTGAAGGGGCCTATCCCAAGAAATGAACTTTCGACCCCAAAAAACATTGCTTAGACCCTCAAATAGGCCTCGAAAGATTTTGGACCCCAAATTTACAAAATGACACTAACCCATAAAATGGGACCTACAAGCCAATTCACCCAATATTTTGACCCCAAAATATCCAAGTAGGTGACAAAACATATATTGATACATTTCGGATCACTGCTATCAAAGGCGACAGTCGTTCTCTATCATCTTAACTTTATACTTGAATGCTAAAATAGTAGTGACCTAAGCCAACCCACCACCTACATTTTATATAGTTATTAAGGAAATGATGAGTAACAATCACCCAAACTTTGAATAGAAATTTCAAAGCTTTAACAACAATGATTATTCACCATCACTAATTATTATCGCAAAATAAATTGCTTTAAGATACCAATCTTGAATAGTTCACTTCCATTACTTTGAATAGAGATATATTAGTTTTTAACTCCAAATTGTACAACAATATAACAATATAAACATAGATGTTTTGCTCAAAAAATTGCTATATGTATCTAGTGAAATTGGTTCAACTAGGGACCTTGAAGCCTTGATGAATAGATGAAGGGAGAAATTAAGGTCCACAATATTGAGCTTCGTCATCTGGCGCTGCACTTGAGAAAGATCAATGGCTCATTTCAATGGGTGAGTTATACTCATTTCTTTTGGAAGTTGAATACTTTTGCAAGCTCTCTTTCAAAACAATATTTTCTTTTGGAACATATTTTTATACATGTTGAAGCGTACGAGTGTGTCCAGGTCGCTACAAGTATGTATGGTCTTTTATGATTATTGTTATCTCTAGTTTGATAGGGTTATGTACTCTCTTAGTTGTATGGGATCAATATTGTTGGGTCATTTAGATATTCAACTATTTTAGGGGAGGACTCTAATGGACAACGATAATTATAGTGGATCTCAAACTTTTTTTTTTGTCTAAATGTTTTGCTTCGACACCAAGAAATTATATTTTATTTTCTTCTTAAATAAAAAGTGCTTTTTTCATAGAGAAAAATATTTGATTATCATCTACTCTTCTACCCAAAATACCATAAACTCATTTGTTGAAATCACTTATCATTCGACCTTAAATTAGTTTAGATACTCCATGCATCTTGTTTGCAACCACCCTACACTCATTAAAATAGATAAAGTATAAAACAACAAAAACAACAATACTAATAATAATTCACCTTAAATTTGTTTAGATACTCCATGCATCTTCTTTACACAACAACCCTACACTCATTAAAATAGATAGAATATACAACAATAATAATAATTGTTGTATACATACATAAATGTAAATGTCATGTCATATTTAAATAACATTACAATAATAATATAATGTAAAAGATAATTTAGAATGTAATTCAATTCCCTTTTTTATAGGTAATTACCTAAAAACCTAACTACCATGTTTCATATCCTTGAATTATCTTGTAGAAAAAAAAAATCCTTTCAATTATATTTCTATATATAAATAACATTATAAATATAATAAGATTTTTTTGTGAGTAACTATAAAGAAATTGATTATATAATTTTTCATTTACAACTTTTAAACTCAATTACTCATTACCAATTACTCTAACCTTCATGACCTAGAATAATAATAATATAATATAAAAAATCATTTAAAATGTAATTTAATACCTTTTATGAAACTTAATTACCTTAAAAACACTATTTCTTTGTAACTACCATTTTTCATACCCTTGAATTATACACTGACAAATCAAATTCTCCCCTTATATATACTCAAATGTTTATATTGTTATACCACTTTTATCTCCTTATATGTATTCAATTACAGGTTTATATTGTTATACCACTTTTACTCAAGGACATTACTCAATATTCTTATCCAGTATAAATTGCTCAACCTTCATTTATATATTCTTTTAGCTTCTAGAGAATCCTGGAGGAAGATTGAGCAAATCCAGAAGCCTTTTATAACGTATAACCTCAAAATTAAAAGCAATACACCATATCCTATTCTCCCTATACAAGTGGGTCTTTCCCTTATTGAGATCCTAGCTATGACTAGGCTCCTAAACACAAAATCAATAACATGGGAGACCATAGACTTCCTAAGCTAGCTTTTAACTCTAGCCAAAACCACCTAAGGCTCAAGTGAGGTTGGTATAAAGATACCAGGGCCTGGTTAAATCATTGGGAGATCGACGAAAATGTTGCATTGCATAATATTAATAACATTAAAAATATTGTTACTTCCAAGTTTAAAGAGAAACCATAGTGTGACAAGTATTTAGAGGCTAAAATAAAATTAAGATATTATAAGTAGGTCATCAACAATACTCTAGAAGATCAAAAGTATCTCTCTGTATTAACCAGTTCAAAGAAAAAAATTAATATAGCCAAGATAAGAACGAAATCTCATGAGCTCCATAGTGAAACAGGTCGTTGGACAGTTCCTAAAAAACCATGGGTGGAAAGGATCTATCGTCTCTGTGAGAATAGGAACATTGAAGATGAAAACCACTTCCTCTTAGAGTGCCCTGCATACACCCACATTAGATCTCAGTTTCATAATCTTTGTTGCAATACCGACCTTCCTAGCCTTTTAACTTGTCAAAATTATAGTGAGCTTGGGACGCTTCTCACCAAGCTCTTTGAGCATAGGAATACAAATTTAAAACAAACTAATTAATTTGTTTCTTTAAGTTCGATAGACCAAAGTTTGCTCTCAATGGACGTTAACCATCATCATCATCATCATATAATAATAATAATAATAATAATAAGATAAGATAAGAGTGTAATTTAATTTCCTTTTATGATACCTAATTATTTGGAAAGCTACTAAGTGCTAATTAGTATCATGATTTGAAAATCTATTAATTTCCTTTTTTCATTATTTTAATATTTCAAGTGTATGTTTATATTTTTGGTGTTTTTTGGATTTACTTACACTCTTTGTTGTGTACATTATGCAAACTTGATAAATACAAAAATGTAGTAGAAAGTGTTCTTTTTCTCGGTATATTAACTAAGATTTAATCTCGTCCTTATCAATTAAGTTTTAGAATTGTTTTTGAAATTCATTTTTTTATGTGCGATTTTTTTGAAGAGGTTTTTTGGAATAATTAAAATTTTGGGGGATAAGCACGAAATTCAATGCAAATAATAAAAAACATTCTTCTTCATAACATTTGTTATATATTTGCATTTTCTCATTTGGTTGAAAATTACTTTATTAAAGCTCGTTGGGGTGTAGACCAATTGGCAAAGGAGTGAAATGATATGACACATTGTAAAGAAGGTCACAAGTTCAAACCTAGAAAACATGTGCCCATGCTAGTGGCTTGTGCAGGTGAACCTAGGGGTATAGTGGTAGCAGAAGAGAATCGACCTCGTGTCATGCGAGTATGATCCCACGCCAATTGACAATTCTTTTAGTATTAAAAAAAGCAGTTTATTAAATAGCTGTTTTTTGAAAAAGTTTATCCGAATTTAAGTTCTCACATAATTTTTTTAATTTTATTGTAAAACTGAATTGCTATAAAGTGACTTTAATTTTGACAAATTCCAATAGCACAGTTAGTTTTAAAGGGTCTCGTTCTGCATGGTGACCCAAGTGTAAACCTCACAAGTTAGCCGGGAGGAGACACTTGAAAACCAACCATGCGAAGGGTTGATGTGGCTCGAGCTAGGTGTGATACCTGAGTGATTTTCACGACTTAGATTCTCATCAGTCACAATTTATTTGACTAGAGGCTAGTCTCACAAGTCACAGACAAACTACCAAACAAACAAACAAAAGTGACTTTAATTTTCTTTTTTAAGTTTTTTTTTTCATCAAGAATTTTTTTTAACTTTTATATTAAAAAGTTGAAACCAGTTACAACATAGTCATATACATTCAGCTAAAAACATAGCTTCCCAACCACTGTTTCCAATTACAAAAAGCAGTTATCGGAGGAAAACTATTTCTAATTCTCTACCTTTCAAGTATTACTAAGCCAAACAAAAATAGGAAAAATAAAACCAATATAAATCCAAAAACCCATTACATGACAACAAGGACTTATCCAAAAGACCATGATGCCTTATTGAGGAACGTAGTATCCTTCCATAATTCCAGCTGAATGCAACAATCCATAGCTCCAATACCAATCTTAGATAGAGAATCAACTACATAATTGTGCTCACGATAAACATGCTAGAAAGAGATATTAGTAAAAGATGATATCAATTTTTTGACCCTAGCCTTCCAATGCTCCAAGAGAATGACGTGAAAGTTTGAGTCACCCTTAGCCCATCCTATAATCATTTGAGAATCCCTAGCAATAGAGATCTATTTGATACCAAGATTCTCTGTAGAAAAAAGTAAGGCTCATAAGGCTAACAACTCCGCCCTGGAATTGGTTCCACGATCTGCTTTCAACGCGTCCTTTATCATCTCATGGAAATTATTCTTAATAAAAAATCCAACGCTGCATAGACCCTCCTGTGCAGTGCCATTGAAATATCCAATAGGACAACCCATAGTGAAAGAAGGCTAGAGAATAGTCTTGCATTTTTTCATCTTTTTAGTTTGATATGAATCCTTAAAAAGAATAATAATACCTGTAGAAACCCTCAGCGGACAGCAACAAAAATCCTCAAATAGAACCAAATTTTGCATTTTCTAGCACTCCCACATGATAAATAGAGGACGATGAGTAAATTGTTTCATATCAGAACACCAATTGATTAAATTGTCCAACTGTTTAACACAATCCCACTTAAAAGACACCTAATAATGTTGACCTATCAGAAGTAAAATACTTTGGAAAAAAATACAACTACCAAACAAGTGATCGACACTTGCAGCCTCCCTTTTGCGCAGACCACATCTATTAGGTCCAACCAGTACTTTGCCCTGAAGGTTATCCCAAGTGAGGATTCAATATCTCAGACACAACCATACGAACAATTTGACCTTTAAATCCCCATCAGCCTTCCATAACCAAGCATTCCACCATTTAATCACTGGTACAACATTAGTTTCCAAAATCAGACAATAAGCAAGCTTTGCAGATACCTTACCATTCCTCTCATTTTTACACCATGCCAGCTGGTCTGACTTATTAGATAGTTCAACCCCTGCTTGTTTGAATATTTGGATGTAAATGTTCCATTCAATCCTCAACAACCCAAAGAATTGTAGTTCCTCCACTGATATCAAATGATAATTCCCATCATTATTCGACTTCCTAACCTGCTGTAAAACCACATAGTTTAGACTATGCAAGTGAGAAATAATATTTCTGGATAAAACATAGTTATCCTCCAAACCTATGACTGGGTCCATCCCAAAATTGGTAAGAATACCCCTACCCACTGACCAGGATATAGAATGGTTAATCACATGAATACACCCCATAAAACTTCTCCATATCTAAGAAGACCAAACTTTACACAACAGTGGGTGTCTAAACCACAATTCACGGAACTACCTCTTCCAATATTTTTCTCTAATGATATTCCCCCAAAGCTCTCTGTTAAACAGACACTTCCATATACTAGTAGCACATAGAGCAGAGTTGAAACTAGATAAGCACTTAATCCCCCAACCTCTGGAAGGAATCTGTTTGGACAAGATCTCCCAAGCACACAAGTGGTGTTAGAATTGTTGTGCCATTTAGATCATCAAGAAATGTGTCCAAATTATTGATGTAGTGAATAGGAATGAATTATACAAACTGGACAAATCAAATCTCATAGAAAACAGACAAGTATTGCTCATAGAATTACAATATTATCTTCATTACATAATCTGGTATTACAATAGTGTTACATAGGAAAGAATTCGAATCATTAGGGATGAATTCTAATTTACAGAACTGGATGTGACTGTATTTGACTGCATGGCTATCTAAATATGTCTAAATCACTATCGTAGTCTAAGTGGTTAACTCTAGATGTCTAATTCAGTCAATCCATCAGTTATAATCAGTTAAACCAGTCTAACTGCAGTGATAGGTGAGAACTAGTGCCTTCCCACATGCATCCATGCATAACTAGCTCTAACTGGATTGGAGTAGAACTAACTGAATGTAACTGAAGAGTAACCAAGCTTAACTAGTTACCAACTCCCAACAACTGAAGGAGGTTGGTGCCGGGACTCCCAATGGCTCCTAAAATGTAGGGATTGGCCTAGGAGGTGCCTAAACTTATGCATGCAAGTGCAGGCAGTCTCAATTAGCCTCTATCGGTGTTACCCATACTCTAGTGACTGGTACATGTGGCCCCATTAGGCCAAGTGGACCCAATGGTACTATTGGATCCAATAATTAATAAAAGACTCCTAAGTTAGGCTAAAATAATCTAATAGGAAGTTTGGTCAAGGGAGGATTATAAATCCTAACACCCCCCCTGAATCCTAACTTAGACAACCATGGGCCTTGGAAACAAGGCCATAAGTTACCCATATACAATATAAAAGATAAAAAAATGTTGCTTAATAAACCGAGGAAATAAGGGGAAACCTCATGGGAACCCCCCCCCCCCCCCCCAACATAAGCAGTGAATCGGGAAAACAAGTTTTGAATAAAAACTTTGTGAAATTTTGTGTTGCAATTTGCAGCACTATGCAGCAGCAAATGCAATATCTTTGTTCTTCTATGTATCAGAATCTTGAGACTATGCATGTGAACCTCTAAATCCAAACTAAATGAATATGTCTGGAGGAATCTTCCTCTTTGGAAGAAGAAGAATGTGCTCAACTAAATGTAAACTGGACCCATGTAGAGCAACTGAAATCAACTGATAAGATAGCAAATTTTTTTGAGAATTCAAACCATGTGAGGAAAACCCAAGCAATTGATATATTGAAGCCTTGAACATCAAACCATGTGAGGAAAAATCAACCCCAAGTGTTAGGAGCAAGTGTCCATGCGAATGCAGAATGTCTCCATCTTTACTAGTTTTGTGAGGAGATGAGCATGTGATCAAATAGATAGGTAGAGAAGCCCTAGGACTGTTGAGAGAAAATGTTTGAGCTCCATAATCTGATATAGCTTCAGAAATAACCAATGATACTCAAAATATAATATCAGCAAACTCATAATAGGAAACTAACATCAAATCCCTAGCAGCAAGTTTGAAGAAGACTTGCGGTACTTGATTTTTCACACCAAAATTGATTAGAGAAACTATTGTGCATTACTGAAAGCTCTTGAAACTTAAAACCTAAACCAAATAATATCAGATGATATCCAAATAAGATCATATCATCTCCAAATAGGTTCATATCATATCCAAGAGTGTGCTCCATGGAGATGGTAGATGCACAATTTTCTCCTTCTTCAAAACCCTAAGTATTGGTGCATGCAATCATGTATGAATTTTATGAAAGCTCAAGATTAATGAGGATGAATGGATCAGTCCTCAAATATGATATTATTTCCAAAATATCCAGAGATACATAAAATATAATATCAACAAACTCATAAAATAATACTGACATCAAATCACCAGCAACAACTTTGAAGGGGAATTGCAGTACTTGATTTTTCACACCAAAATCGATGAGACCAGCTACAAGCAACACCGGAAGCTCTTGAAACTGAAATATTGAACCAAGTAATATCACATCAGATCCAAATAAGATAATATCATATCCAAATAGGTTCATTTCAGATCCAAGGGTGTGCTCCTGCACTGAGATGGTAAATGCACAATTTTCACCTTCTTCAAAACCTTGAGTATTTGTGCATGCAATCATGTAGAAATTTGTTGGAAGCTCTAGATCAATAAGAGTGAATGGATCACTCCTACAATCTGATATTATTTCCAAAATATCCAAATTATTACAAAATATAATATCAGCAAACTCATGAGACAAAAATAACATCAAATCCCCAACAGTAATTTTGAAAGAGACTTTTGGTACTTGATTTTTCACACCAAAATTGGTGAGGCCAGCTACAAGAAACAATGGAAACTCTTGAAACTTAAATATTGAACAAAGTAATATCATATCAGATCCAAATAAGATCATATAAGATCCAAGGGCGGGCTCCCCCGAGATTGTAGATGCACAATTTTCTTCTTCTTCAAAATTCCGAGTTGCAATCATGTAGGAATTTGTTGGAATATCTAGATCAATGAGAGTCAATGGATTAATACTTCAATATTATATTATTTCCAAAATATCCAAATAATTACTTGTCTATGTAGCTAGGAATTTTACACTTCTCGCGGACAGGAGTTGTTCCTCTAGTCCGAATGGTTTAGATCTAGAACAAATGGTACACGACAAGTTTGGAAAACATTCCCCAGAATGGGTGGAGGTCTGGAATCAAGTCTATTTGATATACTAGTATAGTTGTTTCCTGTAAATATGATCCTTCATGGATGTACCTGCATAATCACAAGAAAAACAACAAATGAGATCAAATAGAACCAGAATATAATCCACTACTCTGTATTGATGACTAAGGAATTCAATAATTAAACATACAATAATTACACAATATATTTTATGGGAAGGAAACCAATCTTGCAATAGATAATAGAGAAGAAGTTTACAACCTATGCCTTAGTGTCGACGTACTCCTTCACAAAGCCAACATCACGTCCCCAATAGATCCAACTTGCTCTCTCAAGCTCACTTAACTAATTTAAGCCAGAATATCAAAGCAAAATCATAACTTTACTCCTTTCCTCAACCATGGATATGAGCCTGCTTTTATAGGCTTGGAATGGATAGAGATGGTTGAGAAATTGGTGGGTGAGGTGGCTAGGAGATCCTACAAGGATGGATCTCGATCCCAACTGGCCCTAGTGATCAGGGATAAGGGTGCCACGAAGCCTTATTTCGAGAAGCTTCATGAGAACCTCTCTTTTTCACTTTTTACCAAGGGCATCGCTTCTTATTCACCATGACAGAGCGGTTTTGGGAAAAACCGTGTATTGATCAAATGGTAAAGGCGGTGCCACCACTTACTGCCAACATATTACAGGCGGTGTTGAAGAAGGTACCACTTTTTGACTAAAGGGTAGAGGCAGTGCTGGATTTTCATATGTAAATTTGATGTCTGGACCAATATTCTTACTTCACAGTTTGGGATTAAGGGCAAATACTGAAGTTTGGGATCTCATCACATGTTGATGATGAGATTTAGGTGTAAGATAATTCCCCCCAAATCATGAGGCTCGAGGGATACGATATGCAAGAGGTTTGAAAGAGCAATTTATCACTTTGAGGCAAGAATCAGCTTGGTCGGAGATCATCAACCAGGCATCTGCAATACATCAATACTTTTGACTCAAGAGAAAATGTGTCTTCATCATGGCTGCAGACCAATACAAGGCAGATCCATAAGAAAGATAAACAAACATGGCTACTAGAATACAACGTAGACCCATGTGATAGAGGACTCAAACTTGGACATAGCTACCAGATATACAATGTAGATCTATGTCATACAGATGAAAATTTGAGCATAGCCACGACCATACAAATGTGACTCAATGCTGGTACTTCATACAATATACTCCATCACAACCTGGGGAAAAATCTATGAGTGATTTTCAACAGACACCTAGGGTCTTTGTCTCATCTTCCACAAAGTACGATTATATCCATGTGATTACAATGATTTGAAGTCGATCATGGTAGAAACCACTTGATTACCGGTCAATGATGTGAACGGTTAACAAGTGCGAGAGAGATCACCATTGATGTCAATGATCCCCAGGGTATCCTTTTACAATCTACTAACTGTGAATCAAGGATAATTTTAGGGGCGAAATTTAGCCCATGGGCTATTTTTAGGGGTTTTTCTCCAAAAAAAGATTCACCATTTTGCATTTTTTGAAGCCCTGTTTTGCCCAATTTTGATGGGGTAAACTTTTTTCACCCTAAAAATCACCAAATTATTATATAAACGATATAAAATCCTTGGAAATTAAAATATTTTTGAAAAATATCGCCAAACATTTTATAGTTGGTGTTTTAAGAATTGGTAAGATTCGCCAACATTTATACACTTCTAAATAAGTATGGTTCCTTAAAATCATCCCTACTATGAATAGATGTTTTGATGCCGAACACTCAGTCGAATCTCTCGATCAAAGGTCAATGATGTGAACCTATGTCAAGAGTGAGAGAATCTGTCATTGAGGCATACATATCTCAAGGCACTAAACTTATTTCTAAGACTAATTCCTGGATAATGAGCCGATGTCGACAAGAATAGTCTCGTTGAAGGAGGGCCATGATGAATCCCACATTGACGACATCAAACTTGGAACAAAGTTTTGGAATGTTGTAGATATTGTAACCATAGGATTGACCCAACAGTATTGACACAAAGGTTGTTTTAACTGCAGAGGTAAACTTCTGACTTCCCTTTGAACAACGAGCGGCACGACAAAAGACTTGGTAGCATTGACTCGACGAGATGAAACATGATGCAAAAATGGACAATGAATTATTTGAAAGACTCAAAGAAGTGACACATGAAAGTGGATCGAGTCATAGACAAGATGATTTACCCAATTGACTGAATGAAATGCAGACAAGGTCCATATTCAAAGGTGACAACAAACTGCCATATTATTTGCAAAATGAATGGATTTCCTTCCCATAATTTCCCCATCATGATTGATGAGTGCCTCTTTTTTGTTTTTACGAGATCAAAGAGGGTAACAAACACTCGTTGTAGCTCGTCTGAAGACAAGTCCATTCTCATACGTTTTATGAACCTGAGAAAGGAGGGGTTCGTTCCTAAAAAGGGTCTCTCAGTGTTTAGTTTAACAAGTCCAATGAAAGTTAACTCGGTATCGTTCACATTTGGAGAGTTTGAACGAAGTCAGAAGAAGACTCCAAAGGGTCCTTTTTTGTATGATTTAGTCTCTAGGGCCCGAAAAAGTGTAAAATAATACCCAAGAGAACTCTTCCAGTCATGATTGGATGGAGTGTTCCTTTTTCGTAAATAGTCCATCTGAACCAAAAAAGAGATAATCTAGTGTCAGAGAGATGACTCTTCAAATACTTTTACGAGTATGAAGAAGACAAGTACTCGACAATCGTTTCATATTTAGTGAGTCTGAAAAGAGTTTAAAGGAGACTCCATTAGGTCTCTTTTCACGATAAAGAGTTTTACGAACCTGAAAAGAATCAGAAAAATACACGAAACTTTGATAATAGGTTTTTTTTGTTAAAAGCATGACCAAAGTATCAAAACAAACACTCATGGAATTTTTCCATTTTCAGAAGTACGAAAAAGTCAAAAACAAACTTCCCCATAGAAATTACTGCTTATTTCTGTCCTTGCAAGACTTAAACGATCATCAGCTTCCCAAAACATTTGAAGAAAATGACTTTTATAATCTATATTAAAGGGTATTTGTATAAAAAATGATTTTAAAATATAAAAAACCCTAAAAAAAGTTATAAAATCCTAAGTAAATAATAAAAACCAATTCATTTCACTATCTACCAATCTTGGAGAGCATTTTGGGTAGTTTGGAGCCAAAACTTCATATGGAGATTACAAGAGCATCCACCGTCTATTTTTTACACCGTCAGCTTCAGGTAACAACTAAACATATCCTCTTTCCTTTCATTGTTTCCAATTTTTTTATTTTGATGGTTTTTTGAGCTCATAGGCCAATCCTAAAAGTGTAATGGCAGGCACCGCGCTTTTTCTTTATGGGAAAGGCGGGGCCCGATATAAACCACACATTTTCAGTTTGACACAAGAGGTGGCACTACTATGTCTTAACTAGACAGAGGTTGTGCTGGCCATGGGCTTCAAAAAATTAACGNAGGCGGTGCCCGATATAAACCACACATTTTCAGTTTGACACAAGAGGTGGCACTACTATGTCTTAACTAGACAGAGGTTGTGCTGGCCATGGGCTTCAAAAAATTAACGGGCCAACCAAAATAAAAGTTTCTAAGCAAATGTATTGGTGGGAAATGCTTCTAAATGGCTTTTTAAATGTTTTTTGCAGGTTTAATCAATCAAAAGATGGTCATTTGGAAAGAAAGGCAACATGATGAAGATGATGTCATTGCCGCAAGAGATGCAGGTTGTGTGGGTTCCCTATGGGGTTGTGTTCTTTTGAAGTTCTTCCGAACCCCCGGCATGGTTTCACATCCCCACTTACTAGAATATATTCTACAAATGTGGAACCCAGAGCAACAATACTTTGAGGTAGGACGTCATGTTTTGACCATAGAGGTAGAAGACATCTACTTCTTGATAGGGCTATCTAGACGAGGAGCCCCTATCTCTGTCACTGGTTCCCGAGGAGGGGACGTGACTATCCGAGAACTGATTGATCGCCACTGTTAGCCTCGCACGAGAATTTTAGGTAAGAATATCCCAATCATGGTTGTGGTAGATATGCCACTTTGTACTATTTTGTTCATCATTTTGAGGCTAGCTGGAAGCCAAGGGCCTCATCAGGAATCCCAGGAACATATGTTATATGCCCTGGAGGTTATGGCTCCTACTGTTTTGAACTCGGCAGAAGCACATCTTCCCATTTTCAAGGATCAACTGAAAAAATGATGATAAGGAGAACTAAATCAATTTGGCTATGGGTCCATTTTAGCCTACTTCTTCTTTGAGAGGGTGCCTCTCATGAGACCCTTGTTTGGGTACATAGGGTACTCCCAAAATACCGAACACCTTGAGCAACCGCTTCACACAAATAGATCATAGATCAACACACCAATTTTTGTCACATGGTTAAAACCCTCGAGAGGGAAACAGTCCACAGCCCCAACCAAATGGCTACTTGGAGAAATTTATTATGCAAAAGAAAGAAAGTTACATGAGCTTCTCATAATCGATAAACTAGATAAGGACCCTCTATTCTCTTTAAATAGAGATCATAAACCAATCGAGTGCTAAGCCATGGATCAATGGTAGGTATGATCTAAGAGAAGTTGAACCGTCAAATCACTCGATGTCTAGAACATATCGTGACCGTCAGATTAGAATATTTACAAATGCATACTGATGCATACTAAAGAAACACACTTTTACCTAATGGATATATTACACAAGTTGATCTTAACTAACTCCTAAGTGTCTAAATATTCTAACATCCCCCCTTAAGAACAACTTGGGATAGGATTGAAGGATTTACAAAAGTGACACTATTAGGAGAAGGAAGGAGGCATTAGAGCCTATCCTCCCTTAAGGACACATTCCTGAACTCCTAACATAGACCAAAGTTTATAAAACTTCGCTTCTGTAAGAGACTTGGTGAAGATGTCTGCAACTTGATCATTTATAGGGCAATAGAGAACTTCAATAACACTATCATAAACAAGATTTCTGATGAAGTGCATGTGTAGCTCAATGTGTTTGCTATGCTGATGTAGAACTGGATCTTTGGCAAGATTGATGGCACTTTGATTGTCACACCAAAGTGGAGTAGGCTACTGTTGCTCGAATCCAAACTCTGAAAGGATCTGCTGAAGCCATAAAGCTTCCTGACTAGCATTAACTGCAGCGCGATATTTTCTTTCTGCTGAAGAAATAGCATGAAGAGCTTGTTGTTTCTTACAATCCTAAGTGACAGGTCTAGATCCCAAACTAAAAACATAACCTGTAGTAGACTTTCGATCATCAGGATCATCGGCCCAATCTGAATCAGTGAAACCAACCAACAAAGGTTTCCCCCCTGTACTGTAATGAATCCCAAACTGTATTGTACCTTGAATATATCAAAGTATTCTTTTTGCTGCTTTCTAGTGACTTTCATGAGGAGTTTGCATATAATGGGAAACACGACCAATGGAAAAGGAATGGGCAGGACGGGAATGAGTCAAGTATAAAATACTACCAACAAGTTGATGATACAAGGTGGCATCTACTTCAGGGGAAGTACAAGTGGCAGAAAGTTTGACTCCAGACTGGAAGGGAGAAGGGGATGGTTTATAATCTTCCATGTGGAAGCAACAAAGAAGGTCACAAGCATACTTAGATTGGGAAAGAAAGATTCCTTCTTTGGTTTGCAAGACTTGGAGACCAAGAAAATAATGCAAATGTCCTAAGTTTGACATTTCAAAATTTTGCTTAAGACTGGATTTCACATGGGTTATAAGTTTAGGGTCACTACCAGTAAGGATAAGATCATCAACATAAAGAACAAGTATGATGAGATGGTTTCCTACTTTATTGGTATAGATATTGGGGTCAGAATGGCATCTAGAAAAACCAGTGTCAAGGAGAAAGCTATCCATTTTGGCATACCAAGCTCTAGGATCTTGCTTAAGGCCATATAAGGATTTCTTAAGGAGACAAACAAGGCTAGAGTTATGCTGAACATATCTAGGAGGTTGTTCCATGTAAATTTCCTCATGTAAATCACCATGTAAGAAGGTAGACTTGACATCCATTTGATGTACTTCCCAATTATGTAAGACTGCAATGAAAAGAACAAGATGGATGGAGTTCATTTTTGCTACAGGGGAAAATGTTTCATTGTAGTCAATCCCTTCAACTTGGGAAAAACCTTTGGCAACTAACCTTGCCTTAAGTCTTTCAACACTTTCATATGGTGCATACTTAGTTCTGTAGACCCATTTACATCTGACAAGTTTTCTTCCTTTTGGAAGAGGAACAAGATCCCAAGTATCGTTTGCCATTAAGGAACGATATTCTTCATCCATAGCTGCATCCCAATATGGATTTCCTGAATCTTCTGCAAAATTTTTTGCATCATGATTCTCGAAAACTTGAGCCAAAATAAAAGAGGCTTGCTAAAACTGAGAATGTGTTCGACATTGATCTCTAGGATCACTGACAATATCACCAGCTGCTTCACATGTTGAACGAACCCATCGAGGAAGTATTGGTGCCAGTGCAATTGGAGGAACATGAGCAGGAGGAGGTGGATTTTCATCCTCACTGTCATCATCAGAAACTGGAATTGGAAACCTGTCAAGGAAGTTGGAAGAAGAAGACAAAGGCGCACTCGTTGAATCGGGCTCACAGGCCAAAGATGGCACACCCGTCAAGTTAGGCTCACAGGCCAAGAGATTTTCATCAAATTTAACATATCTTCTAATGATTATATCATGTGAATGGGGCTGAAGAAGTCTATAACCTTTTACATCTTCAGAATATCCAACAAATATGCACTTTTCACTTTTAGGCTGCAATGCTTTCTATTTTTCATCCGGAATGTGAGCCCATGCTTCACAACCAAACACACAAAAGTGACTTACATCTGGTTTAATTTTACTCCATGCTTCTTCCAGTGTTATACCTTGTAAAACTTTAGTGGTTGTGCGATTAGCTATGTAATTTGCACAATTTATGGCCTCAGCCCAATATTGAAGACTTAGTCCCTTAGATTGGATCATACAATTAGCCATTTCTTTTAAAGTGCAGTTCTTTCGTTCAGCTACACCATTTTGTTGTGGTGTATATGGAACAATGTGTTGTTGTTGGATTCAATGTTCAGTGCAGAAAATAGTGAATTTGTTGTTAACATATTCTCCTCCATTGTCAGATCTTAATTTAATAATTTGATGACCAAATTGTTTTTCAACAAGGGCCTTGTAGGCCAAGAACATGTTAAATACTTCTCTCTTAAGTTTTAGGAAGTAAACCCAAGTGCGTCTAGACTAGTAATTAATGAAATTTAAGAAATATTTGAAACCAGAAAATGATGCAGATGGAAGAGGACCACGCAAGACACTATGCACAAGTTCCAAAAGAACCGAGGCGTGCCAAGAGGCACGTTTGTCAAAACTGTCTTGATGATGTTTTCCGAGTACACAATTGGAAAAAACACCATCCTTGCAAGATACCATCGGAAGACCAGTCACCATATTGTCTTTACATAGTTGTTGCAATGAGCGATAATTTAAGTGACCAAATCGCTCATGCCAAAGTTTACTCAAGTTATCACTATGAGCAACAAAAACTGAAGGAAAAGGTGATGACCCAAAGTTGTTAAATTTGTACAACCTGATAATATCATCAACAGTTCCAGTAGCAAGGACATTTTGAGGATTTTTAAAATCCTTGATTACAACTTGGTGAGGTGTAAATGTCACAGTTTTACCTTCACTTGAATGAGTAATTTGATAGACTGATAACAAATTGCAGGAAATTTTTGGAACACATAGTATATCACTGAAATGACCATTTTCTACTAGAACTATTCCAGATCCTACAACACTTAGAGATCTATCATCACCAACAAATATTTGTTTGGTGCTACATTCATGCATAGTAGAAAATATGGCTTGATCCTTAGCCATATGATAAGATGCTCCAGAATCAATGAGCCATTCATTTGAAGTAGAAGAAGAAGATGCAGTATAAGAGTAACCAAAAGCACAAAGTGCATGTCCATGAGAGTTAGATTCTGAAGATGAATCTATGTTGATGTGGTGCTTCTTCATTACTACTTCCAAGGCTGCCATCTGCTTAAAACACTTAGATTCATCATGATTATCTTTCCCACAAAAATTGCAATGACGTTCATTCTTCTTTCCTTTTTGCTTGGATCCTTTGTCATTTTTAAAACAAGGAGCTGACTGAGAGGGTTTGGAACCCTTGTTGTTTGGCTTATTATTGTGAAAATTCTATTTCTTGGGAGGCTTGGACTTTTCTTTCTATTGGGACAATAAGACTTTCCCATATGTATCTGCATTGCTAATTATTCCAAGATGAATGAGCTTATCTTGCTCTCTAATTAAGGCATCACAAAAGGATTCAAGACTAGGCTCTTGATAGCTAGCTGCAGTCAATGATTCTTTCATGGAGTAGAATGTAGATACAAAAACAGAATATGCAGGTTCAAGTTTGGAAAGAATATGATAAATACATTGTTTGTGTTATTTCTTAATCTTGCATTCTGCACATAAGAGTCTAAGAGTTTTATACTTAGATAAATAGTCTTGAATGCATGAAAAATAATTTGGATTCAAGGAAAGAAACTCATTCTCAAGTTGATGACCCCGAATTTCATTATGTTTACCAGACACAGATTCCAACTTTTCCCAAGCTTTATCAGGTTCATTAATACCAGATATGTGGAATCGAAAATCAGTAGAGATTGACATCCTAATCAATCCACGAGCTTCATCACATCTATTTGTCCATTTAATTTTTTTTATCATCATCAGTGGGTTATGTTTCTTTCCCTGAGGTTATCCTGAAAAGTTCCCTACTTCATAGAACATCCTCCATACGAGATTTCCATGAGAAATAGTTAGAACTTATAAGTATAATATCACAAGGGGCAGCCATACTGTAAAATAATGGCTAAAAAAATAGAAACTAACTGTTTGGTTGCAAAGAGCTCAAAAAAATATGCGGTTTTAAAAAAAATGGCACTGAAAACTGATTCTGGATGATGAAGTTATGCTTGATCAAAGGAAATGGTGAAGATGTCCCAGTAGTGACGTGGCAAATATTAATTTGACCAACTAAAAAAACGAACCCCCCTCTTCCCAAGGTCAACCTTTGACAATCACTTTACAATACAATTGCTTTGAAGTGAATCACTTTTGTAGAATAAGTGAGGTTCACTTTTACAATAATGTTACTTATAAATAGTGCGGCAATAAATTAAAAGACTCAAGTGACTCACTTTTTATTTTATTTTATTTATGTGAGATGCACTTTTACAATAAAGTAACTTGAAAATAGAAATTGCATGCACTAAAAAGTAGCTTAATAAGACTTGAACTCAAGACCTATTAAGGAATAAAGCAAGTTTGGATCAAGTGAGCTAAGTTTAAAAGATACGTAAAAATATGGAAACAGGAAGAGGGATTTTTTTTTTTTTTACTCTTCTCTCTTGTTCTCCATGCTTGCTTTCTTTTCCTGCAAATCACAAAAAAAAACTTTTTCCACACAATGGGGTTAGATCTTGGTTAGCTTACCCGAAAAGTATATGTTTTCAAGTTTTCTCGTTGTTTCTGATTTATCATGATCACACAAGGTGCACGGCAAAGAGCATACGTAGCCGAGAAGACAAGAAAAAAGAACTTTCCCTCACTGTTTCTGATTCACCGCGATCGCCCAAGGCACACGGCAAAGAGCATACGCAGCCATGGAAGGCAACAATTTGAGACTAAAACAAAAAAATATCTAATAATAAAACTGATAAAATATGAGAGATTTAAAAAAAAAAAATCCGTCACTGTAACATTATACCTTTAGATTTGCCGAAATGGGTGTTTCTGAAACAAACGGAAATGATTTTCGGTGAAATGAAAGTTATTTCCCATTGGAAATGGTGCTTCGAACATAATGAAATAGCTCCCACAAGCAAAAAATGCACACAAAATACAGAACCAGAAACCCTTTCAAAGTTTCGGCAACACCGGTTCCAGATCTAGATCAAAACCGAAAGCAGCTCTTCATAAAAGCTCTGATACCATGTTCGGGTACATAGGGTACTCCCAAAAGACTGAACACCTTGAGCAACTGCTTCACACAAATAGATCACAGATCAACACACCGATGTTTGTCACGTGGTTAAAACCCTCGAGAGGGAAACAGTCCACGACCCCAGCCAAATAGCTACTTGGAGAAATTTATTATGGAAAAGAAAGAAAGTTACATGAGCTTCTCATAATCAATCAACTAGCCAAGTACCCTCTATGCTCTTTAAATAGAGATCATAGACCAATCGGGTGTTAAGCCATGGATCAATGGTAGGTATGATCTAAGAGAAGTTGAACCGTCGAATCACTCTATGTCTAGAACATATCGTGACCGTCAGATTAGAATATTTACAAATGCATACTAATGCATTCTAAAGAAACACACTTTTACCTAACGGATATATTACACAAGTTGATCTTAACTAACTCCTAAGTGTCTAATTATCCTAACAACCCTAGGTGATCTTTATTGAGCTTAGGGCTAGAGACCCATGCATGCTAAGGTGGGTAGATATTATGGCTCGTATATGTGGTGGCAGAGCCAAGGTGGAATTTGAGGCCGCTTTCTTCCATTGACTGATTTCAGAGGTGACCCCGATCTACCACTACCTCCTGGTGCTCAGTGGGGGGATACTGATAAGAAGAAAAACCCTAAAATGTTGATCATGTTTTTATATTTTTATATTTTATGTTTCTTATATTTTTATATTTTATGTTTTTATGTGTAGTAACAAGACCTAAAATTTACATGCAGATGTTGGTGGTGCACGACCTGGGGGATCCTCTCGGTGGTGCATGGCCTGGGGAATCCTCCCCGATGGATAGGCGATTTGGAGCTTAGTTTGTTCACAGAGGTGATGACTGTCTTACTAAGATAGAGGAGAACCTGGAGCGGCTGACCCTTGACATTCCTGACACAACTATAGATGACCTCCCCATTAGGTTTCAGAGACACACTGCAGGAGTGCCAAGTTGCTTCAGCTGACTAATTCGCGGAGTAGCACGGGCCATCATGTGTTATCATGAGCATCATTAGATGGAAGATAACATGATGTACTACTGAAAGCTAACTAAATTCAGGGTTTTGTCTGATTTTGTATTTCCTGAAAGCCACAGTGCTTCAGACGAGGTCTCATGACCGTATTTTTGTAAAAAACACTTTATATATATATATATATAAAGACCTATTACCAACGTTTATATGTCTCAAATGGAAATCATATTTACATGATTTTTATGTGTCAATTTACATTTTTTTTACAATGAACCATGTTTATCTTGCAATTTATGTATGAGCAATATACCACTCTAGGATGTAGTTTACTAACGAATCAACAACCGTATTATCTGACCTAAGGATATTCCTATAAGTGATACACTCGAATGACCTTTCTAACAAATGCACTCTCTGAAATAAACAGAGAAGTACATGGTTTCTGATGTTATAGGCATGGTTTAGATGACAAACCATTAATTGTGAATCCATAAACACTACCAAATCATGAATGTCTCGAGATGCAGCTTCAATCAGTAGACATATTACTACATGATACTCGACGATGTTGTTGGTAGCGGGACCAATAAAAACCTCTCCTGAACTGATCAAGTCATGAGTCGGGGAATAGAGAACCCAAGCAGCTGAATTAAGGTTCAGGGTATGACAGTAAGCATCATCAATGAAGCTGTAAAAATCCATCCAATCTGCATAACCAAAACATGGTATAAGTATTTTTGACACTGAACTCAAAACCATACTAAATCAAGACACAACACATTGAAAGCAAAAAATATACATATATACATGGTACCATACAAAAATGATTTAAGAATAGTACCTCTTCAAGTACAATCCATTACGAGGTTTCCCGAAGGGTGTCCCATCATAATCCACGAGATCGTAAGCTCCTTTCTTTAAAACTTTGCTAACTATAAAGGGACCATACCACATTGATTCAAACTTCCCTTTACCTATTTTGTCGTGTTTCTGATCATAGGTCAGAACTAATTCACCTTCATTAAAAACACGACGTTGAAAAAATTTATCATACTGGGCCTTGACACGTTTCTTATGTGCCTCATTAGCTAAGGAAACATCTCTTCTGGTTTCGTTAAGATTAGTCAGGTATAGAAATATCTCTTCCTCGGTGGAAGTGTTTGGCAGAAGTTCTATTGCAAGTTTCAGTGACAGAATCTGGAATTGGATAGGAAGGACAACTTCTAGTTCATAAACTAATTGAAAAGGTGTGAAACCAGTCGTTGTTTTTACCGAAGTCTTGTAAGCCCAAAGAGAAGAAAAGAGAGTCAGGTGCCAGCTGGATTTATGATCCCCAACCATCCTCCGCAGCATAGTTTTTAAAACTTTGTTAATGGCCTCAACCTGACCATTAGCCTGCGGGTGGTAAGGAGTTGAGTTTTCATGGCGAAAAACCAGCCTGGTACTTAAATTGGTCATCATCTGATTTCGAAAATGCAATCCGTAGTTATTGACTATAGACTGTGGGACTCCAAACCTAGCTATCATGTGATTAAATAAAAAGAGGGTGATAGTCTTACCATCCTCTGCATACATAGGCATAGCCTTAAGCCATTTTGTGAAATAATCAATGGCTATAATGATGTAACCATGCCCCCCGACTGAGGTAGGATTACAATGCATAAATTCAATTCCCCATTTGGAAAAAGGGCCAACTGCAATGACAGGGTGTAAAGGAGTAGGGTGGGTGCGCTTTTTCGAATAGAAATGTTGGCAAGGTGGGCATTTCTTAACAGCTTCATGATAGTCTTTGAAGATTGAAGGCCAAAAATAGCCAGCACGAAGGATTTTATGGTCCGTAGCCAACCCAAAAATATGACTGCCACATGCTCCAGAGTGGCAATCATTAAGGACCTGTTCAACCTCTTCATGTGTAAGGAATCGTTGGAGAATGGAATTGATACCATGCATGTATAATGTATCATTTAATATGAGGTAGTACTTCGCGTGGTGATGGATATGACAACGATCATCACGAGATATATTGGGCTGAAATATTTAAATTTGGAGATAAATGATTAAATATCCATACCATGGATCTGTTGTGCTTATCAAGAACAAGAATTCATCTGGGAATGAATCACCGGGCTCAGTATCCATAAAAGCACAAGGAAGGTCACACATCAGCTCTGTAAAGACCAAGGATTTCTTTGAAGTGGCCTTGGCAAACTCAAGGTCAAATTCCTGCAGGATGACAATCCAACAATAATATTTCCCCCCTAGCACCTAACGAGTTAGGATGTAGTACATAGGGTTCTGATCTGGAAGTACCGTGGTAGTGCAAAGCAAGATGTAATGACGGAATTTTCTGAACAACAATGAACGTAACCAATGCGAACTTTTCCACATGTGAGTATCGGGTTTCAGAATCAATGAGATTCTTACTGGCATAATATATGACGTGATCCTGATCGTTGGGATCTTCCTGTGCTAAAACCATTTCAATGGTAGTAGTGGAGGCAACAACATACAAGAGAAAGTCCTTTGAATAATTCGGGGGGTGTATCATGGTTGAATGAGTCAGAGCGTGCTTGAGATTATCAAAGGCTCATTGGGCCTGGTCATCCCAGAAGAATGGAGTGTTCTTCTTCAGGAGACACATATAACCGTGTGTTTTCTCAGCGAAATTTTAAACGAAACAACGGAGAGAGTTTTCCTTCCATTGCAAAATTTGGAGTTCAACAATATTTGTTGGGGCAGGTAGGGCTAATATAGCAGCAATCTTTAGTGGATCAATCTGGATTCCATCCTTAGAAACCACAAAGCCAAGGAGATGTCCGGTCTCAACGCAAAAAACACATTTGTGTGGATTGATCCGTATGTTATAATGACAACATCTCATGAAAATTTCCCCAAGATGCCCAACGTGGTCTTCTTGTTACTATGAATGTGCTGGGAGATCGTTAAGGCTCGGCTCCAAGATGTTCTTAATATCATGAAATGCATAGGACATGGCACGCTGGAATGTAGCTCCGGCGTTCTTGAGGCCAAAAGGTAACTTCCTATAGGTAAAATTTCCACATGGACATAGAAATTATGTTTTGTGATGATCAACGGGAAATATCTCAATCTGATTATAACCATAAAATCCATCCATGACCAAGAAGATGACACTTCCAGCACAGTTGTTGATAATCTGATCGATATGTGGAGTCAGAAAATTGTCTTTAGGACAAGCTTTGTTCGGGTCTCGGAAATTGATACAGACTCTAATGGTGCCCTGATTTTTCTTCATAGGGACAATGTTAGAGGATCGATGATGATCATCTTCATAGGAAGAAAAGAGGATTGATGATGATGATCTTCCTATACTAGTTCACTCTCACTCATGATCTCCATGATGGACTTATCCGATGGAAAAGTCTATGTGAGATAATCTAGAGTGGGAAGAGAGGGTTCTAACCAGTAAGGTAGGAGGTAAGGATCTGAAGCCACGAGGTGAAGGTCATCAACATGGTCATCGAAAATGGATTGGATAGCATCATACATTACTTCATACGGGCCAAGGGAGGATGAATCAACAATTTCTTTGCCCTTGGTACTATAGCTAATTGCTGTCACCACTTCTGTACTAGGAGGGGCTGATGGAAACACACCCATAAGGCTGGAATCTTTCACCATACCTACCCCAATTGACTGATAAGGAGGAGGGTACTAACATAGCATAGGGATGTTATTCACCATAGGGGTCATAACATATGGCATACAAGAGTCAAGTTGATCAATAGTCACAATATTCCCCATATGTGGAAATTGGAGAGTTATAAATACTGTCGAAGCAACAAAAGTCATATCGTAAAACCAATTCTTCCCTAATAGAATATTTTAATCTAACGGGGCATCAACCACTTCCACTTGAATGCAAATAGTCTTACCCCCGAGCTCGACAAAAAGTGCTGGCAATAGACCATGGGTTGGAAACCTCATCCATCAAAATCTTTTAAAGTGGTAGGCGATTTCATCACCTCAAGAGAACCAATGGCTCTCCAACATGATATAGACAAGACCGAGGTTGAATCTCCCTCATCCAGGACGGTTTGATGGACCTTTCTCCCAACTACTCTAGATGCAATTTGGAAGGAGAGTTGGTGAGGTAATCTGGATTTATAGTTCTCTACGTTGAAATGAATCAAGTTGGGATTATCTGGGTCTAATTCCCCCAAAGATGTCAGTAGGTTTTTACGCTGTGTTGGATAAATCTGGAGTACCTCAAGGGTAGACATTGTGCAAGGTTCCTGAGCTAAATCTTCAATAACATTATAAAATTATGCAGCTCGGGCATTGGGATTGAAAATCGACTTCCTGAGGGTAGCCTTAGGTGGTCGTAAAATTGAATCAAGATTAGGCTTTTCGATCACAAGAGGGCCATTAGACGAGGATGGAGGAGAACTAGTTGAAGGAACTTTCTCAGAAGAAGGATTTTCGTCCTTCTTCTCGACCGAATTGTCATATGATTGACTACGAGTACTCAAATTGATGGTCCTAGAAGACATCATTCTGATTTCTTCTATGGAATTGGAGGACCCCTGATTAGACATATGGTCTATCAGTTGTTGTTGAGAGGGAAAAGGATCAGTAAGAACTGTGGGTGCAGGGTTGCTCTTCAAAAACTTGTTAATCTCGTCATGGTGAGGACATTCTTTTGTGAAGTGATCTCCTCCACACAATAAGCAGGGATATTTGGCTTTCCTCTTCCCTTTTTCATTCTCATTGGTCGTAGGTTTAGGATTCTCCTGTTGGTTTCCAGGTTACGTGTTTTTACCTTTTCCTTTTTTTCTTATTGTCGAGGTTTTGTGTACTTTGAATAGCATTTACCTTGGTGGAAACCATAGGAGTCGAAGGAGTAGTGGTAGAAGCATTGGGTTTCTTGGCAGGTTTTGTCATCGATGAGGGCTGGATTGAACCATCCACCCCATCAATAGGAGTTTCTGCTGGTGTCTTAGTGGGATTTGTGTTGGGGTGAGGAGCTTGCGGAATTAAATCATACAACATTTCGGATTGGGAATAGACCAAATCCAGTTACTGAGTGCGACTAATAATCTGCTCTTCAGTAACAACACTGCCCATAGCCACATCTCGGGCAATAGGAGGAAATAATGACTTAGTGAACCAATCATCTAGTAGTTGGTCTGGGATGGGAGCTTTAATAAACCTTTTCTACCTTCTCCACTCATGGATATGGTATGATATGTGCGTGGAGGTATTCTGACAGAGTGAAGTTAAAATATCCATACCTGTTTCATAACGAATGGGTAGCTGAAAGTGCGTAAGGAAAAAAGTTTCTAGAGAGATAAAATACCCAAACGAATGTTGTGGAAGTTCAATGTACCACTTCGTAGCCGTACCGTTCAATGTGCGCTAGAAGAGCCTTAAACGAACAGAATCATCCATCATAGAGTTCGAGGAACACTATAGATGGAAGTTCATAACATGGTTCTTGGGATCATCTCCCTGCTTCCCATCAAACTTGGGAATGTCTGATGGCAATTTTACCGAAATGGCGGGCCATGAAGGGTTGTGTCGAATGGGATCGTTTATCAACTTGGACAGATCAGGTAAGCCCAAAGTTGCCAAGAAAGGTAATTGTCGATTAAGTTCCACATATTGGTAATATTGATCAGGCATATGTGTACTATTAGGACCATAAGATGACTGATATATGGGTTGTTTATTTGGTTTATTAGATGATGAGCCTCCTAAAGGGGGGTGGTCCCCTAAGAGGCGGGCCTCCAGAAGGTGGTCTGTTAGGTGGTGGTCTGCTAGGTGGTGGTCCTCTAGAAGGTGGACCTACAGGTGGTGAACCCCCAGAAGGTGGCCCTCCGGGTGGTGGACCTCCGGGCGGTGGTCCTCCAGCTGGTGGCCCTCTAGGTGGTGGTCCTCTGTAAGGTGGACCTCCACAAGGTGGGCCTCCTCCTAGTGCCCCCCCATAAGGTGGGACTCCTCCTGGTGGACCTCCAAAGGGTGAGACACCATAAGGCGGCCCTCCGACACCTCCAGCAGTAAGAATAGGAATTCCTCCCATCGCTGACATGTAGCGCTAGTTAGGTTGCCCCCATGGTGTAAATGTGTTTCTAGGGGAAGGGATTCCAGAGTACATAGTTCCTATAGATGTGGGTTGATAATTTGTATTTACTACAGGTAATTGATTTCTTAGATAACCATAACCCCGAGAAGGCTGGTTAATGGCAGGTTGTATCCCTAAGGGTTGGCCTAAACTCGATGGAGGGTTTACCATATTCGTGTGAGTAGGAGGAACATACACTGTTGATTTCCATGCAATAGGGGTCTGCATAGTACTAGCATTAACTACACTAACTGATAATGTAAGTCGCGTCAGGGGTCGCCCCCCAGCATTAGAAGGTACAAACACTACTTGATCCAATGGTTTCCCCCCTGCTATAGAGGGAAAGGGAGGACTAGCAACAGACCTAGGATTTAAAACTGTATGGTTGGGGGTTTGACCCGGATCAGGAGGAGACAAACCACGAGATGGAGCATCATCGGAAAGAGGACTATATCCACCAGGCCATGGGTCTGTCAAACGAGGCAAACGAGCCAACATGGGTTCTTTATGAGGTATAGGGGTAGCCCTAATCCTTTCCATCCTCTCTTGAAAATTATGAGCACGATTAAGCAATGCCTGAATTCTCCTATATTCCTCCACATTCAGAGGAGGGTCTTCAAAATAGGGTCTAATCACCCCAAACTCAGAAATGGATTGACCCATAGCAGTCCTCCAAAAAGGAGCAACCAGGCCATACTCAGATGCACCAACATCATCTACTCGACCTTCCATTGGTGAATGAAAGGAATTTTCAGCCGCATGAGACTCTTGGACCAAGGGAGAAATGTAAGAAGTGAATTGATCTCCACTTTCTACAACTGGATTTTCTCCCACATGGGAGTCAGTTGTAGCTCCTTGGTCTGTGGCTTCCATTAGGCCTTCCCCTGTTACAAGTGGAAATTCAGGTGGTAAGCCCTGGTTCCTTCTGGAACGTCGAAGATGGAACTTAGCTAGATTGAAAAAGTCACTAAAACTTAACCTAGGGTTTCAAAACTAAGAAAAATCACAAAAGGATTTCTCCTACACAAGCTATAGGCCACAAGAAAACTTAAGTGATATGATGAGCTCAAAATAGTCGGTCTCTCACCAGGATTGTCAATAAGGTGCAACTCGTGATATATCGCAAGGTCCAACAGTAAAACGTAATTAAGAGGATCAACCATCCCTCACCTAAATACCCGACTACCTGGACGACACATGCGTAGTAATCTCCCCGGGTGTTTTTTTCAGTGTATTGCTACAAACAAGACGGCCAAAGGGTTTTTCTTGGTTGGAAAAGGAATCCTAGTAGGGTATCCCAATATACACAAGGTACATGGGAGATCAAATCAGTAGTAGTGTTGTCTAATGCACAACCGTCTGCAAGGGGCCTTCTGATATACAATCGAGTAGGTGAAGTACCTTTCTATATACCTCAAGGGTACGTGAAAGGTCGTTCGATATACCGACGGTACCTAGAAGAACCACACAAGTCCTGGGTTGCAGTCCAAGCAAGTAGTGACAGCTCCTACGTTTTACAATGCCCAAACCTGTCACTAACTTATCACTCAAATTTCTATACAATTTTAGACCTATAACTACCATTAATTTTATCTTGAGCTGTTAGGTGAATGCATGGAGTTCTGACAGAATTGTAAAGCCGTGCATATATGAAATGCAGATATTTTCACTTTACTTTTCAAGACATGCCTACCTACGGGAAGGAGAGAGTATTCTTGTTTTCAATTTTCGTTTTGAAACAAAAAAAATTCCGTTACAGTAAACTAAACTTTTTCTGAGAAAGAGAACAAGCAACAAACTTCAAACTAAATTTTGAAAGCAAGCAAAATAGTGTAATATCTCTCTTTCTAAGAAGAAAGACAAAACACACTCAAAGGAATAATCAATATTTTTCCAATTTTTCCTTTAAAACTAGAAAGATCTAACTTAAAATCACTAATATTTTTCTTTTGATGATATTAGAATATAAAAGAAAGAGAAGAAACATGGAAACCTAAAAGCTGATGAGGCTAATCAAAGGTCCAGTAATTCGTCCTCCAAAAAATATGAACAATTCTCAACAAAAAAAATTATTTTTCCAAAGTAAAAAGATGTCCTTCGCAAAATTTTAACGAAAAACAAAAACAAGCAACCAATAAAGCAAGTCTTTCTTTTTAGATTTATCTAACAATACGACATAGATATAACTAATGCTAGGCTCTCAAACAACACTCCTTTTGAAAAATTCAAAACCAAGCATACAATCCAATGAAAAGATGAACCTATCCTAGCTCTTTGATTTCAACAAAATAATCCTTTTACCACATCAAATTTGACATTCAAGTACTCAAATATCCTTAACACAAACCCAGACACTTAGAACTGAAAGCAACTCAACCAAAAGTTTTGCAAAAAACTTTGAAAAAACAACAAGTCTGGAAAGACCTACCTAGAACCACTTCCAAAGGGTCACTGACAGAGCGATTCTGCTCGAGCACCGCTTCTTGATTATTGATCACTGGTGGTGGCACCACTTCTTGCTAATTACGTTCAGGCGGTGGGATCGCTTATTGCCTACTGTCCATGAGCGATTCCATGTAGATGTCCAAAAACAAAAATATGGAGAAAAAGAAAAGTTAAATCACTGTGCAACTGGCATTTAAATCATGAATTAACAATATTTAAGAGCACGGAAAGTTAGAAAACTTAGATCTAAACAGATCTGAAGATACCAAACCAATAACCATTAGATCAGCTAGTGTATATGATTGGATTGATAAAGAACGGGAGCTTCGATTTCGGACAAGTGTTTTGAAAAGACTAAGGAATATCAGATCAGCTGAATCACTTCCCCAGTGGAGTCGCCAAATTTGTAGCTAGGAATTTTACACCTCCTGCAGACAGGAGTTGTTCCTTTAGTCTGAATGGTTTAGATCTAGAACAAATGGTACACGACAAGTTTGGAAAACGTTACTTAGAATGGGTGGAGGTTTGGAATCAAGTCTCTTTGATATACTAGTATAGTTGTTTCCTGTAAAGATGATCCTTCACAGATGTACCTGCATAATCACAAGAAAAAAAACAAACAAGATCAAATAGAACCAGAATACAATCCACTACTCTGTATTGATGACTAAGGAATTCAATAATAAAAAATACGATAATGACACAATATATTTTATGGGAAGGAAACCAATCTTGCATTACATAATAGAGAAGAATTTTATAACATATGCCTTAGTGTCAATGTACTCCTTCACAAATCCAACATCTCATCCCCAATATCTCCAACTTTCTCCTTCAAGCTAACTTAACTGATTTAGGCCAGAATATCAAAGCAACAACATAACTTTACTCCTTTCCTCAACCATGGATATGAGATTGCTTTTATAGGCTTGGAATGGATAGAGATGGTTGAGAAATTGGTGGGTGAGGTGGCTAGTGATCAGGGATAAGGGTGCCACAAAGCCTTCTTTCGAGAAGCTTCATGAGAAACTCTCTTTTTCACTTTTTACCAAGGGCGCCGCTTCTTGTTCACCATGATAGAGCGGTTTTAGGAAAAACCGCATATTGATCAAATGGTAAAGGCAGTGCCATCACTTACTGCCAACATATTATAGGTGGTGCTGAAGAAGGTACCGCTTTTTGACTAAAGGGTAGAGGCGGTGCTGGATTTTCATATGTAAATTTGATGTCTGGACCAATATTCTTACTTCACAGTTTGGGATTAAGGGAAAATACTGAAGTTTGGGATCTCATCACATGTTGATGACAAGATTTAGGTGTAACAATATGCACACCCACAACATCATTAGAGACAGAGAAATCAAATTCCTCTGCCTTTACTAGAGCAATCACTGGTAAACTATGCACATAATTTTTAATAGAATAATCACTGAAGAATTTTTGCATAGAATGAAAGGATGTCTTGAAACTGATGGGATGTAAGGATATCAACACGTTCTCCAAAATGTGTCCCCAAAGCTCATATTTCTTTCCAAACAAGACTTCAAGCTTCTCCCAAGCTTCTTTGGGAGTCTGCAAACCTTCAAGGTGGAAGACGAGATCTCTAGAGATATGAGTACATAGATAACCAAAAGCTTCATCTAAGCGGTTTAGAAACTTGTTTTTCTTAGTAGGATGATGGGGCTCAGTCTCCCTTCCCAGTATTATCCTGTAGTAGCCTTGTTTGTTCAAGGCCAACTACATATCTGCCCTCCAATCAACATAATTGAAGGGTGTTAGGATCCAAGGTGTGGAAGATTGAGAATCCATAACTCTCATGTTGATCAGACAATATCTCCAATCAAGTTGCGTAGCACAGTAAAAACTAAAAACATTTACACTATGTTAGAATCAAGCCTTCCCTCTCGACATGAATACTTTCTTAGATTCTGTCACACCCTCACCGCCACTCTAAATATATTCATAGGAAACAAGGCACTCTTTTCGGGACTTTTGTGGAAACCCGACTACTTTTGGTGTTCAATGGAGAGTAGACAGACTTGAAGAATGCTTGAGATGGATATGATACCATGTTAGAATTGTTGTGCCATTTATATCATCAACAAATGAGTCCAAATTATTTATGTAGTGAATAGGAATGAATTATACAAGCTGAACAAATCAAATCTCACAGGAAACAAACAAGTATTTCTCAGAGAATTACAATATTATCTTCATTACATAATCCAATGTTACAATAGTGTTACATAGGAAAGAATTCGAATCATTAAGGATGAATTCAAATCTACCAACTAGATGTGATTGTATATGATTGCATGGATAACTAAAATGTCTAAATCACTATCAGATTCCAAGTGGTTAACTCCTGATGTCTAATTCAGTCAATACATCAGTTATAATTAGTTAAACCAGTCTAACTACAGTGGTAGCTGAGAAGTAGGTGAGACCTAGCGCCTTCCCACATGCAGCCATGCATAACTAGCACTAACCGAAGTGGAGTAGAACTAACTAAATGTAACTAAACACTAACTAAGCTTAACTAGTTACCAACTGCCAACAACTGAAGGTGGTTGGTGTCGAGACTCCCAGTGGCTCCTAAAATGTAGGGATTTTCCTAGGAGGTGCCTAAACTGATGCATGCAAGCACAGTCAGTCTTAGTTAACCTCTATCGGTGTTCCCCATACTCTAGTGACTGGTACATGTGGCCCCATTAGGCCAAGTGGACCCAATAATTAATAAAAGACTCCTAAGTTTGGATAAAATAATATAATAGACAGTTTGGTCAAGGGAGGATTATAAATCCTAACAAGTGGAACTTCCCTCCACTGGCATTTCCATCCCATAAAAACTGAAAAATATATTGTCTAATGATCATAAGAGTGGCTCTTGGTAATTTGAATAACGAAAACCAGAATACAGGGATGCCCTGCAGAACTACCTTGATTAATACTAATCTGCCACCTAAAGATAAATAATGCCTCAACCAAACATTGAATTTCCACAAAATATTTTTTATCAACCACCTCCAATATTTCAGAGTATATCCAGGGGGTTTCAAAAAGAACCCCAAATACTTAAAACCTTCATTAAAATCAACCATCTGATACATCATCACTAATTTAAGCGTCTATAGATCATTAGAATTCATATTTGTATAAATAAGACAGGTCTTGTCCGAGATAACCTCCAGTCTCGAAGAGTCACAGAAAAGAGCAACAAGGGAGTGAAAAGCACCTGACTCTTACACCGTCCCGTTCCCAAATAAAAACACATCATGCACAAAAATGAGATGAGTAAGAGTTATAATACTAGCAAAGGTGACCCTTTTAATATATTTGATCCGCTTAGCATTTAACAATAATAGACTCACCCCTTTAATGTCAAGGATCAACAAAGATGGTGATAGCGGGAAGCCCTGCCGAATTCCCCTATTGCTAGAGAAAAAGGAGAAGCGGATCCATTAATCAAAATCCCATATCTAACCGAGGTCACACACCTCATAATCCAAGCAACTAGTTTTTTTGTATATAACTTTAATTTATAAAGAAACTTCATAATAAAAGTGCATCTCACTTATTTTTTAGAATTGGATCTCTTATTTTATTGTAAAAAATACTTTATTTGTAAAAGTGAATTTATAAGTAAAAATAAAGAAGGAATGCATATTTTTCATTCAGAAACTCGATTGTGCACCCATCGCCACTTTATCCAACTTCTAATTTTCATGAGTCAATTTGATTAATTTTTATGTCTTTCTTAAAGGGCATAACTTTGACATCCAAAGTTCATTTTCAATGTCATTTTTTAACTATTTTTTCAAGATTTTTCCATATGGTTAGTTAGTTTATTCTTTTGAAGCGATATTATCTACATATTATAATATGGATATTTTAGGAGATCTCCTATTTACAAATTGTAACTACTCCTCATAGAAATCTCAGTGAAGAATCACTAGTGGAAAATGGGAGATTAGTGACAAAAAAAATATTTAAAATCTGCATATCAATGACCACTTTTGGTTTGGCGATTGTTGGTGGCTAATTTACGGTCTTTTATTACACTACCATAATTGCTCATTTTATTTTGGTCATTTATAGCTTGTCAGTTGGTATTAATTTGGTCATATATTTGAACCAATGACCAAATATATGACCGCATTTATGACCAAATTAAAGACCACATGACAAACTAGAATATGACCAAATTTAGTTGCGTAATAAAAGATCGTAAATTAGCCACCAAAACTACTTTTTGGTCATTGATATGTGAATTTTGGTCATTTTTTCTCATAATTTATATCTCATTGTTTGGTCACATATCTCTCAATTTTTGATCATTTTATATGCGAATTTTGGACATTAATCTCATTTATTGGTCACTAATTTAGTCATTTTTAATAGTTTTATGTGTGGTTATTATATTTTAGTAGTTTTAATGGTGTCCATTATTAATCAATATAAATTTTAAATTATGTTTAAATAAAAAAAAAAATCATACATTATTTATCATCATCTAATACACATATGAATTATGCAATCTCACATTAATTAGTTAATTACAACACTTAAAAATAATATAAAGTACAACCATATAAGTTTTAAAACGCACAAATTATAGTATATGAAATGTCAAGTATTACAATAAATATGAGTTTTCTCAAAAACTATCTCCATATAACTTTATATGAAAATCATCTAGTACATTGATGACTTTTCAAAATATTACAACAGCTAAACCATCCCACTTGTACGTGGCTGCTAAGTCATACTTAGATCCCGTGACAGCTTCAAAACCATACTTAAAAGTTTGAAACCCTCAGCAACAGACTCTTCATACTCAATGGAAAAGCCTCAACAATAGGATCTTCATACTCAATGGACCACTTAGTTAAGCTCACCCCTGTAAAATCCAATAAAAAAATATCACTTGTAAGTAGAAAAACAATGAACTGTAAAGTAAAAAAACAATGAAGCAAATTATTTATAATGTTCAACAGTTAACAACAGTAACCAAGATCATATGCAAAATAGGAAAATATAATCTAACAAATTCAATTTAAGAATTGGTTAATTAAACTTGAAAGGCTAAATCTACAATATTCAGTACCTAGGAAAACTGAAGAATATAACTTAAATCTAGTATATATTAAAAAGCGTAGCGAATAGAGAAATAATACCATCTACAATTAGGTTGACTCTCAACATAAATAAGTTTGTCTTCATTAAAAGGAAAAGCACTCCAATAAGCATGAAAAGTAATTGACAATCGTGGTAGGTTTTGTCCTGACCTTTTCAGCCACGAAACTTCCATTCACTCCAGCATTATTTGCAATTAATTTCAATGGGTAGCTTAAATCTCATTTAATAATGCCAACACTAATATGTGAGCACTAATTAAAAAGGTCAACACAGTTTAAATCCCATGTAATAACAAGTTGCAAAAGATTTTAAAAATGGAATTTTGTGCGTACACATAATATTTCTGCATTCAACAAATAATGTGTCATTCGACTATAAAACATGGCTCTAGAATCTTTTCCACCCCCATTGAACTTGATCCTAAATGATAGAGACAAATATCACACCTTTTGCTCATTGTTTTCAAGTGTATCTTTGATTGCATCAACCTTTGAAGCAAGCCTCAATAGACTACACTCACCACCAACAACGATGCCTTCCTCAATGGCTGCATGTATACAATCATGGTTGAAAATTAACTTAACCTTTCTCCAGAATTTAAGCACCTAACAACTATGAATCTATATCAAATCTTTATGCAGAATTTTAACTCCTTGATTACAAACAATAGATTATTTTGAAGTGCCCTGTCAAATTTATACAATTTGATGTAGAATTAATTGTTTGTTCATGGAATATGAAGAGTACACAATTTATGTACAGTTGAGAACTTGTGTGTATGTGTGCTCTTCTCTTATGCCCTTGCATACACTACCAATTTATGATCCCCTATAATCTTACCACCTTTATCAAGAAAGTTGTAGGATTTACCAGTAGCATGATCAGTTGCATATTGTTGAAGGGCAACTTCAAGCAGCCTGAATGCTTCAGCCACATCACAACTTTCAGCCTACACATACCACCTATGTTAATAATGACTTGTATTCTTTCAGGATTCAGGCTGTCATCTACTGAATTATATTGAGAATATTTTTTGCGCCATGTAACAAATAAAATTTAATTTAATAATTTATGTTCTACTATAGCTTGAGACACCAAAAAATGAATTATAGCAATAGATTGGTAAATATACTGTACAAAGAGATCAGATGACCTTTCTTTTTTTCCCACCTCCATTCTTTTTGGACTTGGTACGACCCAAATCTAGCCATGCTTTTATCTCAGGATCATCAATATCCTTGGTTGGATTCAATTCTTGCAATGGATTCCTTGTGATTTTGTCTGATCAATTTGGCATCAACACGACTGTAAATTTTATATGGGAAACCAGCTCACCTTCAAGGCACAAAGACATTATCAATTAATAATTACATGCATTTACTAAGAAATATTCAAATATAGTGGTCAAATGAGCATACCAATGAATTCGACACAAACCACCAAGTGTAATTGCAATGTGCAAAACAAATCCATGTTTTCAGTTTTGAAAGTATATGTTTTGATTGTATCTCAAATAAAGATGCAATAATAGATAAAAATTTGACATCAATCATGAATTTCAAACAGTGATACAATCTTGACTTCTTATGTCTCTTGAGAAATACTAAATTCAGATCTCACAAAGGGAGTTTTGGCATACAAATTTTAATTGGCATATTTCTAGTAAGTGTCAACTTCAGAAACTCACAAACAACTCAAATAACTTTTCCTAATCATTAAAAGCATAGATATATATGGAAACCCAATAGTTATTAGTAATTACAAGTATAAAATTATAAACTATAAACCCCAAGAGCTAACCTTTGATTACTTGACCATTGCCAATTTCAAATTCTATTGGATCACCCCTCTCAAAACTTGAGTCAAAAACTATCCCATCTGTAAGAGATCCCTGCAATAAATGGAGGAAACGATGATAGTATAGATGAAATTTTATACTAAATTCGGATCTCACAAAGGGATTTTTGGCCTAAAAAGTTTTATTGGCATATTTCAAGTAAATGTCAACTTCGGAAACTCACAAACAACTCAAAGATATTTTCCTAATCATTAAAAGCATAGATATATATGGAAACCCAATAGTTATTAGTAATTACAGGTATAAAATTATAAACTATAAACCCCAAGAGCTAACCTTTAATTACTTGACCATTACCAATTTTAAATTCTATTGGAACACCCCTCTCAAATCTTGAGTCGAAAAATGTCCCATCTATAAGAAATCCCTGCAATAAATGGAGGAAACCATGATAGTCTAGCTGAAATTTTATACTAAATTCAGATCTCACAAAGACAGTTTTGGCATACAAATTTTTATTGGCATATTTCAAGTAAATGTCAACTTCAGAAACTCACAAACAACACAAAGAAATTTTCCTAATCATTAAAATCATATATATATATATATATATATATATATGGAAACCCAATAGTTATTAGTAATTATAGCTATAAACTTATAAACTACAAATCCCAAGAGCTAACCTTTGATTACTTGATCACTGTGAATTTCAAATTCTATTGGATCACGCCTCTCAAAGCTTGAGTCAAAAACTGGCCCATCTATAAGAGATCCCTGCAATAAATGGAGGAAACAATGACAATCTAACTAAAATTTTATACTATATTCAGATCTCACAAAGGGATTTTTGGCATACAAAGTCTTATTGGCATATTTCAAGTAAATGTCAACTTCAGAAGCTCACAAACAACTCAAAGAAATTTTCCTCATCATTAAAAGCATATATATAGATGGAAACTCAATAGTTATTACTAGTCAGTAATTCAAGATACTCCCAAGTAGTGTGCTTATCCCGGTATTTCAAGTATTTCATAGGAACTGCAATGACCCAAAGAAAAATGTAATTACTAATAATGCATTCAAGGTTGTCATTCTCCTATAACAGAAATTTTAAAACCAAAGGACAGTCAAACAAACAAGTAGAAAACTAGCCAATCCATATCACAGCCGTCCAATTTTCATGTTGAAGATGGCCCATCTGCAACGGGCATCCAACTAGACAAGCAGTTAACGAACTTAAGGAAGCTTCTAGAAGAACTAGTACCTTCTCTACAGAACATGAATAAGAAACAGAGGTCTAGTTGATCTATATTATATAGGAAGTATGTACATAGGGTATCTGATCTCAAGCTACTAGTAAACCATTATCAAAGATTAAAAAAAAAAGTCTCAAGGGACCTTGACAGGCAACGAAGACAACATGCTTGCAATGATAAGGCAAAGGTTTAAATCTGTGGGGATACCTTATGTTAAATGATCACACAATTTTAATGTTTTCTAATTTTGTATACTCTTTATGCTGGAAGTTGACTGGCTGGGAAGGAGTGAAATACATACTTGGTCACCACAGGTATAAAGGACATAAAAATTAAACACGGATCAGAGTAAAAATTGCAAAAAACAGTGTAACTGACAGAGAAAATTTGAAGGTACTTCTAATATCTTTTTTTTGCAATTTAAAGCTTGCAGGCCTAACAAATATTGATTTTGAGATGGAGAAACTCGTGCACATTTCAAATGAGGTGGAATACATAGCTGGTTACTATGGATAAAAAGGCCATAATATTTCGAAATAAATCAAAGTAAATTTCAAATTGTAGTGTAACTGACAGAGAAATGGTGAAGGTACTTCTAATATCTGTTTTTTTTTCACTTTGAAGCTTGCGGGCCTGAGAAATATTATTTCCAGATGGACAGACTTGTGCGAACTTCATATATTTTAAGGTTTCTCAAGAGGATATATTTATATTTTTGGACGTTCAATTTCCACTTAACAAGCATTGAACTTTCAAAATAATTAGCATATATTTATAAAGTTGGTTGACAATGATGGAACTTTTCAGCCTCTACCAGAATGCTGAAAGAGCTTTTATACATGTTCCTCTCTATCAAAAGAATAGATTCAACAAAAAAGAACATTTTTTTTGTTTTCAGGAAATAATTGTGTAGCCTCACTAAAAATAAAGTGACCTCTTTTGCAAGGTTAACTTCTGCAGCCAAGATAATCCTAGTTCCATAGAGAAGATCAGCCTCCATGGCAAACCAGGTACATATTCACATCCTACTTGTCATGAAATAAAAATTCCTACTATGCTAACTTTGATGTTTTCTATCACTGTTTTAGGGCTATGTTGACCCTTAGACATGCCCAGATTCGACCTTAATGATTTTTAAGAGGATCCAACATGCCTATAATTGCCAATAAATGCTCAAAAGTGCTAGAAAATGTGTTTTTATTGTGCCTATGACTCAAAATGCCACCCAGATTTGATAATGGATTTTGTACGAGGACTAAGAGGTGCCCAGAACTGTTGTTCACTTGTAAATAAAACCCAAATTCATCTAAGAAGTGCCCAGGCCCCAAAATACCAAGAAATATGAGTTTATTGTTGTTTTCAAACTATTATGCCAGGAATAGCATTTTCATGCAATCTTCGTGAAAACACGGCCCATACTTGATTGTAGGGTTGTTTATGCTCACAGGACTGCTCATAATTGCATTTCATGTTGATTTAAGGCCCTTTTTATTACTAGCATGCCTCCGCCAACTACCCTGGTCTGCTTTTTAGTTCTGTTTACATCGTTTTCTAGGGGGAAAAACACCTAGAATTCATATGTTGATGTCAATTTTTTATTAGGATGTCAGAACAACCATCATTTGTGCACAGAATGGAGGTTTGAGTCTATTGGAATGCACAGGTTCCCTACTGATGTTCATTTACCTCATCATAGTAATACCCATCTCCACTCCAACTACCAATTCAATACCCCTATTGTACCCACACACCTAATCTCTTTGTTCTTAAAGGTCTATTGACCAAAATGTCACTGCATACTATGAAATGTTTTGATGTTTAATTTGGTTATTGGTTACATGAATAGATTTACAAGAATCATTACACAACTCAATTACCAGTGTTTTCGAAGCAAACGAGAATGAAGAACAAGTGCATTTCACAGCCAAAAGAGGAAAGAACAATCTCATAAATTACCTCTAGTTCTAGTTTTTGTAGATTGCCCAAAGAGCCCAACAAAGTAAACATTAAATATGTCAATATTAAGAAGCGATTTCAATCAAGTTCCATAAGTTTCTATGAAAAGGAAAAAGCACCAAAGAATCAAGAAGTGCAAGAAAGAGCACTGTTGGTTTTTATCTAAGGTTCAAGTTACAGAAAGTCAAGCTACCACTAGTACAAAATGAGGAATTAGCTACTAGGTGACTAAAAATTCTAGTCACCACAAGTTTTTCAAGTGATTTACTACTAAATATCAACAATTTTGATTGACCCAACTATAAATGACTAAAATTAACTACTAATTTAGTCACCAATTAACAAATATGACTAGATAATAAGTGACCGAGTTAAAAATGACTAACATAAACGACTAATTTAGTCATGACATAAAAATGAGTAGCTAGAAGAATATGAATTAGTCATTTATGTTGGTCATTTTTAATTGTGTCATGGAAAATTGCAAATTTGACAATGAAGATTTTCCTGAACCCATGAAGATTTCATCCTCCAATTTTGTCAATGACTACACAACCAACTCGTTGGTGCCAAATAGCCTGTCCAAACAGACCATTGGCACCAAATATTTTGCGTTGGTTGGAGGCGAGGAGGGTTTGGTGGGTTATGAGGGGCAAGTAGTGTGAATTGGGTGGCATTTTTGGCCATCTATTAGGCCACCTTCAACACCCGTTGAAGATATTGTTATGAATATTTACCACTGTTGAGGGTTTACAATTTCGGCATTTAATTGTCGTCGTTGCCATGGATAAAACAATATTGGAGATAACCTAGAGTCTCTTGAAGAGGTGGGCCACAAATTCTGCAGCTCTAGAGTCAACATCACCTTCCTCCCTTACAAAATCCTACGTAAGTTTCTTGGTTTACTGTGAATTGATAAAAAAATTCCTGGTTATAATACTGAAGCATAGGTATCTAGGTTAAAATCGCTGGTAAGTTTCCTTTTTACTATGAATTTTTATCTTTTGCTTGATAATATTGGTTATAATACTAAAGCTTAGGTAGGTAGGTTAATATATCAATATAGAATTATTTCTATTTTTATTCTTTTGGGGGGTGGTTAGTCTAAGTGGATGGCACCACAACTCTATCTTATCACCAACCTATATGGTTTGTCCATTTTATATTCAGGTTGCTCATAAAGTGCATATATATTATGCAATATACGATAATGAATCTCATATTAAAATACTTAAGTTTTTTCCCATATCAAAACTTTAGATCTCCTTGTTGGACTGTATAGGGATGATGTCTCGATTACAACAATTTAGCTAGTGGTAATATGCCATTTCTTTTCATATATGCTAACATGTTATTTCTTGTAATTTACCTTTTTACATACTTATGAACCACAAATTATGACCATCCAATGTAATTGCAATTAATAAAGTACTCAAAAATAATTTGACAAGAAAAACAAGCATGATAAGCTTGGCTTCATCTCATCCTATTTCATCTATGAAATCCATCAAAGTAGTGCCACTCAACTTTGACCTCATGTACGATGGCTTTATATGGGATATCCACCAAGGAATTTTTTAAAGCTTTGAAAATAAAAAAGGTTAGTGAGAAATTGGATGGTTTTAAGAAAATGGATGGTTGAGTGACTAACCAGGCATTGACTTAGCATGAGTTTGTATTCTATTTTTTATATGACGGCGTTTCAATCATAAGGGGTTTTAGAAGAGGTGTCTATGCACTCATCCAACAAATGAAGGTTCCAACATCCTTGAAGAATGAGAAGTGACAAAAAACAAATTGCCAATTTCAAGAAAGAAAATAAGCATCCAGTAATGCATCCCTAAAGGGAATACACCCACAAGCATTGTTGACATCTTGAAATCACTCCAGGAATACTTCTACAAGTAGCACACTCTACACAATAGTCCATTGTACCATCCTCAACAAAGAAGTAGAATATCAAATAAACATAAAATACCAAGAACTCTCTAAGTTCCCTACTAAAATCGATCCTATTACCATGCCCTCTCAAACACCTACAGTACATTCTGATTCAATAGATACCAAACAATGAGCCTGCATCTTTAAAATTCATGTTTTGTAATTATTTACTCTACTATACTACTATGTAATGTAGTACAACAACTACTTTGCATACTGCTAAAGAATTTTCTAGACCTTTTTCAAATATGGATCTTATCAAACTGAAGTTTGCAATACATATTTGCAACTCTATTATTCAACTTAGAAATAAAGATCCAGATGATCATTGTTTAAGCACATATGCACGTTAGATTTCATGCTAAGTATTCATCAAGTCCAATGAGAATGTTCCTATAGAATGAACTCAAGGTTAATCTCTGAGTCAAGGAAATCATCGGAAGCCATGAAGTTGCAACTTCCAACAATCAATGTTACACTCTACCAGCACTACAAGAGAAAAATCCCCAACATTCAAATCAATTTTATTGATCAATACAATGCAAAGAGGGGCAGAACTGCCTCCATTTATTTTTAGATTGGAAAAGATTCCAATTTTGTACCTAACCTTTGTGCTATACCTGTGGTTTTATATGTGCTACTAGAGAGTCTACAAGAGTATTTCCTTGTAAACTTGCAGAGAAAAAAAAATTACAAAACATTTTAGGCTAAACAAATAGTTTGACACCTACTCTTCCCCACTGGGGATTGACTTAAGTAAAGCATAACATCTCTAAGGTTCACTGATGAAGTACGTCCATTGATGTCACAGAACTGCAAAGTTAAAAGTGGTTTATTATAGTCATTTAGAGAATAAATGGGGATTTTGATGGGAACTTTGTCTTGTGGTATGATTGTAAGAAGCAATAGAAAAACTCCAAATAAAGTTGTGAGATGACACCACAATTTTACTACTCTTCAACCTTCAAATAAGGAAAAGCCATGATTAGATCTGAAGAGAAAACCTCATCTTTGCATTGAATCAGATAACAATCTCCAATCAACAGTAGTTGATTACAAAAACACCCATCAAGGATCTTTAGTACAAATACTATAGCCAAGATACTCTAAAGGCACCTAAATACTTCAAGGAAAAACACAACATATAATAGGACATTAAATCATATCACACGTAACGCTAATTTATATTGGTCCGATTAAGAATATAAATGGTTAGCCTTGTCTTAAGAGTGTATACTAACATTCTTGTAATAGATAATATTTATAATTTTATATATAAATAAGTTTATATGACCAGATAATTCGATGGAGTCAATCCTTGGACACTAAGAGAAATTCATCACTGAGAAATGTGAATCCTTGAAAGTGGATTGAATGATAAATAAATATTATGATGTTGAATTCATACCACAACAAAGACAGAACAATCAGTGTTTCAGTCTTGTGTGGCATCTTTGACACTGACAAGATCACAAGACCTAATAAATGGAAATAAGCAATAAAAAGTAGATTATTTTTTTGGTTGGCTCGTATATAGGCATGGATTGGAAAGAGAGGATGTGTTGCCATTTTCTTAGTCCGAGAGATTTAATGTTGCAAGCCTACAACCACTACAAATCTGTTGTTGTGAGTCGTAGACAAAGTATTTTAATCTAGGATCATGGCATGCAAACGATATATTTTTACTTGTAGTATTCTATAGACAAAATTCAAGCTAGTTTTAGTGGGTATTCCATGTGTATCAAGCATATTTCTTTATATTTGTAGCCATCTAGCTCTTGACTATTTTTTGTTTATGAAACAAGGAGAGATATTTAATTAGTACTGAATGCATGCACAAGAATCAGGAAATAAAAGTGCTTGGAATATAGAGTCGCACACTAGGTATTTATGTAGAATTTTAACTCCTTGATTATAAACAATAGATTATTTTGAAGTGCCATGTCAAATATATACAATTCAACGTAGAATTAATTATCTGTTCATGGAATATGAAGAGTACACAATATATGTACAGTTGATAACTTGTGTGTGTGTGCACACACTGAAAACTATAATGTAGTGCTCCCCAAAGCTTCTTTGTGAACATGTTTGAAACCTACAGAAATCCTTGTTCTTCAATATAAGACTTATTGGGTTGTTGTATTGGATTCCTATCTCTAATGTTTTTGTCTATTTGTAACTTTTGAAATCTTGTGTGTGGTTTTGTTGTTGCATTTCATTTCCTAAACTTATGTCCTTGTTTTGTTTTTGGAATTGAGTAATGCCTGCTAAAAACCTTCACTAGAGCATTAACAGTTATGCCAGAAATTTGTAAAACATCTTCTATCTTACTGGGCTATTTCAATGGATAATTTACAGAAAAGCTTCTATCTTACTGGGTTGTTTCATTGAATTCCTCTATTATGTTTTTGAAGATTTGTAGATTTTGGAATCTTGGTGTATGGTAGCCTTATTGTGAAATTTTATGAATACCCCAAGATTTTGTGCTTATTCCATTTTTTGAACTGAATAATGCTTGGTAATTGCACTCATTGGTATCCTTGCAGGTTTAGAAGTGTTATCCATGTTACCTGAAAAGTTTATTTCGAGAACAGACCATTAGAGGAAATTTGGGGTCTAAAATGGGCCTTATAAGAAAACGCGCCAACAATAAATTTTGTGAGTTCGAATTCAAGAACAAATACAACTTTAATAAAATGAGTCAACCATAATGGTTGAATTGACATATTTGTCATAAAAGAAAACTACTTTTTTTGTTCGTATTTTTGACATATCTCCCTGTGTTTNGCGGGAGAGCTCGTTGGATGTAGAATTTAATTCCACATCCAATGAGTATCCATAATGCATACTTTTGATATACCTCTCTACCCCCAAAACAAGAAATACCTAAAAAAAATGATGATGACATCATCATCACATTTTTTCAGGTATTTATTGTTTTTGGGGTAGCAGGGTTTGTCAAAAGTATGCAGTGTGGATACTCGTTGGATGCAAAAATAAATTCCTCATCAAACGAGCTCTCCCTCTTAGAATTTGAGTAAAAACACAGGGATATATGTCGAAAATATGAACAAAAAAAGTAGTTTTTTTCATTCTTCCTCCAAAATTAATAACTATTATTTTATTATTTTCCTTAGGAGACCCATTTCAGACCTCAAATTTCCTCTAATGATCAATCACTTGTTACCAGGTTTCCTTACACATAGGAGAAAACATTGTTGATTTCTGTGAGATTAATCATTAGTCCAAAGTTTCTTGAAAGTTTCGACATAAACAATGAGACAGGAATAGAGGAATAATTATGGTTGTTCAAATAAAAGATTGGTTATGCTATAAAAAATTTTGATTCTTAGATGAACTCGTGTTCAGAGAGGATGACAAGCATAATTACTAGGGCTCATGTTGTGAAGTGCACCAGATGTAGACATCTGACTAAGGTGAGGTCATCCAACAATACGGTTGGCTGTTTAATTTTTCCACCACAAAAGTGTAAATATGCTACCAAAGTTCCTAATAAGGATGTATATAATGAAAAAGAGGTAAATATATCAAGTGATAAGCAAGGATTTTATAAAGAAGCTGGAAAACAAAGAATGCACTAGGGGTAGTGTTCAGATGCTCATAAAAGTGTGGATAAAGAAATCCTAAGGAAAAGACTGGCAGTTTCTGTTTATGAAAGGATTGCTAGGGATAAGAGTAAGAAAAAACCATGTGCCAATGTAACAGGAAAGGAAGTGAAAAATGCAATGAATGGAAAAAGAAACAAGAGTCGATCCAAAATACCTAGAGTGCAGACAGGTGAAGAGCTATGTCAAATTGATGCTGAGGTTGGTCAGCATAAACAAGACAGGATGATAGAAGTGAGAATGACCCAGGAAAAGTCAAATATGCTACTTCAATTGCAGGAAAAAAAATAAAATATAGGAGATGGGTGCTTGCATGATTGTCCAACTAGAGAAAGTTTCCCAGCTGAAGCTTACTCAGGCAATAAATAATTCTTAACTTGTAACCATATGGTGCAAAGAAAGATGAAGAGGATGTCTGCAACAATGTATAAGGAAGGACTTGAAGAATTCTATTGCATATCAGGAAAGGATTTGGGATTTGGACCACATAAGAAGTCTAAGGGAAATGATACATTGGAAAAAGATTATATTTAATCATTTATGAAAATTTAAACTCCAACAAGGTATATCAAATGAGATAGCTTTCTCTTGGCTTCACTTATCTAGGTTAGATTTAAATCTTAGTTTTAACATGTGACTTCTTTCTTAAGCTGTAAGATATTGCAATAAATTTTTAAGTAGAATCATTGATCTTGAATTTAGTTTAAAAATTGAATTTTCAAAGAAATTTATGCATTAGCTATGCCTTAGCGAAGAGAACACATAAGAAGTAATGTGTCTTCATTTTATTTTAGTCTGAAACTTCCCATCCTACTGAGTACTAAAGTAGAATTATCTTTTTCCAATAGGTTTCAAATTTCAATTCTTATAAGTAGAGAAGAATTTCAAAATTTGAACTTAGGAGATTGAATGTAGAAATCACGGTATTAGTGCCAGAGCAAGAGACTTCATTTATGTGTTGGTCCATGGATTTTATGCTTCAGTAGGCATGATAGGAGAAGATTGCTAGCATATGAGGAGGACTATAATAGTCTAAGGATGAGATTTGGTAATCCATGAGTGAGTTACCAGATAATTCAAATAAGTTATGGATCATCGATGTCTCAATTGCAGTTACAAATAAAGGAGATTAGACACTGACAACAGATGACAACAGGATCAGGACACATCACCAGCTAGGTCTGCAACGAGAAATACATGTAATAGATTATAGGAGTAGTATGTACTTTTAACTATGAAAGCTAACTTATTACCATGTCCTGTGTCTGTGAAGATGTAGCACATCTCTAGCAGCATAAACTCCAATGCCATCAGGCTTCTCCCTGAAATCTACTCCATGAGCATGAAAATACTTACTATAGCCAATCCTATAAAAATCAGGATCCACTGGCTCCAACTGCCAAGAGCTCAAAGTCAATTATGTTATAAGCAACATCATATTCTTCTTTGTATAAATTCTGAGGGAAAAGAAATTAAAGGACTTTGTATAAAATAAGAGAAAATAATTAAAGAAATATGTTGAACCAGGAAAGAAAAATTCACCTAAGATTTAAAATCTCAATTATGTTATAAAGTACATGTTGTTGGCTCAACCCTCAACCAATAAAACCCAATCAACATGGGTCCCCTCTTTTGACACTCGAATCGCCACGATGTCCCTGAGCATTGACCTATACGAGTTTTACCTCATCCAGCAACACACACGGAGCGGATGAGGTCTCACCCGAGATGTTCAAGGGAGGGCTGACGAAACCAAGTTTCCTTAGTATAGAATAGGGTTATGGGCATCGACAGTTCATCAGTTCAATAACCAGATCGGATCAACTCCTTTAGTAATACCATTCATCATTGCACATCATTCATTCATAACTAGAACAGATCTACTAGTGCAGGAACAGATAAAGATAACAACATTCATAAACATTAAACATCACATCATAGAGCCATATTTCAGATTCACTTAACATTCATCACTCGAGTTTGCAGGAATATAAAGATAGGAAAAGATAAAAGAAGACCACAACAATTCAGATCAACATCAGTCTTATCATATTACTTCTGCGCAATCACCCACAAATAAAAAAACATAACAATTCATCTCAGACAGATATCAACTTCTATCATTCTCTATACCATGATCTCTACCTCTCCTCTTCTCTTCTTCTTATTTCTATATATAGGCTTGCACCTTTACATTCATGGTCCACTTCTAACTAACTCCTAACTGATTTAACTGACTAATGACCAATATCCACAAAAAATGGTCAACCAATACAAAAAGTGACACAAAATAATCAAAATTAGTCTATCTTTTGCCTATCGTGCTATCTTTGTCTTTTGCGGTGTCTTTTATGCTTGCGCAGCATCCGTGATGTTGCAAAAATTACCCCAACCCCTTACCAATAGGCCCCCAACACAGTCTTGTGGCTCATCCTAGAGCCACGTCAGATGGGCTTGGTGTACTCAGGGAGCTTGGATTTGTGGAAACTGTCAAACTGTGTTGTTTGTTGAGAATATTTCAAACTATGCAATTTTCTCCAACTGCCTCCTCTGTGGTCAATCTCTACTAAACTTGGCACGCCTTTGACCATAAATATTGGTCTTTTGACTTCTTCGATCTCACTGTTACTGTCTATGTGGTTCCCTGCTGCATGAAAACTGTCTGCATGAATTCTCAGCTTGCGTTCCACCTTGGAATCCCTTCTAGCATCCACACCCTTGTCATTCCTTACATGCAGGCTCATCTCAGGCCACCTGAAATTGATCTCATCCCATGTTCCTATAGACTTAGTCAAGTGGGGCAAGAACTCTAGCCCCTTCCAGATTCCTCGTGAGTTTCTTGGTCTGCACCTTAGACCAACTGGGAGAAAGATAGCGAAGGATTATCTTGGCAGGAACTTTCATCTTAGATGAGCTAGCCCGCATACTTGCAACTTCTTCTTCAATTTATGTTGATGAAGCATTCTCACTCAAAGGCTCCCTTGTATCCAGAGTACGCTGCATATTAGCTTTGGTTTCCACTTCCTTACGCAGCAAAGCTTCCTACCTCTTCAACTTCAGATAGTGTAACTTCACCCCATGGTGTCCTCTCAGCAACTGGCCATCTGCTTATAACACCATCCTCACTTTGGATATCATCATTGTCATATTAGATTCATCATTAGGACTAAATCTTGCATTAATGAACCGATTACGTCCTCAATTCTTCCAACATCCTGCTTGGATCTGCTATCATTAGACGTGACGTCAAAAAGTGTCGTCATCCACCTGTCTTAACAGTCATCATTGAGTACTGATGTGATGTCCAGTTACCGTCTTTCGACTGGCAGGATCTGTCATCTAAACAGTGCTACTGATTCTTCCGCTTGTTCAGCCTCTCCTTTTTGCATAGTCACTTCCTTTGGCACATCCATGTCCTTGCACACAACCACTTTCTCAGGCGCAGTCACTCTTCTTCCATGCAGCTACTATTCTCTCGATGCAACCCCTCTCTTCCATGCAACTATTGTTCTCTTGATGTAGCCCCTCTTCTCCATGCAATGATTGTTCTCTAGGCACATCCCCTCTTATCCATGCAACGACTATTCTCTCGGCGTAGCCCCTCTTCTCCATGCGACTACTGTTTTCTCGGTGCAGCCCCTCTTCTCCATGCAATGATAGTTCTCTCGGCACCACCCCTCTTCTCCATGTGACTAATGTTTTTGTGGTGTATCCCCTCTCCTCCATGTTCTCTCAGTGCAACCCCTCTCTTTTGGTGCAATCATGTCTTCTTTCTATCTATCCTTCCCCTTCTTTGTGCGGTAGCTCAAGCAGTGCGCAGTGTTGTCTGGTTAATTATATTAACTACCCTTTATCTAATGTTGATTTTGACTATGTCGCAACCCTATAACTGTTGCAACAGATCCTTCTAACTGCGCTAATGACTCATATTCTTGCGCGGCCCCTTCCTTATGGCGCGCCCTTCCTTTTTTGTCTACCCTACCTATTTGTTCTCTCTCTCTCTCTCTTTTCTTTTTTTTTAGCACAGTGCCTTAGACATTGTGTGGTTCTTCCCCCATTTGATAAGGCTTCAAGAGGCTTCCATTCACAACATTTGGTAGCACCTCCCCATCTAACTGCTGCAATTGAATTGCACCCCCAAAGGTAATAGAATTAACAAGATATGGACCTAAATAGTGCATCTGTAACTTACCTGGATGCTTCAAGAACTTGCTGTCGTAGAGCAACACTAAATCCCTTTGTTGAAACTATTTGTTTTTTATATGATCATCCTACCATGCCTTTTGTCAATCCTTCTTGATGCGCTGATGGAATCCTACGATAAAACCTTCTTCAAGTTGTATTAACTGCGCTACGCGCTCTTATAGTGTAGCTTCATCATCCATGCATGTCGCGGATGCAATGCGCAGACTAGGGACGATGTAATCCATAGGCATGACTGCCTCTTTCCCATATTCTAATTTGAACGGTGTTTGCCCTGTCAATCTCTTGCAAGTGGTGCGATACACCCATAACACAGTTGGAATATTCAAATCTTAGTCATCTCGATTAACATTACATACCTTTGTAAGCACATGCTCCAAGATTTTGTTGAAGGCTTCTATAGTCATGTTTTCCTGTGGATGATATGGTGTACTTTTCTTGTGTTGTATCTATAGTTCCTCCATCAATGCTCGTACCGTGCGATTGATAAAATGGCTTCCTTGGTCACTCATCAATACTCTTGGACATCCAAACCGTGTCACAATATTATCAAATAGAATCTTGTTGTTGTCGCAGCAGTGCAGTCCACAACTGGGGCAGCCTTCGCCCATCTTATCTGGTAGTCTGTTGCTGTGATTATGTACTGAGAACCAATTATTTTTCCGGGTGGGTTGATTGGACCCACAAAATCTACAGCCCACTTCTCAAAAGGTTGCAAAGTCACCTGTGGTACTAGCGGCATCTCATCTCGCCGCGATGGTCTCCCCGTGCGTTGACATACATTGCAGCTTTGTGCATAGTTAGTTGCATCGCTATGTAGGGTGGGAAACCATAACCCTGCGTGAAGCACTTTTCTGGAAGTAGCACAACCCCTGTAGAGTCCACCAACAATTCCTGCATATGCGAGTCTTCCAAAATCTTCTCTTGCTCGTGTGGTAGGACACATCGTTGCAATATTTCATCTGTGCCTATTTTATACATGTGTCAAGCAATCAACTGGTAGAAAGAAGCTTTAACTACCAGCTATTTCTTTTGAATTTTGGAAATTTCTTCTAGGGCCACCCCGGTTTCCAAAAACTGAAGTATAGGAGCATAATGATCATCAACCATGTCGAACAGGAATAGCTGCGCATCGGGCAGTCCTTCTTCAATATTGGTACTTTCTTTGCCTGTCTCGATTCTGTACAAGTGATCAGGGATAGCATTCAAGCGACCTGGCTTGATAATAATATCAAAATCAAACTCCTGGAAGAGAAGTAGTTAGCGGCATATATTCCCCCCCAACATAGGCTTGTTCACTAGATACTTCAACGCCGAATGGTCAATAAACATAAGTGTCCTCCTAATAGGTAGTGCTGGAATTTCTCCAGTGCATAGACCATCACCAGGCCCTCGCACTTGGTGGTCATGTAGTTCTTCTCCGTGAATGATAACTTTCGATTGTTGAAATCAATTGGGTGATGCAAATATCCTTCTCTTGGCTACGCGAGCACTACTCCGAGTGTCAAGGAAGCTTTGACACTCGGGACTCCAATTAAATACAACATCTTTTTTCAACAATTTTTCCATGGGATCAGTGATCGCAGCATAGCCTCTAATGAATTTGTGATAGTACCCAGTGTGGCCCAGCGTTGCCCGAAGAATATTTACATTGGTTGGTGGTGGAAAACTCAAGATGAGTGCTATCTTTGCAAAATCAACTAGTAATCCTTGTTTGCACACAATGTGTCCCAACAGTATCCCGAACGGTGCACAAAAAATGCACTTTTTAGAGTTCAACGCGATTTGATGCTTTTGACACCTTTCCAGCATTAGTCAAAGGTTCTCCATATGATCTTTGATTAGGTCATACATTGTCCAATCATCCATGTATACTTGTAATAACTTCTAAATGAAATATTTAAACGCTGCGACAAAAACTCGAGAAAATATTATCGGTGCATTCTTCATCCCAAAAGGAATCACTATATATTGGAAGCAGCCCCACTCTATGACAAATGTTGTCTTATGACAATCTTCCTATGCGATTATGATTTGGTGATACCTGAAAAAACCATATGTAAAGGAATACATTTCCTGACCACCTACTCCTTCAAGAACTTCATCTGTGAACGGGGTCAGAAATGGGTCATGCAAACAGGAATCATTTAGCTTCTGTACATCGACACAAATCTGAACTTCACCCATTTTCTTATCTTGGACCACCATGGGACTGATCCATTCTGACTCTTCTATTGGCTCAATGATTCCAGACTCCAACATCTAGTCGAATTCAGCCTTGACTCTTTCTTTGTACCGCGGATTTAAGTGATACGGTCTCTATCGCACTGGTTTTACATCTGGTTTTAGCGAGACCTTCATCTCTTCAAGATCGCCCAGTATACCCTTCATCTCTGAGAAATTAGTCAGAAAGAGATCTTGAAATTTATTTAGCAGGTTCATGATTCTTGCCATGGTCTCCTCATCCCAATAGTCCCCAACACTGGAAAACTTCAGGTTCTCTTATGTCCCAATGTTAACCTTTCTAATCTTCAATGACTGACTCATGGGATCAATTGGTACATATGGCGCTTCAACATCCCTACTTCCTTTTGTCTCTATAATATTAATGTTCTGCAGTTCATCGTCATGTTCAGGTTCACCAGACACGTTGTAACATTCCATCATGGACTATAGATGACAGTGCGCATGTGGATCAATATGCAACCGGAACCACCTTCAATACCACATCTCGAATGATCTGTAGTGCATTATTGGAATTCCCTAAAATGACTACTAGGTTCATTTCATCCATCATACCTCCCAGCATGGTATCCCTCTGCATTGCTGAAGAGAACAGTCATCAAGCATCAACACTGGGCCCATCCAGTAATTGTCTTTTTGTGAGTTTCCCACCAGTGCGCTGGAGTAGCCTTCAATGATTCCTTTAGTGCCAGCAGTCGCTGTGGTTCCGAGACCTTTTCTTGAAAGTACATTAAGAACGCAAAGAGTTCAGGAAACCCTTCATACATGCGTAATTCCACAATCTTAGTCGCAACATGGTGCAATGACTTCCTGATTAATCTGCACTTCCTAAAGGACACCTCATGCATCCGATTTTGCCAATTTTCCAATGCATCCTCAGAATCGGAAGTCACAGAACTAGCGCTGTGCCAATCGAGTTCTCCATCGGCTATGGGGTGAATATAATCTTCTAAGATATTGTAAGCATGATCCCACCCCCTGACAACTTCATCTTTTTCTGGTTCAATGTATCGTCAACCTTCATCAAGGTCCATAAGAGCGATGACCTGAATATCTTGGTTCTTGAAAGTCATCATCATCTTCTTGAAGTTAATGACTTCCATGCTAGCATTGGCCCATCCAATCCCTAGCAGATAGGGGTAGGATCCTTCACCATTAACAACCTCTATTAATTCAAAATCAGCATGAGTTCTCAAACCTTCAACATCTACGACCACATTAGACACCCATCCAATTGGTTGCACCTTCGCCTGATTAGCTAGTCGTAGTTGTACTGGGGACCATCCTAATGTCGGATGCCCCATATTTTCCCATCTTTACTTTGTTAAAATATTTACGTCCGACCCTAGATCCAGAATGACTGAGTTGACTTCATAGTCTCCAATCTGAATATTTATACGCATCTCCTTGCCTGTCTTTTTCTAATGTAAAGAGTTCACCACGAACTCTTTTCCTGGGCGACGCAACAAATTTTCAATCTCAGCCAAAGCATCGAGATATTTTGCTAGCGATAAACAAGTCTCAAAGAATTGTTGCAAGGTACCATGCTGCTGCGATGGTCCTGCCTCTAGTGTAGAATCAAAAGTGGAAGGCATTTCAATGACAGGCGACTTACCAAGAGTTCTTTTGATCGCATCATGTGCTCTAAGAAATGTATCATTTTCCATTGCGATATCGAATGATGCCTTCTTTTGTCCAGCCAGTCAAATCTATGGGAGGGTCCCATCTCTGCCTACCATGGCTCCCACTCAGGTGACAATGGTAACATCAAAATCTATTGTTATGGGCTCTGCTGAGATCATTGCTACCATCAGTCCTTGATTTTGGTTCATTATGGGATTCTGAGTTAGCGGTGAATTCTGGTTCAGTGGGGGGTTCATCAATTGGTTCATAGTTTGATTCTACAGTTGCAACTGGTTCTAGTTTTGTAGCTGATTCTGAGTCTAGACCTACTTCGGGATCTACAACTGAGGAACGTTCCCAGCCTGCCATCTCGCAATTAGCTGTGGGTAGTGTTCGACCGTGTGATCAATCACCGTGCAATATGTACATGAGAATTACAAGTGTGGGAAATCCCTCTGGTAGTTCCTAAATACCCCACAATTGTAGCACTGGAATGATCCGCAACCTCCTCCGAAGCCTCCTCCTCTTCCTCAGAATCCTCCTTATGGTCGGTACTGTGGCTGAGCCATCTACTGTGGCATGGGATTTGACTACTACTGAACATACTGCGGCTGCAGTTGAGGCATCGTCATTTGAATGTATTGCGACTTTGGCGCAAATTGCAGTTGTGGTGCAAACTGTGGTTGCGGATGCGACAGTATAAATTGCATTGGCCATGTATATTGTAGTCAAGCATTTACTATCTGAGGCTGCATCTGTGGCTGTTGTGCGATGCTCTCTCTTGCAGCAGATTGTATGCCTGGAAGTCTTTGTCTTCATGTCCTAGTGATTTACAAAAAGAACAATATAGATTGGCTGGTTTTGACACCATTTTCTGCATGTAGCTACCCTCCTCGTGCCAGTGCCCATAAACTTGACATATGTGATACCATGGTACGCTGCCGCAACTTAATGGATTTGGCACTGCTGAAACTAGATAATTTCGGAAACTGGGGTAGTTGTCCTTGGTGTGCCCGTTTGCGGGACACCGAGTACACCAAATATCATCATGATCTTCCTTTGCCTTCTTGATGTCTTGTAACTAGATTATTAGATTTTCCAGTTGTGCCTAGATTTTATTCATGCCAACTGCACTCTCTCCAATCGGTGAAGCTTCCAACTTCATCGCAATCTCCAGAGCCTCACTTTGTTTTACGATCTACTGCTGCATCAATGGCTGTCAGAGATGAGGTACCAGGGCTCCAATAAACCACTCTTTATGATGGACATCGCTCATCTCAAATTTGACTCGTGCCATCAATGTCTTGAACCTTTGGTCGAAGTCTCACACAGTCTCATTAGGAAACTTATTGATCGCTTTCAATTCAGTAATATATTGAGCCTCATATTTGAGCTTCTGGAATTCGTCAATTAGTCCCTATCGGACGTTGTCCAATGTTTTAGCAGGAGTCCCCGTAGGAACCTGAAGGAATTTCATGAACCAATCTAGTGCACAACCCCGTAGGGTAGTCGCCAATTATCCTTTCTTGACACCATCATCGATGATCTGTCGAACTGTCCACACTACCTCATAGAGGAACCCGTACTGCTTGGGATCATCAGTCTCATTCCCATGAAACAAAGGTAATTTATCATCATCTCCTGCCATCCTCGACCTTCTTCCTATAGATGTTGATATACTACTAGACTTTTGTTGACACATCAGGCAAGTTGATGTAGTATTTGTGGTTCTTCCTGAGTTTGAAGTGGTGCACAGAGGCATGGGCACAATGCTGTTGGGGTTTAACCTTGATGTTGCTCTAGGTGTATTCTGGGTCTGGTCGTCTTCTTCGTCGTTGTAGGGTCGCTTCGTCCCATGTGGTTTTCCTTCGTAGTTTTGTATTTCAATCACATCAGGACCTTCCCCTGTCATCTACCTCTTCTCTTGTCCAAACCTTACTCCTCACCTTGTACAACCACTTTCTTCCTCGGCTTCCCTCGCATTCTCATCAACACTTGCACCTATCTACCCCTTACCTTCCCATTCGTCTCTCCACTTTATTCATGACATCCACCACCTATGCACACGAAAGTTTTACTACTCTAGGTGCATTTTCAGTATTCCCTTCTCACAAATAAGCATTTTAATCAACAACTGTAAAGACAATAAGAACCTACCTCTAGGTCCATTGAATAATTCTTGTTCTACTTCGTTGTAGGATTTGGTAGTGTTGATGGCAAATTCAGTGAAATATCCCTCCAGGATACTATCCAACTAGACCTCAACACCTCATGATGCTCGATTATCAGTTTCTTGTAGCTCCTTAATTAACTCAAGGGTCCAAGATGTTGGTTCTCCTCCTTGTAAATTCATCTTCTTGTATGTGAAATGTGCTAACCACTCATACAGTATAATAGGAAACTCACAAAAAAAATACTCGTGAGGACTGTCGTGTATGTAGTTCTCCAACCACTTGTTTCTGGTTAATCCCAGGTTCTGATTTTCTGCTTCAGCAAACTCTCGCATCTTCTAGTCAAACCAATCTTGGATTTCTGGTCTCGTTGGATGCCACATCCCCTCCTCTCAATCGCAACAAGGTCCCAGGAAAGGAAACATTTGGCTCAACCCTCAACAAACAAAGCCCAGTCGACAGGGGTCCCCTGTGTTGACACTCGACTTGTTGTGATCTCCCTGAGCATTGTCCTAGACGGGTTTTACCCCATCCAGCAACACCCACATAGCAGATGAGGTCTCACCTGAGATGTTCAAGGGAGGGATGATGGAACCAAGTTTCCACTGTATAGAAGAGGGTTAGGGGCATCGAAAGTTCATCAGTTCAATAACCAGATCATATCAAATCCTTTAGTAAAACCATTCATCATTGCACATCATTCATTCATAACTAGAATAAATATACCAGTGCAAGAATAGATAAAAATAAGATCATTCATAAATAGTAAACACCGCATCAGAGATCCCTATTTCATATTCACTTAGCATTCATCACTCGAGTTTGCAGGAATAGAAAGATAGAAAAATATAAAAGAAGACCACAGCAATTCAGATCAACATCAGTCTTATCATATTACTTATGTGCAATCACCCACAGATCAAAACAGATAGCAATTCATCTCAGACAGATATCAACTTCTATCAATCCCTATACCATGCACTCTACCTCTCCTCTTATCTTCTTATTCTTTCTATATATAGGATTACGCCTTTACATTCATGGTCCACTTGTAACTAACTCCTAACTGATTTAACTGACTAATGACCAATATTTACAAAAAATTGTCAACAAGTACAAAAAGTGACACAAAATAATCAAAATTAGTCTATCTTCCGCCTATCGCGCTATCTTTGTCTTGCACGATGTCTTTTATGCTTGCACAGCATCCGCGATGCTGCGTAACTTACCCCAACCCCTTGAGAACACATGTTAGTGTAAAGTCATCATGTTGTGACTTTTAGATTAGCTTAAGACACTTCTATGATTAGTCTTTGGTTAAGTGGAATATGAAGAGTTTCCTTGTATTGAACTTGCATAAAAGTATCTTTTGAAAATTAATATAACTACTCATATACTTTCTCTCCTGCATTGCTAGTGTACTTGTTTTCTGTTACTGCATTTACTAATATGGTATCAGGGCCACATTAGAGCTAGGCATCTAAAATGCTCGAGGATTGGAATGTCAAGGGCATATCAACAACAAATCATGGCGAAGAGATTGGTTTGGAAATGAAGGGTAGCAAAGGAGTCTAGAAAACACTGAGAGAAATTCATCACTCCCTTACAAGATAAGTTTCCTTGGTTATTTCTAATATTTGGACGTCATCCCACTTATTTTTTTTATTTTTATACCCAGTCTATCTTCTTATGATTAATATTTCAAAAATACAAATAGGCAAAGTGTTGAGTGACTTAGGAAGGCATGCTCAAGCTGAGCCCACATGTTGTAATATCACAAATCACGGAGGGTTACCAATAATACACATTAAATCATATAGACATAACAGACATGACAGACAAGAACATAGATATGGAATAACAAATTATATTATATCATGAGGGTCCATATATACACAGAACTGAACCGAGTTCTCATCTGGCTCAACAGCCTAATATATATAATTTACAAACAGTTACATATAACTACCTATTGGTTCGGTCAACCGACACAAACTTACACGGCCTACCTAATCTCTAATTAGTCGGCTTTCGACTAGTTAGCTCACCGAATAGCTCCTCCAACATCTCCCCCAGGAGCAAAATCTTTCTTCGTCCTAAAGAAACAGGGAAGGTACTCAAAATTTGTACTATCTGAGATAGTTACTTTATTGTTTGTTTTCATGGGCTATGCGGTCGGATGGTTGGTCATTTTTGTATGCATACTTCAATGATTGCTTCCGTAGTAACGGCCAGTTGATGTTGTAATTCTGTCCAACTTTGTAATACTTTCTGGATGTCGATGGTCAATGTTGTGATGCTTGATAAAGTCGGCATCTTCTCCTGGATGGACAAGTCTGTTATTCTTTCCATGTCGGGTCCCAAGAATTGATCTTTTTCTTCTGCTGCTTCTAGTAATCTTTTCATCTGCGGACAGATGGTATCTAGTTTATCCAAGCTTGGGAGTGCTTGTTGTACCCACTGGTGTGCTTGTATTTCTAGTCTCTATAGTTTGGTTGTCTCTAGTACAATTTGATCTTGTATCTGGTTTCTCAGTGCTTCTTCAGTGCCTTTTCTTCTTTCCAGTGCTTGAATTTGTTCTTGGGTTTGTCAGGTTTGCTGAAATACTTGCCCATAGTAAGTGGGCCAATCATGGAGTACTTCTTTTGTGATGATAGATTCTTCCATGTGGTCCTGCAGTATTCTGTGAACCTCCGAGAATGTTGTGTACTATTGCATTAATAATTTGGATGTCTCTTCTTTTTGAACTTCTTTTGTATTTTGTATGTGTACTTGTAGGGTCGCCACCACACTCTCAAATAGTTGATATGCTTTTTCTAGTGGCTTGTCAGTTTTGGCTTCCATCAGCCCTGGTATTATAGTTTGAGCTAAGTTTCTGCATTTTAACAAGAATTTGACTTGTTCATTCTTAATTCCGTTGACCTGTTGTCGTCTGATTTGGCTTCTTGTCTTTTCCTCGGTGGCCAAAGTTTCTAAGAGTTGTCCCAACTCTTCGTCTCTTAGTTTTGTTGTGTCTACTGCAGTAGTTGATCCCAGCTAGCTAATGTGGACCATTGTTGACTATGATTCTTTATGGTGTTCCTTCTTCTTTATGTCTCTTTTTCTCTTGTGTTTATGTTGTTCTGTCTTATGTTGTGCTTGTGCATCTGGAAGTGGTGAGTCCTCCTATGGTTGGTTTTCTGTTTGTTGATCTTCAATGGTCGGTGGAACTTCTGGTTGACTTTCTTGGGTGAGGTCTGTAGCTGGATGTGTATCTGGAGGGTTTGGTACAGATTGTTCAGGGTTTGTTAGAGGTTCTATATTGGGAATTGGTGGTGGAGATGGTGAATGGTTGGGTGTAATTGGTGTAGTGGGGATATTGTCAGACAATAATGGATTGTCGACTTCTGGTGGTGAGTCGTCAAGGTCATCGGAGAACAAGTTTTTGATTACCTTATTGATTGCTGCAATGTCATCCTGTTTATATTCTTCCATACCTCCGATTGGTTCATTGGCTAGTGGTGGCTGGGGGTTATCTGAGGGTATAATTTATGTGGTGTGACTTGCAGCAATTTTGGAAGAGGTGTCGGGGTTTCTTACAAAAGTTGACTTAATGGTTGCTATAGTTCTTGGTTTTTGTGGTATCTGGCCAAGTTGTTGTGCTAGGAGTTGGTGTGTTGTTCTAGATTCGACCAGGGATCACTTGGTAGAAATTTTCTGGGATGAAGTAAACAATTCTGGAATTTTTTCAATGAATGCTTGGAAGTCTCCATCCTGGTCGAACCTCTCTTTTAGGGTTTCTGGCATAGCATTTTTGCAAATGTCGACTAGGCTTATGTTGGGTATCTGTGTGGTGTCTTCTTGTGTAATCTAGGTTGGAGATGGGGGTGGAGGTGTAGACACTAGGTCGATAATGTTTTTGTCGACTGAAGGGGTTGTAGTTTTTACCTTTTTTGGTCTCCCCTACTTTGCTCCTGACTCGATGAAGCGTCTGAATTGCGTCTCAACTGGAACTTTGTTCACTACAACGTCTTCTATGATGTCGAAATCCTTAGCTACTAGTTCGTCTTCATCTTCTGATTCTGAGAGGATAAGCTTGTGCTTCCCCTTCCCTTTTTCCTGAGTTTCCTTTTTTCTTGCAGCTACTATTTCCCTTGCTAGTTTTTTATTTTGTCTTTGGTTATAGCATATTCTGGTTTTTCAGATTCAATGTCTTCCTCCAGTCCTTCTCCTCCCTCCTATTGGTGAACCGGACTTATGTTTTTCTCTGCTGGTTTGGCCACCTGATGCTATGTCGGTGTACTTCCCCTTTGGGTCAGTGGTGGTAACGTTGTTACTTGAAGTTTGTTAGTGTCCTCTGCTGGTGTTTCTTCTGACACAAAGGTGCTGATATATAGTCAGAGTTCATAGTCCTCTTCTTTCTCCTGGTCAGTCAGTGGTTCTTCAGTTCTTCACTCCAGTAATCGCCAATTTTTGCCATTTTTGGTCAATCATCATTTGATATGTCAAATTCTTTAGTTTTCACTTTGGCATCTAACCATTCTGGTGCTTTGGTTTCATTGATCGGTCAGCTCCCTTCTTTAAATTGTGAAAATGTAGCAGGAAATTCTGCTGTAGTCATTCGATCGGTATCTTCTTTGTTGGCTGTCTCGACTTTAAGTATTGTGCGAATTGGTTTTGTTGTTTCTGAATGGTATGATTTCCATCGAAAGCTTTTCCCTTCCGGGTTTTCGTTTGCCATTTGTAGTCTTGTTGACTGTGGTATTTTCTTGGTTTGTATGTTGTTACATGTTATTGTCGGTCGATCATAATTTTGTGTTAGAGTGTTGTTCCCGGTCGGTTCTATAAACACTTTGATTTGTTTTGCAGTTTCGACTAACTTTTCATTTTGTGATATAAATTTGAAGTCTTTGAGAAAGTTCTCTCTAAGCTTGTGCCATTGAAATTTTTCACCCTGTGCTTCTTCCATTTTGTACCATTTGTTTGGCAAGTCGGATAGCGTCGATGGAAACAAGTGTGGCCATGTACGTTCGTCTTTATACCCAAGTCTTTTCCACTCTTTTTCGCATGTTCTTATGTGTTCTTCTGGGTCCTGCCCCTAGATGAACATAGGTATTTGTGCTTGTTTGGTTAGCCTCTTTCCTCTGAATCTTTCTACAAAGTAATTCGAAGTTGTTGCCCATGTCTGCAATCTTGATTGATGGGTATCCCACCATCTAGCAACTTCCCTGTGAAGATTTCTACTAAGCTTTGTAATCGGCCATGTTCACCAATGTTTTTAGATACTTGTTCTATATGCATAACTGGTGATTCTCTTTCTTTGTATCTTGGGATTTGTTTGATACTTACATTTGTTGGTTTTAAGGTAGGGTATTCCCTGCTTTTTTTTTCAAATATTTTTGGGACCATGGAAACTAAGAAACATTGTTGGACTGGTTTCTTTTGTACTATCTGAATGGTCCAACAACCTCTTGCTTGTTTCTCGTGGTTTTCGACTTCTCAATCATATAATTCTATGTCTGAGTTGTATCCTACTAAATCTTGATTTCCTAAGTGAAGTTCGCCATAGACATTGGGTTCTGTGTAGTCTTCATTATTTTGTATTTGATATAATTGTCAGATGTCGACTTCATCATCAATAGTTTCTATCCAAGGTTCTCCTTGGGATGAATGGATAGGTACTATGACTTTCTGTCCATTCCCCTTTAGTTTTATCCTTTCTTTGTCTAAAGATATTGATGCTTTTATTTTTATTCCCCAAGGTCAACCTACTAAATTTGGGAAGGAACTAGATCCTTCCTTAGGGTCAATAATTTCAAAGTCGACTTTGGTCGATATTCCTTTTATTGTTGTATCGACATTTCTCCAAACTCTGATAGGTTCAATCAGACCTTGGTCGGCTAATTTGAGGTATATTCCTGACTCATATAGTCGAGGTCTACCCAATTGTTCCCAAGTGTCGTGATTCATAATGTTTACTTATGAACCGAAGTCGAGTACAACTTGTCGAACATGGTATCCTTCAATTTCTAGGTCGACAAGTGGGTCGGCATCAATTTTTCCTTTTGGTTTAGACAGCATGTGTTTTTTGTTTGTTTTTCTATATTATTGTTGTGTTTCATATTATACAATAATTCAATGAATTTAGATACTGCTTTATCATCTTGTACTAAACGTATTAATTCTTTAACTTTGCTTTGTCGACTATCATCAGCTTCTTCTTGTCTAGCAAATTCTTTAAATATATCCGTTGCGTCATTATACAATTGTTTTTGTTTAGTTGGGTTAGGATAATCGTTATTTTGTTTTATTTTACTTATGCGTGGATTATCACTCCCAATTTTGTCCCTTGTCGGGTTACTATATGCAGATTCTTCGTATTGATTACATCATGTTTTGAATGCACGACAAGACATTAACATTTTTCTTTTTATTGATTTTATCAAGCATAGTAGGGAAATCCTCTAATGAGTGATCATCGACTCCACAGCTAGTACAAAATTTTAAATCGGTTATGTCCTTGTATGGGAAGTCTACATATTGATGACCTTCTTTATAGCATGTAAAAAACTGGATGGGACGACGTGGTCGATTGTCGCAATTCCTAGAGAATCGACCTCAACCTCCATATCCTCCATGACGGTTGTCAAACCGGCGCTCATATCGATGGCCTTCGTATTTTGATTATTCGGTTCATTTTGATCATTGCTTCGCTGGTTGTTATCATTGTTCTGCACAACTGCTTTTGTTTGGTAGACTACTTGGTATTTTTGTCGGTTCTTTAAGTTTAAGTGGCAGTCGGCCGTTGCGTGACTTCTTACTTCACATATTGCACACCAAGATGCTTTGCCATTTTTCATGTTATACGGGAAATATTTCGTTGTGTGTTCTCTATGTTCTTGGAAGATGTTGCAGAAGCACTTTGTCTAAACAAATCGAACGTCCTATCGACTTATGTCCGGTCGACAGTTATCTTTAGCATGTTTGACCGTTGAGAATTTTGTGCACCAGACATCCTTATTCTTGAGTTTCAGCTCTTTGAATGATTTCTGCATGATTTCTAGTTGTTCTTCCAGTCTAGTATCAGTGGGATATGTTGGGAAATCTTCATCCATCTCCACTTGCATAGATTTGGTAAGCGCATCTTCATACATCTTAAATGTCTCCAAGCTTATGTGTCGTCAAATTTTTTGTGATAGACCTGCAAGGAACCACTGAATTAATATTTGTTCATTAATTACATAATCTAGTTGGTTGAGGAGGTCTTTCCATCATTTGTCATATTCTCAGACAAACTCTGCCTGCTTTTGACATGTTGTTTTCAACTTTTTGGCCACCAAATGTTTTGCGTTTGGAGTTTTAAAGAAATACAAGAATTGCGCTTTAATTTCTGCTTTAGATGCTTGGGAAGTTCTCTCGATATATGTCATGTACCATGTTAGTGATCTTTTCCTCAAGGCACCGACGAACTGTGCCATTCGTCAATCTTCAGCTATAACCTTATTTTCCTCCCATGTCGACTCACAGACAAACCAATGTCATCTAGGATCTTCATCACCCTCATATAGAGGGATATGTTCTGATCCGTGACCCATGTCGAAATTTTTATCGCTATCTCCTCCAGGAGGTGGCAATGGTGGGGGGTAGTGGGATGTTTTGCTTGTCTCGTTGTGCATAGATGTTGTCGACGGCACTTTCGTTCCTGTCGGTCATTTTGTTTGTTGTTTCATCTTCGACAAGCAGTCGGTTCGGGTCGACTTCTCCTGTCGATTTCCAACTGCACTGATTTGTCTGCAGGTCCAACTGTTCTGTATTTTCCAAAGTTGTGTTTCGCAAGGGGGGTGCTCCTTCATGTGTCAGGTAAAGTAAGTGGATACTTTGTTTGGAAGGGTATGCCTGAAGCGTGGCCTAGTTTCCTTTCTTCAGTCGATGGATCACTAGATGATTATCATCATTTACCTCATCGGCTCCATATAACAAACTCACCAGCTCTTAGTCTTAGGTATTCTTCGACAATGGCTTGTATCCTGGTACTCGGATTCATTGGAGACAGAGGTCTTATCTCTTGGGGAACTTCTATTTGTAGAGCTTCATGCTACTCTATCCACAAGTCTTCTTCCATGGGTGATGCTTCTTCATCCACACCTTCTTCCTATCGGTCATGACCCGACTCTGGCGAATTTATTTCCTGGTCTGTCACCCTAGTATTCATTCCTCTTTGCAGTGCTATAGCTCATTCTCTTCTTTCTTCCCTTCTTTTCAGCCTCTTCTCTCTCTCTACTTTTTGTAAATCCATCGTACCTTTGTGTGTCATTTTTCGTTTGATTTCCCTTTTAGGTTGGATTTTCATTGCTGGTGATGGTATCTCCTTTTAGTCGACTAGAATCCTCTTTAATTTACCCCGACATACGACCAGCTACCCCCCCATAGCCTACCCGACGCTTTAGAAAGCTCGGATAGTTCTATTTACTTGCTTAGGAAATATTCCCACTCCCTTTCAACAATGAATGTTCCCCACTTTTTCTATTTCTCCGCCCAATTAGAATTTAGTGGTGGTTCATGTAGTGACGGACGAGGTTCTACATTATGACCCACTCATTTTTCTATCAGGAATTTGAACAGCAGGGAGCACAGGAACTGCTCGGTAAGGTTTGTATAGAATTTTTTCTGAATGGTTTCTACTGAAGTTCTTTCTTCTATGGCTTGTTCCTCACAGAATTCACATGTGATCTTTTCAAACCACTCCGATAGGTTTGTTCGTCCCCCTCGAATCAGTTTCTCTAACAGCTCTTGGTCCTTAGTTGCTTCTGACTTTTTCATCCAGAATTTTTTTCAAAAGTTGGGGTACCGATTCTACGAACTTCTCATGAGTTTCAGTGAAGAATTTCTCCTTCGCCTGAGCAGTGGTTAATCTATTTCTCCTCGTGTAATTCTGCAAATAATTTGCTATCTTACGCTACCACCAGTTCTTAATCTCCTGTTCTGATATCATCTACTTATAGTCATCTCAGATATGTACTACCGGCAATGGAACCAATGTTGTAATCTCTCAGATCACAGAGGGTTATCAATAATACACATTAAATCATATAGACATAATAGACATAATAGACACAAGAGACAAGAACATAGATATGGAATAACAGATTATATTATATCATGAGGGTCCATACATACATAGAACTAAAACAAGTTCTCATCTAGCTTAACAGCCTAATATATATGATTTACAAACAATTACATATAACTACCTATCGGTTCGGTCAACCAACACGACCTTACGCGGCCGACCTAATCTCTAATTAGTTGGCTATTCAACTAGTCGGTTCACCGACTACCTCCTCCAACACCACACATACAGAGGAATAACTACAAGCACATCAAGCGTGTATTTTGATGAGATGGAAAGTTGGAAATACCCTTGGACAGGGATGTATATGTGAGCAGAAGGAATGGTACACAGTATGCACACATTTCAAGGAACAAGTGATAAGGATTCCGAGGAAAATACCTGAAAAGCCAAAGAAGAATGGTGGGAAATAATCAATTTACCACCAAGAAGGAAACACATCAGAATAGAACTTGGAAAACTACCAGTAATATCAAGAAGTGACAAGACAAATACTTCCCCCCATCTTTGATTACTTGGAGATCTCACATCTTCCTCCCCATTTCCTTTCTAGATATATCAAAAGTTTTCTCCTTCTCCTCTGCCTTGTGTCTTGTCTTCAATTCTCCCATAGTTAGCAGCAATGTTGAGCAGGATTTCTTTGGATGCAAGACTCCCCAATTTTTTCAACCATAGAATACAAAATATATATCTCAAAATAAATTGTAAATGGATAACTTAGGTTAAACTCTCTTCTCTTCTTTCCTATCAATCAGGGTACTTCACTAAGGAGAGGAGGCAATCCAAGTGAGGAATGGGAATGGAGATTCAAGCCCCTAACGTGTTCTTAACTTGCTCTATAAAGTTGTCCTTATTGTTAAATACATAAGGCTCAACTTTAGGTGGGCTACTCAGCTCAACTTAGAAACAGGGTTAAACATAAAATTAAGTGACACTTTTACAGGGGAAGCCAAACTAAGGTTAGCCTATTTTCAGCTGGTGAATAATTATCATCGTCAACTGTCAATTTTTTTAATATAAATAGTATCATATGCAAATATCAAAATTTTATAGTATTGTGAAAAATATCTATACTTCTCATGCATGTGTCCTCTAAACTCCACATGATATGAAATCCTGCCAGCAGAAACAACACTATATACGCTTGAAATGGGGGCATTAAGGAGGACAATATTCTACAGACAGAAGGTGGAATATTTCAACAGAAGCAAATTCCCACACCAAGTCAACAAGGAGACATTACAGAGAAGGAAGAACGCATGGGGAATTCAATGACAAATTTGGTTGGAATGTTGGGACAATGAGGAAGAAGAATGTCACCAAGATAGGAAATCTTTGAACTAGCACATTGGGGTATGTTATAGAGGGGACGAATGGAGAAAAGAGGCACAAAGAAAATAGTACTATATTGACTAGTTTAACCTTGCAGGGCCCAGGTAGATCAAGTACAAGAACACCTTAAACTTAACATGCCATGGAGAGAAAAGCATGTCTTGGCTCAACTCAGGAAAATCTCACACAGTCTAAGGTGTGAGGCAAGGGGATGGAAGAATACCGAGGAGGAGTGGAGAAATAGGACTTGCCATGTTCACGGCTCCAATGACAGTACAGAAACCATACGACAACTCCTCCTCAATTGTACATACTATAAAAGCATCAGGAAAAGGTTACAATGATTGGAAGAGGGAGAATGGCCCACTGTGTTTCAGGGCAACCAGATAGAGGATGGGCATCGCAAATGATGCACCTTAGGGACAATGTCTTGCTGGAAAACGCGTAGGCTCAAGATTGTTCCTCCCCATGGAGGATACTCAGCTAAGTATATCAGGGGCTCCTCTATGGCTCTTTTTTTATTAATTTGCATTCATGTTTATCACGGATATCTATTTGTAGACCTAGAAAGGATTGGTTCATCCTGATCTAACTATTCCATAGTGCACACCATATAACTCTGATCTAGTGGAAATTTTTAATAAAATCTATCTATCTATCTATTATAAGCAAAATACATGGGAATGCATTATTCCTACAATGCTTTAGGAACATTTGCAACCTAGTTCAAAAAGGCCATTTGATGGCATGCTTGCTTACAATATCCCATAGACAAATCATACACCAGCTTTAAAATGGTTGCAATACTATAAATTCTAATTATGTCTCTTCCACATATGATTTTTCTAGTAACATAATGAGTAATTGAAAATGTTGTCCTGCAATAATATCTATGGCATCAATTCTACAAAGTTAGCAACTTAGTAGATAAACAAATGAAAAACTTGTTAGGATGGAGTGTTATCCTCCCCACCCAGGTTCTATTCCCATAAGTAGCATGTTGAACTCATATTGAGTATATCATTGTAATGGATTTTAGCTATGTTGTTGACATGGCCCCGTGCCTTGAATAATCTAGGGTTTACCCTAGGTACCATCCTTGGAATGAGGGGAAATACTTGGAGGTTCTCCCCAGGATTTGTTACCTGGAAAAATAATCAATAAATAAATACACACACACACACAGAGTCATCAGTTACATGATAATGTACTGCTTATCATAAAGGCCATTTTAATACTAGGATCGAAGTCATATAGATACCACACATTAGAACCCTGGGCTTTGTTACCTAGAAAAATACTAAATAAATAAATACACACACACATAGTCATCAGTTACATTATAACATATTGGTTATCATAATTAGGACACCTTTGCAAACTAGACCTATGGAAAGTGATCATGGGCAGTAGCTTAAGTGAGACAAGCAAATAAGAAACTTATTCTCTTTTGTATGACAGTAACATGGAATACTTTTATCTCTCATTTGGCCAATGTTTTCAAATATTTCTAATGGAGAGTGTAATGTCCTCATAAATAAAAAATCCAAGGATACCAGCGATAAGCCAAAGGCTCCCTGGAACGAGTCGCCATAATCTCTCTTACAACCTTACCATAATGAACCAGACATGCGGTGTAGTTCTTCCCAATGAAATACCAGATTCCCCAATGACTATGGGCATGTTGTGCCAAGATCGATGACTTGATCATCTGGAATATGCATAATTAATCCTAACGACACTTGCTTTGTATTAAAAATAACATCAGATACCACTATTTCCTTCTAAACACTATCTCTAAGGAAATGGTACTACAGTTCGATGTTCTTGGAGCAATCATGAAAACTGGATTCTTTGGTAGCTTGATGCAACTATGAATGGAATTGTTAACTACAGTGGGCTCTCCACACCCAATGACCATATCATTCATAAAAACACTACATATGGTATAAGCAGAAATGAGTCCTATTTTAAAAATTTGACAAATTGAGTTTTACATCAACAATTGCACATATACAAATATAAATTAAAAGACGTCCTGAGTTATATATTTCCACCCTCTGTGTTTATCATGCAGTTCAAATAGAGATCTAACCCCTGGTTCTAATAATAATTATGTCTTAGAGATGGACACCTTATCCCGAATAAGATACCCTTAGTGGTAAATAATAAAAAAGGAAAACCAAGATGCATACCTGGAAAAAAACACAAACCCTAGATGCAAATCGTGTTCTCCAATTCAACAACAACATGTCAACATATAACCCAGGCTTGAATTATTTATTAACTTAAAAAAATTTAATTATGTATGTATGTGTATCCCATCAAGAAGAATTTACAGTCATCAATAGAGGAGAAATGGAAATAAAAAATCCAATAGGAAAATCCAGCATGAAGGGTCTAAGACTCACCCAGATGAGTTAAATGGGGAAGTTATTTTGCAAATGGTCACGCTAGAGGAGGGGCTCTCAAGTTTAAAGAAAATCTAGAGAGGATACCTGCAACGAAATGGGAGGAGTCAAGGAACAAAAAAAAACTTATTAATGACCCCAATTGTAATAGTGACCAATCTCACACCGTGAAGAAATATTTAGTGAAGGAAGCTCGGGGAGTCGGGGTTTAAACACAGCCCCATTTTTGTAGGCATCCATATTCACACGGTGGCTTGGGAGCTCTGTAGTGGTTTCTTTTTTTTGTCACCACAGGCTATCTTGTAAGGAGCGTACCGGGCCTGTAGGTTAATAGCAATGGCCTACAAACTATTTTCTCAATTTAGGCATTACTCCGATATAAAATGTATAAAGGATATCACCATCAACATTAAACATAAATGGAAAATAATTCCCACTGAACAGTATCGATGATAAATGTAGTCTTACCTCAACAGAGCTTGTGGCAATTGGTTGTTGAAGATCTCCTCCAACAAGATCTGAAGTTGGAGTAGGTTTCAGAGGATTCTTGAATGGGGTAAACGCTCTAGCAGGTTCTTGCACCATTGCATTGTGTATGCATTGAAGGGAAGGATAACAAAAACATACTGAATGAAATTTGGCATGCCCACCAAATTCGGCTGAGAAAGGTCAAGACACAACCAAGTATAGTCATACTTTGGAATTATCATCAACAGGTTGGAACATATTCATGAATCTAGCCTAGAATAAAAATATTGAAAGTGCTAATAACATAAAAATTGTATGCTTAAGAAAAGCTATATTACTACAAAGGCTTACACGTGTAAGAAAAGAATGTTTTGTTTACGTTTATTAAGGAAACTAAATTGTTATTTTGGGGAAGTTAGAGTGAAAAGAAAGTAAATTGATGCTTATGGTTACTATTGTGAAAGAAAAGTAAGTTACTTATTTTGGTTACTTAGGGAAAAATAAGTAATATCAAGTTTTCTTGATCATGATAGCTAATTTGGTAGGGACGTGTAAATATATGTCGAAGTTATGATAGGGACGTGTAAATATATATACATTCCTTAAAAGCATAAAGTTGCTATGTTCTAAAGAGCCATAGTTTAAAAAAACTTATGGCATAGAATATAGGTAATTAGCTGGATCCGTACTGTAGCTTAGATAGTTATATAAAGACAAATATCAATAGAGAACATGGAGTGTTTGACGTATATAACCTACAAATATATATTTATAATTGATATATTATTAGCCAATTATGTGTATTTTATATATATTTGGTCAATTCATGTTGAGTTGTGACAGTACATTAATTTACTAAATTCTAACACTAATTTTTTCCATTGCCGGAGTGACACAACTAAAAATGGCCAAATAAATGACCAATTGTAATCTGGTCATTTGTAGTATAGATATCCTGTGATCAAATTTGGTCATTTATCTAGGTCGTTTTTAGTTTGTTTTTATCTCATGACCAAAAGTGGTCATTTATCTTGGTTGTTTTTAGTTAGCTCACTTATAATTATAAATTTTGGTCATTTATCCCTTTAAGAAAACTGCGGTGACCAAAAGTTTTGGTCTCGTGGTCACTAATCTCTCATTTTCCACTAGTGAATGTACCACAAAGTAAAGGAATTTGTTGGGTTACCTTGGGAAAAGAAACTTCTCATGCTTATGCCTCAAAGAAATACAAATGGGATTATAGAAAAAATGAAGCATGTGGATTAATTGGAATGTCCATCTCTAGTGACTTACAGTTTTACATTTAATAAGTTGACAAACTAAATGAAACTTGGACAAAGTTAAAAATTGTAATTGGTAAAATCTAATGAGATTCAAGACCACCATATTAAAAACTAGTCGATTGCTTTAAAGTCTAGTGATTTCTCTTGTACTAAAGATTATTTGTTTAAAATACTTAGAAGTTTACTTGAAGAAAGTAAGATACTTAATAAGGTTGACCAATGTATATTTGTTATTCTTGATCATCTTGGTAGTGTTTATTCTATTTTTGTATCTACATTTCGTTCCACTAGAGACGCTCTAGGGGTTGCTTACAAAACATCCACTCTTGAACCTTTTTTTTAATTCTTTGATTAGAGAGAAATATAAGCTCTTGCATCTTGGAGAAATCAACACTGTGGGTACATCTAATAAATCCTCAGTGGCACAACACAAGGATAAATTAAAGCATCCAAAGAATCGAAATTCTCACAATAACAAGCAAATCAAGGATCATAAACCCTCTCGTCCATCTCCTTCTACCAATAGTGATAAAGTCACTAAGGTAAGAATACTGAGAGACATTACAATTCTATGGACAAGATGATCACCTGGAGCCTAAATGTTTTAAGAAAATGCAATTCTTACAATCAACAATGAATAAACACAACATTAATATTCTTCTCATGGGCATGCACTTTCTAGTTTTGATTTCTCCTTCGGTGCAACATCTACTTCCCATTCTAAGGAGTGTCTTATTGATTATGGTGCATTGTATCGATGGTTCAAGATAAAACCATTTTTTTCTCGTAATGAATGTAGCACAAAACAAATATTTGTTGGTGATGATAGATCTATTAATGTTATGGAGTTTGGAACAATTTAGCTGGATGATATCATTTTAATGATGTATTATGTGTACCGTATATTCCTTGCAATATTCTATCAATATATGAAATCACTCATTTAGGTGAAAATAAAAGAGTGGAGTTTTCACTTCACCAATTTGTAATCAAAGATTTAAAATATCCACTCCTTGTCTTGTCACTGGAATTGTTGATGATATTACTAGGCTGTAAATATTTGACAACTTTGTGTCATCATCTCTCCAATAAGTTTTTAATGCTCGTTGAGATGACTCGAGAGAACTTTGGCATGGGTGGTTTGGTCATATAAAATATCGCTAATTTTAGCGACTATGTAATTATAATATGGTGATTGGTATTCCTCTCATTTCTTGCAGAGATGGTCTTTGTCTCGACTATGCAATCAACATAAATCATCGAGATAGTTTGACAAGCATGCCTCTTAGCATGGCTCAACCCCCTTGCAACTTGTTCACAATATGTCCTTCACTTCCTTGTATTTATGTTTCTAGGTTCAAGTACTTCTTAAATTTTATGGATGACTTCTTCAGGCATAGTTGAGTTTATTTATTAAAACTTAAGAGATCAACTTTTTTTACATGATTTTGGCATACAATACCTTTGTTGAAAAACCATTTGGAGATCAACTAAAGAAGTTAAGGGAAAATAATGAAGGCAAATATGTTAACAATAAAATTACAACTTACTACATTGCATAGGGAATTTAAATGCAACATAGTTATCCATATGCAAGACAAAAAAAATGGTATTACTAAGAGAAAGAATTAATTGTACATTAAAGAAAATTACAAATTGTATGATCTAATCTAAAGGATTGGGTCTTCATTTTTTGGTAGAAGATAATAGTTGTGTCAAACACACTTAAATACACTCACAAAGGATTTAAAAGATATAACACCTAAGATTCATGGAGTTAAAATTAAAATAGTATTAAGCCACTTTTGTGTGTTTGGTTATGAAGCATGGGCTCACATTCCTGATGAGAAAAGGAAAGCATTACAACCTAAAAGTTAGAAGTGCATTTTTGTTGGATATTCTAAAGATGTAAAATGGTATAGACTTCTTCAACTTTATTGCAATGAAGTTATTATTGGGAATAGGTTAAGTTTGATGAAAGTATTTCAGCCTATGATCCTAAATTAAGGTGTGTGTCATCTTTGTCTTATGAGACATATAATATATTCAACATGTGTGTCATCTTTTATCCCTAACTTTCCTTTGGTGATCATATTCTAGTTTTTTCTTCAAATGATGACAATGAGGATGAAAGTGTTGATGAAATTGTCATTGATGCCAACATGGACTTGTAGTGACCTCACAGGATGTCATTGATGCCACCAAGTCCCACCTGTAGTGCCTTGATCCCTTACAGAGTGGGTTTGTGCCTTGAAGCACCTTGTACCCAGTTGACAAGGTCCCTGTACCCACAAGGCTGGATCTTGAAGCCACCACTTTGCTGATGATGTTGAAGACCCTGCTGATGATGCTGAAGATCTAGAGAGGGTCCTGAAGCCTTGGTAGATGATGGAGAAGCCCTAAATGACTTGGAGAAGCATTAATGACCCATTCTGTGGTCATTCATGCTCCGATGGTGCCATGGTACCCTAAGAGAAGGTATGGCAACTCCACAAGGTGCAAGTATAGTTTATGGTTAAAGAATTTGAAGAAATTTTATATTATGGTCCTCTTGTGGAAGAAATTTTCCTCACACAAGCGTTATGAACAAATCTCATGCTTTCAGTCATGAAATTGTCTTACGAAGAAGTGCGGGTGTTTGTACACCTCATTTCCATGATGGTTTGACTCTCTTTGCCACTATGGGTGCTCAAGGACCATATTGCAAGCATGGAGTGGATTTCTAGCTACTCTCACCAATTGTCTTAGTTTTACTTTGGTCCACATGAAAAATGATAACCAGTTCTCTTCTTCTCGTTTGAGCTCACACATACCCACTCTTTGAAATATGGGGATTCGGTATCATTTACATGTATAAGATAAATCGACTAGTTAAAATTCTAAAATAATGAAAACACCACTCTGAAATCGCACATTTGATTTATCGAATTCTTTCGGGCATGAAACCGTGAGCATGGGTTTACGGACTAGCTAGCACACACGAGATGCGTGAAGGGAATTCAGACCAACAAATGAAGTCAGCTCACTCAAAAAATAAATAAATCAATAAATGTATATGTCGGCTCAATAAAATACATTATGAAAATGTGTATAAATACCTCACTTCCTCATCTCATAAGTGCTTACTTTGGGAAAAAGCTTGGAGAATTTGAAGTGTGAGAATGTATTCGCTGGTGATCTGAGATTTTTGGGAGAGCTGGTGTAGTCGCAGTAAGCCCCAATATTTACAAGGAAGAATTGGTGGACATGAAGATCTCTGAGGATTTTCGGAATCAGTAGCAGTAGACTACAATTTTTTTTTGGGTAGCAGACCACACATGGTGGCAGTCACAGCAGAAGATGAGGACAGTCTCGATGGAGTTGATGAGATCCATCTTTTGGGTAAATAACTTCTATGGTAGCTGCATATGACTAGCAAACAGTGATCATGGAGGTTTTTTTTTTGTGAGCAATATAAAGATCAAATTCTGGAATGAAAATCGCATGAGCTAAACTCGTGGAGCATCCATCTATGTTTTATGGACTGGGGTTTTCAGTCAATTAGTAAAGAAAAGTTGATATCATGATTTTCAGTGAATTATTCTAAGGAGCATACTATCGACTCATCGAGCAAGGGTGACTTTTGTGGTTGTAAGTGACTATCCAATAGTCTATCGCAAAGAGAAGGAACGAGTTGAATGATTGTGAACATTTATTATTAAGCTGAGTCACAGGAACAAAGGAGAAGTCACGATACCTCATGGAATAATAATATTGATCGAAATTAAATAAAGGATTGTATTCTTGCATATGGTGGTGGTGTTATTGTGGAAGGATCTATTCATTTCCAGTACCTGTAGCTATTCGGATTTGTTGAATAGTAGGTAAACTAAGGTAGACACGGGAGAGTGGTGGAAAATTCAGTGGAATGAGGAGCTCTGATCTCTAAAGCATAGATGCATGAAGACAGTTGGTAACTTGGTACAGTAGACAATTTGACAGCTGATAGGAGCAGCTTGAAAAGTGGACAGTGACAGAGAAGAGGACAGTAGATAGTGACATTGGACAACAAGATTATGGAACAGATTGACTCATGGATGAATATGTGATGTGACAGAGTACAAATACTTACGCAGGTACTTGAGATGACTTGAGCAACATTCTACTGCTAACTTAACATGTGCACAAGAAGACCTATGATGGACAGACAAATAGTAGTGGCAAATCTTTGTGACTAAGTAGACCTTTGATCTTGACATGATATCTCTGAACAAATCCTTATTGCCATGACAAGACTTCCTTGATGAATTAGCATGAAAGCTTATTTTGGCATGAACAGTTTGTAGTAAACATATTTGATAGCTTTGTATGATTGGGTGCAACTTGTTAAGGTCTTGGAGAAAAGGTATGGCAAAATTCTGATTGATATGTATGATTGTTTTATCATTATTGCTTGAAGTTTTGGAACATGTCAGTTGCTAGGCTGAGTTGGAAGGTCACTCAGGAATACTATAATGACTATGATAGAATTCTCAAATTAGAACAAAGATGATTGACAAGAGACTGGACAGTTATAGACCCACTCATAAACATTACTTGCTTGAGTACTGGGTTGTTGAGGAATTGTTTTGAAAAGAAGTTGGATGGAAGGCAATTGATTAAGGATGCAGACTGATGTACTTGATGGACAGTTTGAAGAAATTTGTGGATAAATAGAATGCTAATAAACATGGACAAAATGTTGATTGATGGTGTATGATTACAGTCCTTTGAAGCATGTACACATCCCTAGTTCTATGTCGCTGCCCTCTCTCAGACTGAACCTTTGATGCTTGAACAAGTGATGGAGTCTTCCTCAAACTTACAGAGCTTTGATGGTAGTAATGCCCTTGGAGTCTGATGTAGCATAAACAAGTCTATAGTATTGACGAGCGCAGTTTTGAGTAAGGTATGATGATGTACTCTTCTTGCAAACCCATTTAGATTGAAGTCGTCTACAGAAGATGTAATACTCAGCCAAGTGAACCATGAATACTGAGGTAAGTCCTATGGTGATGATGATATGTTGATATCATGATGATGATGCATTGTATGATGATGAAGTTGCATACCTTGAAGTGATGTTGAAAGTCTGCTATAGTATGCATAGTTGAAGTCTGATTAAGATGATATAGGCCCTATGATGATGTACACTTATTTGATGCTTATCTATTGATGATGATGAGCTTGATGCTTGAACAACATAAGAGCAGACTAGATGATGGGCAGACCCTTGTGCTTGACATGAACCTTGAGCAGTACAGCTGATGATCAGTGATAACAATTGTTTGATGAGCTTTACAATGATTGCTATGATGTGACAGTGAAGAAGAAGATGAGAGTGATGAGCAGAACAAGATGAGCAGCAGCAGAACAGATTGAAGAAACATATGATGTTGATTTGGCAGTGAGCTTTAATTGTAAAAGCAATCTTGTCTTGCTTTTGAGGTTAAGATACCTCAAACCCTTCTTAGCAGGGTCTAAGAAAACCAGGCAGGGTCTAGGATGCATAGTAGGTGCTCTTTGTATCAGTAGGTGTTGATTTTACCTAACGGTTGTAGCTGGACCAAAACTAATACAAAAAGATTACAAAATTATATGGTGTTGTGTTCTTTTGTGTTATGGTTCTTGATGATTTAAATGCTTATGATATGTGAATGATGAAGTGAAAGATGTTTATGAAATGATTATGAGATTGGTAGAATGATGAATTGGTAGTTAATTGTGACATGCTAAGAAAATTTTTAAATGGCTTTACACTGATTCACCCCCCCCCCTCAGTGTATAACAGAAAGTCTACCTCCGGTTGCTCACCTTCCCTTTATTGGGTACATTGAACATGAACTTGCACCAACACCACCTATTCCTAGATGGGTTCATGAAACACAAGAAGTAGTTGGTGATCTTGTCAGTGATCCTATATATCAATGTTGTACATGTTCACAATTCCAACAACCCTCCTCTCTTCTGGATCAAGTTTCAAAGACACATGATCCATAAGAATTTGCAGAAGCTTCTAGCCATCTAGATTGGGCCACAACAATAAAAGAAGAGTATTGATGTAATGTCAAACAATACTTGGAATCTTGTACCTCTTTTAAAAGGAAGAAAACTTGTAAGATGTAAATGGGTGCATAGAACTAAGTTTGCATCAAATGGAAGTGTTGAAAGACATAATCCCTTAATTAGTTTCCAAAGGATTTTATCAAGTTGAAGTAATTGACTATCATGAAACATTTACCCCTATATCCAAAATGAATTCAATTTTTCTTGTTATAGCCCTTCCGCTTAACATAAATGGGAGGTCCGTCAAATGGATGTGAAATATTCCTTCTTGCATGGAGGCTTACAAGAATACATTTACACAAAACAACATCCTAGCTATCTTTAAAATGACTTCAACCTTGTTTGTCACCTTATGAAATCTCTTTATGGCCTTAACAAGCTCCTTGAGGTTTGTATGATAAAATGAATAACTTTCTTCTTGACACCATTTTTTCTAGATGTCATTATAACCCTAATATCTATAATAAAAAAGTAGATAACCACCTTATAATACTTGTTCTTTATGTTGATGGCCTTATTCTCATTAGTAGTGACCCTAGTACACTTTTAACCCATGTGAAATACAACATTAAGAAGAAAGTTGAAATGACAAAATTTGAACATTTGCATTATTTTATTGGCCTCTAGGTCTTGCAAACCAAGGAAGGAATTACATTTTCTCAATCTAAGTATGCATGTAACCTTCTTTGCCACTTTCACATGGATATTGTAAACCAACCCCATCTCCCTTCCAATTTGGATTCAAACTTGTTACTACATGCAGTACACTATAAGTACATGCCACTATATACCGTCAATTAGTTGGAAACCTTTTGTATTTGGCTCGTACCCATCCTGATATTCATGATCATCTTCTCAAAGTGTTATTTTTTCCTACAAATGATCAAGTTGCAAATATTTTCACAAAGTCCCTTACAAAAGCGAACTTTTCCAAACTTCGATCTATGTTAGGTGTTCAAGAAGTTGTCATTAAGGGGGGATAGGTGAACCTTTGTGTTCAAGGAAGTTGATATAATTAAGGAAGTTGTCATTATAGTGATATAAAAAGGTGTCCATAAAGATATAAGGAAATAGAAACAAGGGATTGCACAACTTTAAGATGAGATAAATTACATGGTTTTTAGATTTTTTAGTGAAAGATTATGTAGATATGGATTATATTTTGAATATGAGATAATTTGGAAGGAAGATTAAAATAAGCAGAGAGGGAAGAGGAGACAATTTGGAAGGAATATTAAAATAGACTTCAGAGTGGGTATTAATAGCTATTGAGTGTGGTTACTTGGGATTAAAGATGTTAACATAGGTTTTGGATTATTGGGATGGGTTTATACGGGATACTAGGGGAGGTTTAAATGTGTTCTTTTTGTTTTGAGGTTTAGATGTGTTTTGATAATAAAAAAGACATTTACATGAAAATGTAAGTGAGTTTATAAGTAAATTTATTACTTAATTAGGAAGTTTATTCATTGGGTAATGAGAAAGTAAGTTTATGGGTAATGATAAATTTATTTTTGTTTTTATTAATTTTTGGGTGTTAATGGTTTTTGGGTGCTTTGAATCTATTTTTACAATCAAAAGTGGATTTTAAGTAATGAAAAAATAGGATTTATTCATTTTCAAAATGTCTGATTTTGTCAAACAATGGCCACAAAGTCAAAATGATCTAATAGTTAAACAACTCTTTAAAGTTCACCCTCTTTTCGAATCAGATTTTCCCAAAATCAGGTCATAAACTTTTGAATTCTAAATATAAGCTAATAAATTTGTATATTTTGGGTATCACAACACTGAATCTATTTATTCTAGGTGTCATGGGGGTTCTTAGGGGTTTTTGGGTTGGCTGAATCTATTTATTTTGGGTGTCACAAGAGTTTTTGGGTGTGCTAAATCTATTTCTACAATTAAAACTAAACTCTGATCAATGAAAAAATTAAGATTTGTCCATTTTCAAAATGTGGAATTCACTTCAACATTGGTCAGAAAATCAAAATTGTCTAAATATTGGAGGATTTCACCCTATACATCTAAATAGTATAAGATTTCACCCTCCTTTTTTAATTAGTTTTCCCCAAAATCCAGCCATAAATTTTTTAATTCTAAATATAAGTTATTATACCTGCCTCAGCAGGTATATTGTAATCGATCAGCTTTGAATTCGCTTTGAATTTGCTATTACTTGGTGCCTTTTGAGGCAGTTTTAAAAAATCAAAACCTGTTTTGTAAAGTGAGACTTAGGGGTTTGTAAAATATTTTTTTTAATTTTGTTAAAAAGCAATTTTGTCAACAGCTGATTGGTGGATAGGAGGTGATGTCAGCCTTGGGATTTGGTATCTGGATTTGGGTTGACATGTGTCCACTTGACGTCATAATAATAAAATTAAAAAATTAAAAATTATATCCATTGACGAAGAAAGGTTCGGGCCGGTAAAGATCAATCCATCCTCCGCAACGGCTACAGAACTGACGGCATCGTTGTGAGCTACGATCGATTCCACGCATTTCCAATGTCGCATTCTCCACATCTTCACAGTTTTGTCCCACGAACCGGAATACAGAACACCCCGTTCTTCGTTATAGGCCAACAAGGAAATAGCGTCTGTGTGCTTGATCCAAAGGGCACTGTGATGCCTCCGAACCTGGACATAGTTTTCGGGGTCCATTGAACTCAGCATTCGATTTTTCATCGTTGGAAGGGTGCCTACTCGCCTGCAAGCACCGAAATTCTTTCGAGAGCGGTGCCATGCGCGGATTTTCTTGTCCTGATGGGCGCTGAAAACGTAGTTCCGTGCAATTAGCAGGGCCTTGACAGAACCGCTCCCAGCCTTGAAGCAGTCGTATTCGTGCAAACTGGGTTGTTTCCATACACGAATGTTTTCACTCTCAGAACCGGTGTAAAGCAGGCCGTCGCCAGACACTGCAAGTGCGTATACGTGGCCGTCTTGTCTCACCATCGTAGCTATGCATCCGTAGGATCTCCCGTCCAGAAAGGGCATCAAGTCGGGGGAGTGCAGAGGATACATTAATGTCCACAGTGAAGGACACGTCGAGCCGTTGCTCCACGCCGACATCGCAAAGGGAGAAGCGGGACTGAAGCTCACCGGGGAAACGGCGCCCGGTGATAGAAGGCTGTAGTTCGACTTCATACCTGAGCTATTGTTGAGGCCAAAGCTCTCATCTGACGAACGACTGCTGGTCGAAGGCAGGCTTAGATTTGATTGCAGAAAATTCTCGAGCACAGTTCTTTCGCCTTTCGGAGAATCTCCTATCTTTACTGAAAATTCCCTGGAGCACTTGGATCCTTCTGCGATTCCCATACGTGTTAAATTTTCATATGCTTAACTAAGACATAAGTATATCATTTCGTTTTTCATAATAAAAGCATATAAAGCAGGATCACTGAAAGAAACAATATCACAAGAACAACACAGATTTATCCTAGGAAAACCCCTAAGGGAAAAACCCAGCAAAAGCTTCCTCAATATAGATGCCCCAAAAGGGAAAAAGGTAAAACCAACAAGGAGATCAAAAACCTGATTCTCCTCCTTCTCCAGCAACTCCTCTCCTCCACAAGTGCGCTATTCCAAGTGAGTGTGTATGTCTCAAATGAGGAGCACTACACCTCTATTTATATTCATCCGTTTACTTAAAGTTTACTCAATCAACATGTCGGCTTAAGTTAACTCATGTAGGCTCAAGTAACCACACTGGGGTGCTGATGACCCACCTTTACAAATAGAGGGGACTACCTCATGACTCTTATTAGTTCTTCCGATTAGGAGCATCGGGGTACAATGTAATACAAGTGGTTCTCCCGGTTGGACCATCGGGGACCACAAAAGATACATAAAGAATATTCTTCGAAGTTACAATATTTCAACAATACGGGTCCTCTAAAACATCCAAATTGAAATCAGATAATCTCTCTTCAAGAACTAAAATAAGCCGAGCTGTGCTAATGTGAAGTAAGCAATTCGAATTCGAAACAAAGTGCGAAAATGCAGATGCACATATATTCAGACTTCTTGTAAACCGCCGAGTCAATTCAATACAACCACAGGTGAAACCTTGGAAGCAAAGTTAGAACGCGTGTCTAATATAAGAAACGGGTGCAGAAACAGCAGGATCAATATCTTAGAAGAACAACATTCAAGACAGGACCGGCCAAATATGTGTTGGCTACAGAGAACGTTTCTGGAAAGATCATGAGACAAGTGGTAGAACTTGAACATTTCTTTATTAAACAAATAACAGAGAAACTGCAACAGCGGCCTCTTAAAACGTGCAAACATGATGATATTGGATGCTTTCATGCAACATAAGCCAACTGACTATACACCCACTATTGACAAACAATTCCACAACCAAACGTCACTCTGGGATTTTTGGAATTATTCAACGTGACAACTCAACTATACCGTTGACCGAAGTGAATTCGTGGAAGCAGCTTTCACTGACTTCTGGCAACCAACTATACATTCAAAGTCAAAAAGTTTTACGTTCCCGAAACCGCTTTTGATTAAAAGCCATTCCCTAAGTCAC
>LPNX011175741.1:101720-201950 GCA_001517045.1 Pseudotsuga menziesii
ATAGTAATACATTGTTTCAAGTTTGAATGTTTCATAATTTCTTTAACTTTTAGCTTTAAACTATATACAATATCACGATAAAATATTTCTAAGAGGCAGGTATAAGCAGCCTTGCTGCTATTTCACTTGTTAAAATTTATATTTTGAATGTCACAAAAGTTTTTGAGTGCCAAATATATTTTTACAATCAAAATTGGATTTTCAAATTTTCAAAGTAATTATCCATTTTCAAAATGTCATTAACATTAGCTAAAAAATCATAATCATTTAATAGTTAGACAAGCCAATCTATTTATAATCAAAAACTAATATAAACAATGGAACATCAAAATTCTTAATTTACCAAATATGTAGTAATAATAATAATAATTGTAGTAATAATAATAATAATAATGATAAACGTTCATCCTTCTTTGTGAGGCGATCATTGGTTGCGTTGGGGTCGAAAACTGGTAGGTGAACTTACTTTTTCATTGAAAAGTCTTCGATGATTTCCAGAACATTTACTGCATATTCGTCGTTATCTCCTCCTGTTCCTATATAGTTTTGGAATGCATTGATGATAATACGAAAAAATATAGTTCTCCAGCTGTTCTCCTACAGCTACATTAGTACAGCTACATTATTCTTGATTAGCATCATCTAATACCTATTGATCCATCAGCAATGGACAAAATACAACACAAGCAAGTCAATGTTGGAGAGCTGTTGCAGAGATTGGATCAGGTACTAATTCCCATCCCAAACAAATTGCTTTCTGTATTTTCTCTGTTGCCCTCACAGATTCAGCGAGGTGGTTTACAGTGAGGGTGGAAGAGATGTATGCATCTATTTTATGACTTTAAACTCTGTATCAGTAAAGATGAAAGAGATTCAGAATTAGATATTCTTAAATTTTTTTTATTCAGATGGAATCAGAAGATCTACACTAGTATTTTTTCTACTTTGAATTAGAACAAATCATTATAATGTCGTACAGGTCCGACAGTGCTGTTACTACATGGATTTCCGGAGATATGGTATTCATGGCGTTATCAGATGATAGCACTTGCAGAAGCAGGGTTTCATGCAATTGCTCCCGACTTTAGAGGCTATGGACTCTCTGACCAGCCCTCTGAACCAGAGAAAGCTGCAAATTATGACCTTGTTGAAGACATGGTTGGCCTACTTGATGCCTTCGGTATTGAGAAAGTAAGTAATTTATTGTTGGCCTACTTGATGCCTTGGGTATTGAGAAAGTAAGTAATTTATTGTTGGCCTTCTAATGAAATCCAGAGAAGCTCTACTTCCCCATTGGAGAAATGTCCACTGTAACACTTTTTTTTCCATATATTGTCCTTGAAAAACCACTGTGTTTTGCACATTCAGTTTTTTTTGGTGATCTTTTCCGTTAACTTCAATATATGTTGGTTTAATAATTTAGATGGTTTGTTTAAATTAGATTATAGATAAGGTATGTAAAATTGTATAGATGAGAGAAAGGGTATGTACATTTTCATAGATTTTAGGAATTAAATTGTTGCAGGAAAGAAGTTTTTTGAAAAATTTAAATTTTATAGATCTATTTGGTGAGTTTAATTTTACAAAAATATTTTTTCCCAAGTGAAACAATGTAGTCTTGTACTTACTAATTGACATGGATTTAATTTATCACATTTGGCTAGCTCATTTGGTTAAGGTCTGGGTTTTGGCTCTGAGGACCTGAGTTCAATCCACTTAGGGGTGAGTTAGTTGGGAGGAGACACCCAAACATAGTTGGTGTGGCTGGATGACTTTGACAGCTTAGATGCCCCTAGGTTGCAGGCATTTCTTGCCCAAAAAAAAAAAAAATTCACATGGATTTTCATCCTTTCAGCAAGTTTTTTTTTCATCTATGTTGTTAACCTATACCTGGTTAAGGTCCATGTGCTTAACAATTCTGTGATAAGACGGCTTTATGATTCTGCAATGATATTATTTGGAAGCTTCATTTCTATATTTCCCAAGTCACATATCCCAAACTATGTTTAGGGGTGAATTAGTTGGGAGGAGACACCCAAAAATCTAGCCATCATAAGAGTTGGTTTGGCCAGGCTGGATGACTTCGACAGCTTAGATGCCCCTAGGTTGCAGGCATTTCTGGCCAAAAGAAAAAAAATTCACATGGATTTTCATCCTTTCAGCAAGTTTTATTTTCATCTATGTTGTTAACCTATACCTGGTTAAGGTCCATGTGCTTGCTTAACAATTCTGTGATAAGATGGCTCTATGATTCTGCAATGATATTATTTGGAAGCTTCGTTTCTATATTTCCTAAGTCACATATCTCAAACTATGTTTCATGAAGCAGGTATTTGTTGTGGGGAAGGATTTTGGAGCATTCATTGCATATTATTTTGATCTCTGCCATCCAGATCGAGTGAAAGGAATTGTAACAATGGGTATACCTTATCTGAAACCTGGTGAACTGGGTAAGTGGGACTCAGCTCCTAAAGGCTTCTATATTAGACATTGGCAGGTACTTTTTATCCCCTCTCTGTGCCTCAAATATGCATTAATATTCGTATCAGAGTCCAGTTTCTTCTTTGAATATTGAGGGCAGCGCTTACTGTATAGAATTTTCTGATTGCCTCCTTTGAATTCATTATTGTAGGAGCCCGGAAGAGGCTTAGCAGATCTTGGGCGTTTTGATGTAAAAACAGTGGTAAGGAATATATATACACTTTTCTCTGGAAGTGAACTGCCTGTGGCAGAAGATGGTAAGGAGATAATGGATCTCTATGATCCTTCCATACCATTGCCACCTTGGTTCACTGAGGAAGACCTTCAGATGTACTCAAGTCTGTATGAGAAATCTGGGTTTGTGTTTCCTATGCAGGTCCCATACCTTTGCAGCAAAAGGTAAACCCAGATTTCTGTTTTATTGGCTTTCTTTGCATTCTTTGCATATACCTTGTGGATATGCAAAATTAATACCTTCGGTTTGGACCTGTAATTTCCAGGGATCCGGGGAGATTGGCCCATTTCAAGGACCGCACTATTGAAGCTCCTTGCCTTCTGATCATGGGTGCCAAGGATTATTTTCTGAAATTTCCGGGAGTGGAGTATTATATCAACAGTGAGATGCTCAAGTCTAGCGTGCCCAATCTAGAGATCAAATTCTTTCCAGAGGGGAGCCATTTTGTTCAGGAACAGTTTCCAGAGGAAGTGAATAAGCTTCTCCTTGCTTTTCTAAAACAACACCTATGAGGGATATAAATCAAAGGACAGGATGCAAGGTATAGAATCACCTTAGATGCAAGGTATTATGAAACTTGTCAAACTACTTTGGCCTAATCATATTAGGTGCCTTTTACCATTAGACAAGAGTCCTAGCCATATACATTTATGTTTTATGATCTTATCCTATGCTGATCAAGTATTAGGTGTGTTTTATGATATTATCATATGTGACTCGGTGTGAGTCTGAGTCATATACATTTCTGTTCTGTTTTATGATCTTATCCTATGCTGATCAAGCATTAGGTGTGTTTTATGATATTATCTTATGGTGATTATGGTGAGTTAATGTGAGTATGTGTGTGATGAAGAATTTGGTGTTTTATGATATTATTGTATGGTGGCTGTCTATGTTGAAGAATTTGGTGATTTTGTTTTTAATAAGTATTTGAAGTGCTATTGTTGGTTTGTTTTGGATTAAGGATGTGGTTACAATTTTTTTGGTTAAATTTTATTTTTTAATTGTTTAAAGTGTATTTTTTAATGTACAAATGGATTTAGCTTTTTAAAATATTTTTATTAAATAATTAATTAATTAATATATGTAATTAATTAAAATAATTGAACACTAATGAATTCAAAGGAGACAATCAGAAAATTTCCTCACAAATTTATTATTTGAACATCATCTAACACACAAATCTAATAAAACACAAGTTGCATTTTCCAATGTGTGTGTGTGAACAATAATATCAAACTCGTGATACATGTCAAATATACATCTTGAGTCCAAAAAATGCTATGAGATATCTGGTCCACCTCCGAAACCAGATGAATCACTACCTTTTCCAACAAAGTCGAAGGCATCAACACCTCCAACAGCAAATCCAAAGGCATCAAAACCTCTTCTAGTAAACAAAGCAACATGGAGAGCAACATAGCCGATATCTCCCTAATGATTTATCTCACCTACTGCAACCATCATATCTAGATCCTAGGAGATGGGTGGAGTAAAAGATGGTGGATGGTCGGTTCAATGAGGAGGAGAGGTTGGTCAATCAACCTATGGATCATGATTCAAAAAATGTTGGTGGGTTAGTTGGGTGTAGATGAGTAGATACTAGCCAGTCATCATGGTGAGGAGGAGGAGGAGGAGGTGGATGAGATGTCGATGCTCCATCCTCATGGTGAGGAGGAGAAGGAGGATTTCCACTCTCATTAGATGTAGAATCATCTAAAGGTATCTCAAGAACTGCAAAACAGTGCTCTATGTGTTTACCAACACATGTATGTTACAACACAGCGCTAACAATGCGTTATTGTTATTTAAACTCATCGGTGATCACTGATGTCTCAGTGAAAAAATCATTTTAAAACTTTTGTGGTGCATTATGAAATATATAGTGCACCATGTGTGTGGTGTGCCACTGTTGGAGGGCTCCTGCAGGGCCCTTAATCGTCATCACTAACTTATGTTAATTACTCTAATTAAAAGAGTAGTTGGAGCAGCTGTAACTTCTCCAACCTCTTCTCACAATGTACAAATATTACTTCCAATATTAATGATAATTAGTTGGACATTCAACTTGTATTCTTGTTCTTCTTGTTAATTGTGTGCTTTATTCTCTGTTTGACTGCATGTGTTCCTAGTGAACACAAATAATAAATGTCCAACCACATGCAAATTATAAAACAAAATTTCAGATTGAGCAATACATTTACATTAATCCCTTTGAAAATAATAAAATCCAACTAATCAATGATTTTTTTCTTATGCCCCAAGGGGATGTCTAAAGGTAGTCTCAATGCAAGGAATCTTTGATGAGTGGTTGGTGGTCTATCAAAGGTATAGTCTATTAATGACTTGTCACCAAGAGACAAGTTATGTATTGTGTGCACAACAACAAATTTGGATGTTTTCCTTTTCATAAAGAACTCCTAGTCATTGTAGTGTTCCTCAAATGAACAGTTTGTATAAAATAAAGAGCACCTAGAACTATTTATGACCCCTACAATGTTCTCACGAGGGTGTGGATGACCATCTATATCCAACAGGTTTTTCCTGTTAAATTTTCCATAAGCATAACCATTCATGCACATGCTATACATGGAAAGCTATGTTTGTTTCTATTGAATGTTTGGGAGGAACGAGTACATGTGAAAGGATAAACAACCCAAGATTCGCAGCATCTATATGAGACTTGATAGTCATAAAATTATTACCACAAAAGGAGAATTGGGTTCCAACATAGGGAACACGAAGAGAATTCAATCTAGAATCATACAAAGTGTGGTTATAACAAGTTCGGTATTTACTTTGCAAATACACGGGAAGAGATAAGTCATCGTTACCCTCCAACAATTGTACCAACCTTGGTGTGTACTTGGACATTTTTTCTCTCAACTCATGCAACTTTTTGGATCTCATAGCAAAGATGTTTTTGGTAGTATTGATATCATAATTTGGATCACTAGAACTTTTAGTTGATTGAACATAAAAAGAAGGGTTGGTCAATTTAGCATGAAACATAGTTGTTTTGGCTTCCAACTTTTCCAAAATTGAGCATAGAAAAGTTTTCCTATGTGTCATTTTTATGTCACCTATCGGATATTTTACTACAGTAGGAGACATTAGACCATCAAGATTGGGTAGTCGATCATCAGTATAATGGGTGAGAGTGACATACCCAGGTTTCTCTTTTAACCCTTAACATTTTGAATAACCACATACTATTGGGGTGTCATAAAAGAGATCCAGGTCATGATGAATTACCTTCGATGACCCAAGATTATGGATGGAAGATGACATGTTACATTTGGTGGGGTAATGCGGCTATCCATTTTCATTTACCAATTGCTTGCAATATCTTACTCCTTATAAGAGTGTAGGATGTTTTGCAATCAATGGAATATCTTGTGCATCTGAAATTGATCCTAAATCAGGATCCTACACAATTGAATTCATTGTTATTCGGATTCACATGGATAAATAACATAAATTAAATTAGATAAACAAAATATTTTTTTTAAAAATGAACTTATGGGACTTGGATAGGGAGAACTCAATGAAATTTGAACAATATGGAATGAGATGGAATTTGAAGAATTGATCATTTGATATTATAACATTTTCTACCTGCATTTGAGCCAAATAAACAATCAATATGTGTCTACAGTCCTAAAATATATTTTAAGAACCACAATTAGATAAACAAAATATTTATAAAAAAAATGAACTTTGAACAATATAGAATGATATGGAATTTGAAGAATTGGTCATTTGATATTATAACATTTTCTCCTTGCATTTGAGCCAAATCAACAATCAATATGTGTCTACAACCCTAAAATAAATTTTGAGACCATATCACAATCTAACTTCCAATATAGTTTTGCTACCATTTTTTAAGAATATGGTGAGTTTAGGCAGCATGTGTATACTATAATGTATATTAATTGATGTGGATGAATCCAAAAACAACATTTGAGATTAATATATCATTTTAAATTCAAACATACAATCAAAGGGCTTTTTAACTACTCATGTGCACTTTAAGAATACAAATGCACCAATGTGTCATGCATAACCAAATATCGGGGTGTCAAAAACACGTACACCCTGTCATGAAACATCCAAAAAATGTCTGCAAAAGAAAATATCTGCTGTATTTTATAACGAATATTTAATTCTACATTTTTTTAATATAATTGACATCAGTGCTCTTAGTATACATAAGTGCACCAATGCAGTCATTTCTATCATACGTGGTGATGAAAAATATTTTTTAAATTTGATCTTTATTTGTATGCCAACTGGTGCATTATAAAACTATAATGCATCGATGCATGTATATTTTCCATGCACACCAATTTTGTGCAGAAAATTAATCTAAAATATTCTTGAACGTTGCACTATCTGTTAAGTTGCACTAGTGCACTTGCATACATGAGCGCACCAATGCTCAACAAATCAAAATTTTAAAAAGTCATGACTTTTTTCCCGTAAACTGGAAAATGAGTGAGAGTTTCTTTTCAAAAAAACTAAATGCATAAAGTGTTTTAAAGAAAAAAAACCTAGACAATATTTCATTGTTTTTCTAAAATTTCATGAGGAGAGTTTTGCAAGAGGAACTTACTGATGGGGGAGTTTGGAGCAACTAGATTATTCTGAAAATTGAAATTTGTAAGGTATGGTGGATCACACAAAACCCTGCATAGTAAAATTTTCAATTATATAAATTATCACTATTGATCTCAGTGCATGATTCATTTATTTTCTATCAATTTTTAAAATCAATTCAGAGAAAAAATAAGAAAAAAGATTTCATAGTTACCTTCAACGCTCGAACCCTTGCTTTGTTGTTGTCTCCTTTCATTTTATGTAGCTACAAAATTCCACATTAGGGTTTGACTCCTTTTATTATTTCACAATTTGGAAGTTCCTTTTTGGTCATTTTATATTTAATGGGTTTGTGGATTTATATATAAGGTGTTGGGTGCAATGGGACCACTTATTGCATCATATATGAAACCTTGTCGACCCTTTCAATTTTTAAATTTCTTCAAAAAAAAAAATTCACAATTTTCGGTGTGGTCATTTTCTTATAATGCACCGATGCATTTGGAATAAATGTGCACTTGCAACCCCGTTGCTTTAGATTACCTATATCGTACTGAAAAAATGCATATGCCATATGATTAATTTTTTTCATTAACAATGTGTTCCAATTTGATGCATCATTGCGTTTACGACTTAAACGCATCAGTGCATCTTAATTCTTGAAGCACACCAATATGGAAGACTACTTTTTTATCTGGAAGTTATATAATTTATTTGTATAATATATTTAATAGATTCTCTATTTAATGGTCCAGGTTGTGTTTTGATAGAAAATGTGTGATAAGAATTCAATGAGCAATTATGATCGGCATGATGGGAGCACATCAAAAAATGCGAAGAAGGCAAGCTCTTTGTAATTTCTATATTAAATCATTATGTTTGAATTATATGTGAGCTTAACTAATATGTATTGGTTAATGTGTGTCATGCAGAGCCAAAGAAATGAGAAACCTTGATAAGATTGTTTGCAATCTAAAAAGATAAGAGCGTAAAACCTTGATGGAAAAGTTGTAGAGAGGTGAATCAAGTGAATCAAAAAGTAATCAATATGAATTTTTTTGCTAACATGTTTCAAACAATTTCCCCAGATGTGGGTGTTATATCATATCCTATGGAATGTGTGGGCATGAGCTTAGAACTCCAACATGGCAACCATTTGGACGATGCTAGATCTACTTGCCATGCGTATTAACTCTCACCAGGTTTTGAAGACCTTGACTTCAATGCTCATGGCCTTTCAAGCCTGGAATAGGATGGATATCAGTACAACGGTAATCATGCCTCCTTTCAGTGTATTTTCCACACCTTCACAGGGTTATTTTGTGTGTTTTGATTTGCAATATTGTCAACTGTTGATGTTCGGTAGGGGAATCAAAGAGTGGGTTTCTTTCCATTATTTTGGAAACAACACTTATTTGCACTACTTCAGGCTCAACAGGGTTCGACCATTTGTTTTCTCTATGTATGTTGAGAATATAGTTGTCATTGATGTCAAAGGAGTTTAGGAATAACAAAGGGATAACCAATAGACATACTAGTAGGATGAACTCAGTAAAAGACAAAGGATCCATTATGTGGATTATCAAATGATGTCAAAAGAATTTCAGCAATGACAAAACTAGTGAACATGATGCAAGAGGCAGAGGATCGATGCAAGAGGTAGAGAATCGACAACAGAATCCATACAAAGACTCGAGTCCATACGAAGACTTAGAAATCGTCTGATCAAGGAAATCAACAGTGAAAATTGATTTTGACGTTTGGGATTTATCCCACATTAGCAGCACGGTTGAGTTTGTAGGTGCTTATATGCACTGGTCTCACTAGAATTATTCAACGCATAGAGAAAAGGTAGTGTGGGGGATCTAGGTGCTTGGACTCCATGAGAAGTCATCAGCTTAGAGCCCAGGACGACCTGTCAGGCCCCCTACCATTTGGAAGGATCGACAATGTACAGATCAACATCTAGATTTGAATTCCCAAAAGGATCGACGGTTAATATTGAATCCGCATTTGATCATGGATCAACGATTAGGATTGAATCTGCAAAGAGAACGACGGCTGCAGAGTGATCCACAATACTATAGTCCAAATCTGCATTTGATTGAAAATCAACGGTCAGGAGTGAGCCTGCAAGATCAAAGGCTGCAGAGCGATCCACGATACTATAGCGCAAATCCACATTTGATTGTAAATCAACAGTCGGGAGTGAACCCATAAGATCGGTGGTCAGGAGGGCATCCACAAACGATCGATGGTGCGGAAGAAAAATTGCGGAAAGGGAATTGTGGAAGCAACGTTTGAGATTTTATGAACCCGTAATCCGGAAGATCAATGGTCAGGAAAGACTCCGCAAGAGATCGACGGTGTGAAAGAAAGATTGTGGAAAGGAAATTGCGGAAGTGTTTTCAAGAAATTTGGAAAACACACAATTCACAATCCGCATCTAATCTAAGATAAATGATCAGGAAAGAGTATGAATGAGATCGACGATGTGGAAGAAATCTTGCAGAAAGAAAATTGCAGAAGCACTTTTAAGGATTTTTGGAAAACCCGCAATCTGAAATCCACATGTGATCTTGGATCAATGGTCCAGGAAGAGTCTACGAGAATCAACGGTGCGGAAAGACCGTTGCGGAAAGGTAGTTGCCGAAAAAAAGGTTGTGGAAGGACCTTTTGAGAAAATTCAAACGCGCATCCGCAACTCACAATCCGCATTAGATCAATAGCCTAGAAGAGTCTGAAGAAATCAAAGATGCGAAAAGGTTGTTGCGAAAAGACAATTGCAGAAATCTAAGGAAATTGCTAAAAATGATTACGGAGGGAAATATGTTTGTTGGATCGATGAACAGGAAAGAGTCCGCAATGGTTCAATGACTCAGGGTGGTTGAGGAAAGGATCTGTTGCGAAAAGGAAAATTCTGAAGTTCTGGTGAAGAATTATCATTATGGAGATGCAATTCTAGTAAGATTGCGTTGCAGAATGGTATGACTGATAAACTTAAATAGAGTTAAAGAATTGTTAGAATGAAGCCTTTGAGTCTTCATGAAGAGGCACGATCTAAGAATGAAAAGGTGTAATGGTGAAGAGATGCATTCATAGAAAACGTGTTATAGGGTATTTATAGAAAGCATTATGAGTGAGAGAAATTGTCTCAATAGTCCAGATCGTTTAAGCAGAAGCAGAGGCCAGATTATGTGACAGAGATTGAAGGGTAAAGAGACCTAGAAGTTAACTAAAAACGTATTAGGGTGGTAGGGTGGTGCTAGGGCAGGAAACAGGCCTGCAGGGGGTCACATCCTCCTTCCAGTAGTAGCTGGTAAATAGGGTGTTGTAGCATCCTTTTAGTACTAGCTGATAAAACTAGGGGTTTGTAGCCTCCTTCGAGTAGTAGCTGGTAAATAAGGTGTTGTAGCATCCTTTTAGTAGCAGCTAATAAAACTAGGGGGTTGTAGCCTCCTTCCAGTAGTTGTTGTTAGATAGGGTGTGGTACCATCCTTGTCTGTTGTAGCAGGAAAAAACTATTTGTAAATATAATTTTGAAGTAATAGGACATATTGGTGGTTTTCCCAATTGGGTTCCATGATAAAATCTGTGTTCTATGTTTCTTGTCGATTCTGTGTGTTAATGATTAATGTTAAAAGTGGTTTTAAGTAATAAAAATTAACAATATTAATTCACCCCCCCCTTCTCACTATTGTCCAATATTCCAACAATTGGTATCAGAGCAAGGTTCCTTCACTACAGTTTAACCACTGGAAGGAACATCCTACTTAAAAACCACTATGGACCAACAATAAGGGTCAGCCACTAACAGACCTCCATTATTCACATGGGAAAATTATGCATACGGGAGTGTGAGAATGAAGAGCCATATGATGTCCCTTGGATGGGAGGTTTGGGGAGAAACTAAAAAGGAGTATAAAATAGAAGACCCAGCACCTACAGACCCAGTGGAACTAGGCCAATATGAGGGTAATTCCAAAGCCTTTAATGCCATCTTAAGTGGATTGACAAACTCTGTATTTACAAAAGTTATACGATGCAAGACTGCCAAACAAGCTTGGGATAAGTTAAAGATTGTCTATGAAGGGGCATCTAAAGTCAAATAATCCAAGCTTCATATATATAAAGGACTGTTTGAAAGCCTTATAATGAAATAAGAAGAAAACATTGGGGAATACCTTTTAAGAGTAGACGAGGTTTTCAATGCTATTAGAGGTCTTGGAGGAAAATTAAAAGAAAGAGAAGTGGTTAACAAGGTACTAAGAACATTGCCAATGAAGTATGACTCAAAATTGTCCACTATAGAAGAACGAGATGATCTTGATGCCATGACAGTAGATGAATTACATGGGATATTCACTGCATATGAGATGAGGACGGGACAAAATGAACCTTTAAGAAAAGAGGCAACATTTAAAGCCTTATCCAAGAATCAATTAGAGAACCTAGATGATGATGAAGCTCTCTTCATCGGAAAACTTGAGAAAGGCACTGGGGAATATAAAGGGAAGCTACCTTTGAAATGTTTTAACTATGGAAGAATTGGACATTTTTCCAATAAGTGTCCTTTCCCAAAACAAGAGGAGAGTGATCATGAAGAATCTTGTTGTCATAAGTGTAAGGCCATGGATAAGAAGAAGTTTAAGAAAAAAAAGGAAAACTTCTATTCCAAAGAAGATAGTGAAGATGAAAGTAAAGATGCAGAAATCCTATTCATGGGAATAGATACTCAAAATCAGAATGGTGAATCATATGAGGAATCAAAAGTGGACCTAGAAGCCTAATACATAGTTGTTGTTGATGAAATTGAAAAATGTAGGAGAAGGAACAAAGTTTTGAAAGAGAAACTGTCAAAGTACCAAGAAGAAAGAAATCAAATTATTATGGACTTGAAGAACCAACTACAATAGGCCAAGAAGACTGAAGAAGACCCAGTAGTTCTTCTCAAAGAGAAAATCCAAGATTCTAAAAAACTTGAAAAATAGATTATTCAACTTAGAAAAGGGGTTGATGAAAAATCTATCAAATCAAAGTTTGAGAACAGTTCAAGGATTTTAGATGATATCTTAAGTAACCAAAGACCATCAAGTGATAAATCTGGTTTGGGTTTTGACAAATAAAAGAAGCCAATATATTCTTCCTTCACAAACCAAGGTGGAAATAAAAGAAGCTATGATTCTGCGCTAAAGAGTCAAGTTAAAAAATGAAGAAAGTAAGAAATATGCTCCATCATTTTATGACAAAAACAAAACTAATGAGGTGTTTAAGAGACCAATGACAAATAGATATCAGCAGATATTTTTGGGTCATTGTTACTCTTGTAATAATTTTGGCCATAAATCCCTGAAATACAGAGCTTATGCAAAGGTTCATGAATACAAGAAGGATGCACCTAGTAAACCAAAGGAACGAAATCATAACCGTTTTGGATCTCTTCAAATATATGACATAGAGTGTTACAAATGTAATAAATTTGGACATATGGATAGAGAATGTAAACTAAGAAATAATGTTTCAATAGAGGCTCAAAAACAGTGGAAGAAGATGGAAGTTGGGAAGCAGAAAGATCAAAGATTCCTCGAAGGAAATTTCTATGGTTATTGCTATTGTTGTCATAAGTTTGGTCACAAGGATACTGACTATAGGACCAAGGGAAAATAACAAAGTTTGAGAAGGAAAGAGGACACGAACACAGAAGATGATGGATTTCAAGTAAGCAGGACACCTCATGGGAAGATGTGGAAGAAAAAGTCATATTATGAAGACTCAAAAGAAACACAAATTTCAAACATCAAGAGGTCTCCAAGGATGATAATGAGCATAATAGTTCCATAGATAAAAATGGCATTCATTATGAGGAAAAGAAATATGGAGATGTAAAAGAATACATCAATGAATATGAAGATGAAGAAGGATATAGTGATTTTGGAATCCATTTCTATGATCTCTCATGATCTAAAGAAAACACTGAAAATGACATTAGGAGGGAACATATACTTAAGGGGGGTTAAATTTAGAAAATTCCAATTGGTATCTAAGAAAAAATTCAATTGGTATCTAATGTTGAAGTATGTTGAAATCTATATTCCTCACAGAACAAGAGATGATCAGGGTTAAATGATAAGATTGGTGCATGATTGACATAGAGAAAAGGAGCATAGAACTGGCTTGAAGTAAATTGGGAGAGACTCAATAATGGAGCAGAAAGAAGCACAATGAAAGGGGGAGTCTATGAATCTCACTCAGGTTATCCTTTGTCATTGTTGTCAAAGGGGGAGAATGTTTAGATGTTGCCATCAATTCCAAAGGGGGGTATCGTTGAGAATATAGTTGTCATTGATGTCAAAGGAGTTCAGGAATGACAAAGGGATTACCAATAGACATAATAGCAAGATGAACTTAGTAAAAGAAAAAGGATCCATTGTGTGGATTATCAATTGATGTCAAAAGAAGTTAAGCAATCATAAAACCAGTGAACATGATGCAAGAGGAAGAGAATTGATTCAAGAGGTAGAGACTCAACAACAGAATCCATAAGAAGACTCAAATCCATACGAATACTCAGACACTGTCTGATCAAGGCAATCAACGGTGCAGATTGATTTTGACATTTGGGATTTATTCCACAATGGCAGCACGGTTGAGTTTGTAGGTTCTTATATGCACTAGTCTCACTAGAATTATTCAACGCGTAGAGAAAATATAGTGTGGGGGCTCTAGGTGCTTGGACTCCACTAGAAGTCACTAGCTTGGAGCCCGGGATGACCTGTCAGGCCCCTACCTTTTGGAAGGATCGACAATGCACGGATTAACAGCTAGATTTGAATCCACAAAAGGATCAGTGGTTAATATTGAATCTGTATTTGATCATGGATCAATGGTGAGGATTGAATCCACAAAGAGATCGATGGCTACAGAGAGATCCGCAATACTATAGCGCAAATATGCATTTGATTGAAAATCAACGGTCACGAGTGGACCAACAAGATCAATCGTTGTAGAGCGATCCACAATACTATAGCACAAATTTGCATTTGATTGTAAATCAACGGTCATGAGTGAACCTGCAAGATCGACGGTCAAGAGAGAATTTGCAAATGATCAACAATGCAGAAGAAACATTATGGAAAGGGAATTGTGGAAGCAACATTTGAGATTTTATGAACCCGTAATCCGGAAGATCGATGTTTAGGAAAGACTCCACAAGAGATCGACTATGTGGAAGAAAGATTGCGAAAAGGAAATTATGGAAGTGTTTTCAAGAAATTTGGAAAACCCGCAATATGCAATCCACATCTTATCTAAGATTGATGATTAGGAAAAGTCCGAATGAGATCAATGGCGCAGAAGAAACCTTGCAGAAAGAAAATTGCAGAAGCACTTTTAAGGATTTTTGGAAAACCAGCATCCGCAATCCGCATGTGATCTTGGATCAATGGTATAGGAAGAGTCTGCAAGAGATCAACGGTGTAGAAAGACCATTATGGAAAGTACTTTGCAGAAAGGTAGTTGTGAAAAAGAAGCTTGTGGAAGGACATTTTGAGAAAATTCAAACTACGCATCCGCAATCTGCAATCCGCATCATATCAACGGTCTAGAAAGAGTCCGAAGAAATCAACGGTGTGAAAAGGCTATTGCGAAAAGACAATTGCGGAAAGCTAAGGAAATTGTGGAAAAATGATTACGAAGGGAAATCTGTGTGTTGGATTGACGGACAGGAAAGAGTTTGTAATGGATCAACGGCTCAGGGTGGTTGAAGAAAGGATTTGTTGTGGAAAGGAAAATTTGAAAGAATTTCTAATGAAGAATTATCATTGCAGAGAGGCAATTCTAGTAAGATTGTGTTGCAGAAAGGTGTGACTGATAAACTTAAATAGAGTTAAAGAATTGTTAGAATGAAGAATTGAGTCTTCATGAAGAAGCATGATCTAGGAATGAAAAATCTCAACAGTGAAGAGATGCATTCATAGAAAATGTGTTAGAGGGTATTTATAGACAGAATGATGAGTGAGATAAATTGTCTTAGTAGTCCATATCATTTAAGTAGAAGAAGATACCAAAATGTGTGACAGATATTGAAGGGTAAAGAGATATGGAAGTTTACTAAAAACATATTAGGGTGGTAGGATGGCATTAGGGAAGCCAGCAGGCCTGTAGGGGGTCGCATCCTCCTTCCAGTAGTAGCCGGTAAATAGGGTGTTGTAGCATCCTTTAAATAACATCTGATAAAACTAGGGGGTCGTAGCCTCCTTCCAGTAGTAGCTGGTAAATAGGGTGTTGTAGCATCCTTTTAGTAGCAGCTGATAAAACCAGGGGGTTGTAGCCTCCTTCCATTAGTTACTGGTAAATAGGGTGTGGCACCATCCTTGTTTGTTGTAGCAGGTAGAGACTATTTGTAAATATAATTTTGTAGTAATAAAACGTATTAGTGGTTTTCCCAATTGGATTCCATGATAAAATCTGTGTTCTATGTTTCTTGTTGATTATGTGTGTTAATGATTAATGTTAAAAGTGGTTTTAAATTAAAAAAAAAATTAACAATACTAATTCACCCCCCTCTCAATATTGTCCAATATTCCAGCGGTGTATTTTTTGGTCCGGAATTCTTGTGTCCCTCGACGACCTTCCCATTGGAACGCTATTGTGTTTGGATTTCTTCATCCATACACAATCATGTCTAGAAGGCTCAGGGGTACCCCGTGGAGCCCTAATAAGGAAAGAGGAATCTCTAGGTGTCATGGGAACATAGTTTCCTCGAATAATGGGTATGACCTTTCATTTATGTGGCACCTAAGAACAATGGTGGATTATTGGGAAGAAGAAGTGGTGGTGTAACAACTAATTGGTCATAGAGCTCGGGTTGGACATGGGAACTGTTGGATGGAAAAAAATATGTTAGTTGAGGTCCTCTTGCAGTCGCAGGATTCAAGTATGGTTAACAATCCCTCTCCTTCTCCTTCCCTTGCTCCGGCACTTCATTATTCCCCCTCGTCAATTCCTTATCTGGTCTCTAATCCAATGGAGAAACAGGAAACAACGCATGAAACGAACCCCCCTTCAGTTCAGAAGAATACGGATATTGCTTCTATGAGTGGCCAAAAGAGAAAGCATGTGGAGAGAAGTAGCTATTTGGACCTCTCCATCTTCAGAAAAATTGAGCCACTCCAAATGAAAAAGCTCCTGAAATTTCATCCAACTCGAAAAACTATCAATGCCCAATTCTGAAAGAGAAGCCCGATGAAGCTGAAGATGGCCGCAATTCTGAGTAATTTCTTGGTGGATTTTCTTTTTAGCTATTTAGTAGTGGTTAGATTTCATAGAAGCCTCTCTTTTGCAGTTATTAGTATTTTTTGTTTAGAATTCAAAACCCTTAGTAGTTGCTTTGATTCTCTATTTATTTTGGATATGTATTTAGGAATAAGCATGATAAGTAGTTTTTTGACATGCCACTCATGGAAGGCACATAGAGATAGGGTTTTATATGATTACTCTTGTTTGGGAAGATTGTTTATTTTCAAATTGAGTGACCCAAGACTGAGAGAAGTCATGTTGTGCTCTTGAACATCTTGGAAATCATGTGCATGTACTCTCTATTGTTTGTACTATAATATAATTTATTCATGGAGCTTACAAAAAAAACATGTTTCAAACAATTTATTTAACAAATGTTGAATATTCTGCAAGGATTGACAACAATAGAAGGGAATGTCATCATAAGAAAAAAAAGAAATTATGGATGATATAAATGATGATGAATTGGTCCTTAGCTCATCTGGAGTGATGCTAGAAGTTAAGGAAAGAGGGAAAATATTTTATAAAACTATGTGGGATATAGTGGAAAGAACATATAAACATACTTACCAATTACAGTATTGAAATGAATCCAATGATTAGAAGAATCATGTTATAACTAAACTACAAGAATCATTTCTATAGCAATGGTCAATGAGAGTTGTCAGACTTGCAATAGAAAAAACATACAACAACAACAAAAAATCATTCAAAAAGTAATATTCCTAAACATGTTTTTATAGAATATGTATCTACTACTATAAAGCATTCATGTAATAATATTTACTATGTTATATTTAATTTTCATATGAGTATAAAAATAATTTAATGTCATTCTAAATTTGAAGGAATAATGTGAAAATCCCAAAGGATGAACGAGGTGATATGAAATATGCTAGTAGGAATGTCCAAAAAAGTGTACAAGGAGATGATCAAGGAAATGGACATAATTGCATCACAAGAGGAGCCATCTCAACATCAGTGCGCTTCAAATGTGTGAAATCATTGAATTTGTCTATCATATACATATAATTAATTAATTTAGCATTAAATTTTAATTTTCAATTAGGTTGTTGTAGAAAATAAAAGCAAATGGAATCCATTCAGCACATAAGACAAGACAACAAGGAAAAAATGGTTGATAACACAATTTCTAAGTAGTTGTGATTTCCTTATAACAACTTATGATTTCATATTGGTTGTGATATATATATATATATATATATATATATATATATATATATATATATATAGAGAGAGAGAGAGAGAGAGAGAGAGAGAGAGAGAGAGAGAGATTGCACCATCCATCCTTGAATGTCTTCAAATAGGTTTAACATACAAAGAAGAACCATCAAAAGAGTTGATTGGCATCAGGTTAAGGTTGTGCGTATATGTTGGCGTATAAAAAATTAATTATGGAATTTGTAAGTATCTTTGTTTTGTACTTCTCTCACTTTATAATTATTGGAACAACAAAAATCATTTATATTAAGTCTATGATTTTTTATGGGGTAAAATTAAACTTGCAGGAAATAAAGTATGGAGTGGAGCCAACATAAGAGTTATGAGAGAAGACATGAGATTTGGTTTTGAAAGAATGTGTATCATTCAGGACTCAATTCTTTCTATGGTATGTCACTTTTCAATTTACATTCATGTTTATTATCTATTTAATTTTCATTATTCCACCAATATAGATACACTCATGACACTTTATTTTTATGTTTGTAGATAGAAGTAGAAAAGTAGAAAAACAATCAAGGCAATTCATAAAACATTCAGCCAAATAACCCGAGTCATCCAAGTAGCTTGGACATTGATAATGGTTCCAACGAAGAATGATGATCAATATATTTGGATGTTTTTGCAAGTTGTTGTATATTTTGAAATAAATGTCTATAAAAATCAAACATTTTGCATAATGTATTGGACATAGTGTCCCAATTGAGAGACGAAGGGTTGCCAATATGTGTAACAATTAGAATTCATTTGACATTTTGATCATTGTGGACCTTTATGTTGTCCCATTTAGGATGACAAAGGGCCCCTTATTCATATATAATAAAACAAAGTTTTTTATTATATTACATTCTCCAATGTCATTGTGAAATGTTACATTGCTAATTAAATATATGGATGATCACATATTACAATAGATGCGAAATTTTATGATATAACAAATTAATCCAAACACCATGTCCAAATGCAATAATCAAAATTCAAATTAAATGAATACTATTATAAAAAAATATTTTAATTCCTGGTGAATAATGGAATTAAAAAAAATAAAAATAAAATATAGATATTCTAGTGCGATGTCAACAGTCACTATTCAGCAAACAAAAAATAATTGCCCATTTTTTTATCATTTTAATCGCATTGGTACGCTTGATACAGTGTAGCATCAGTGCGCTTAAAACAACAAAGCCCCTATTATCACTCAAAATTTACCATTGGTTGTGAGAGGATAATCTCAAGGTAACCACAAAACCAATCTTTAGGAGGAAAGTTGGCTTCTTTCTTACCAGAGAGGGATTTCTCAATAAATAAACACAAAGGCCAGATATATTTTAAAGAAACAAGTTTTAGTGATAGTAATGGTTGAAACATGTGGTCATTGGGCATGGAATCAAATGTGAATAATAATTAATGAAAATGCCTTGCAATGTAATTCAGAGGTGGGAAAGTCACTCTTTTACAGACAAAATGGTAGTTGTTTGGTGATAAGGAATAAAAAGAAAGAATCCATTAATATAGGAATCTAGGGATGAATCCAATATTAGCTTTAGTGGAAAAAGTATTTGAATGCTCAAAATTAAAGAACTGGAGCATAAACATATGAATTCTGATTCAATATACACTTATCCAAGCATCAAAAGATAACAGAATGAAAAAGATAAATAGTAAACACATTCACATAAAGGAAAGATAGTACAAACTATAAAATGAACAACATAAGAATATCTAGTAGAAAACCTGCTTAGCTCTGTAATCTTTTTATTAATATTGAACCTCTCTTACAAAATAAGTTCTTTCTCATGGGTTCCAACCCTAATTACATTACAAAATGGTGCTTTTATACATTCATGTTGCTCCTTGAGTTGATAACTACCTATATCCTAAAAATAGGCATTGATAACTGCCTTATTACATATGTCAGGTAATCTTTAACAACCAATATTTTAAACAATCTTGGAAAATCTATTAACTTATTCTAAATAATAATAGTCTTCAACATGTCTCTATTAATCTATCACATTAATCTAGGGACTCAAGCACAGTCTCATAAAAGATTAATAACAATAAGACATGAAAATGGTGTAATTGTGCTACAAAATTAGTAGCCGCTCTGTATATTCACACAAAGAATGAGTAATACAATACAATGATCATGCTGCAAGCATGAATGACAAATCAATTAGAATTCCCAAGGAGGTCATTCGAATTGAATGAGTGAGTCTAGCTTAACTGAATGTAAGCCACAGTCAACACTCAAGTTAACCACTGATCAAAGCCCTAATTGACTCAACTGAACCTTAACTGAAGTCGAAGTGCAATAAATGACTGAGTCTAACTGAAAGTAGGCCAGACACATGTCACATCAAGCCAACCAACAAGTGGTAGCGCTTCAATGACTCCAATGAACCCTGATGAGGTTAACTGAAGTGTAACTGAACATCAAAAGTGGTTGGAGGCGCCCCTATTGACTCCAGTTCATTAAATAATCATTAAATATCAATTTAATGAAGGAAGGTGCCTTCACTGCTCTGTTTAACTAATTGTAACCGTCAGTTAGCAATATGGGGTATTAATGACACTCAGATCACCCCCAAAGTGCTCCAGTTAGCCTCCCCGAATGTAGGAGAAGGCTAAGTTAGCCTCCTTGAAAGAAGGTAGATGTGGGTCTGATCTAGCTGATGTCATCTAGTGCTCCTCTGATGTCAATTAAGTCAATAATACTTAGGATAGTGGTTTAACTAGGCCAAATTGACCAAAATGAGTGTGTATGGTGGTAAATGTCTCCAACACCCCCCCTTAAGCTATACTCAGGAGGAATAGAAAACATAAATGCATAACAATGCTAGGGCCCCAAAAACTAAGGCCATAGGTCACCCTGTACAATACTGAAACTGAAACAATGCTAAAAAACAAACTAAGTGAGGAAAAGAGGGAAAACCTATTGGGAAAAAAAACCCCTCAAGATGAACACTGAAAGTAGTCTGATCACCCTGATGGACTCACCCCCAACAATGAACGGAGGTAATTGAACTTCTTTTATGAAAATATCTTGGTGAAGATGTCTGCAATCTAGTCATCAGTTGAGCAGTATTGCAGAATGATGGTCCTGTCATGCACTAGCTCCCTGATATAGTGCATGTGGATCTCTACATGCTTGGTCCTCTGCCTGGTAACTGGATATGTGGATATCTTAATAGCACTTTGATTTTCACAAAAGAGGACAGTGGACAAAGTACTACCAAGATCAAACTCTGAAATAATTCCTTGCAACCAAACTGCTTGGATGCAAGCATTCACCGCTCCTCGATACTTTTCCTCTGTTGAAGATAATGCTATGGCAGCCTTCTTTTTGCTAGACCAGCAAATGGGGCCACCACCAAACATGAATACATATCTGGAAGTAGACTTCTGATCAATAGAATCACCTGCCCAACCGAAATCTGTGTATCCAACCAGCTCTAGCTCGGAGTCTGCAGCATAGTGAATGCCATAGGTCCTAGTTCCCTGAATATACTGGAGGATCCTCTTGGCTGCATTCCAATGAATATCATGAGGCTGATGCATGTATATTGATATAAAATTCATGGCATAATATATATCAAGCTGATAATGTGTCAAGTACAACAAGCTACCAATCAGTTGTCGATAGATCATGCAGTCCATGGGAGGTGTGCTTTTTCCTTCTTCAAGGCTGATCCCTGAAAGGAAAGGGAATGGTGCAGGCCTACATTCAGCCATGTTAAACTTGACTAATAGGTCTGATATGTATTTGGACTGAGTGACCATTATCCCATCATAATTTTGCTCAATTTCATCCCCAAAAATTGTTTTAGGAGCCCCAAATCACTCATTTCAAAGGCATTGTGGAGAGCAGTTTTGATGGCTGAAATAGAAGCAACTGTGCTACCTGTGATCAGTAAGTCATCAACATATAAAAAAAAATAATCAAATTACCATCAGAATACTTTAGATACACATTTGTATTTAACCTACACCTTTGGAAGTTTTGTGAGAGAAGGAAGGCATCCATCTTGGAATCCCACTCTCTTGGGGCTTGTTTTTACCCGTATAGTGACTTCTTTAGCTTGAAAACCAAATATGGATCAGAGATGTAGCCCTCAGGATGCTTCATGTATATCTCCTCATGAATATCTCCATGCGGAAAGGATAAATTAACATCCATATGATACACTTCCCAATGCTTAAATGTTGAAATTGCCAAAACAAGGCGGATGGAGTCCATTTTTGCAACCGGTGCAAAGGTCTCATGGTAGTCCACACCTTGGACCTGAGAGAAACATTTTTCCACCAGAATTGCCTTATATTTATAGGTTCTTCCATTAGTAGCAACCTTTGTCTGAAACACCCACTTTCATTGAACCAATTTCCTTCCTGGAGGAAGAGAAACTAGCTCCCAAGTAGTGTTTTTCTGAAGAGAATTCATCTCTTCATCCATGGAAACTTGACATCTTGGATCCTTCCGAGCATGGTAGTAGGATTTTGGGTCTGAACTAATCATCAAATAACAAGTTTCAGACAGCAAATTATTAGGACAAGAGAGCGCAATACCTACTCTTTGGAAATCAGACCGGGTTCTCCTTGGATCATCCGGATTTCCAATGTTATCTCCTGCGGAGGAGAGTTTTTGTCGGGCCCATGTGGGAAGATGATTTTTTACTTCAGGTTCTGATTAAGAATTTGATGTTTTATATACATTGATATCATAAATCAGAGGATCCAAATTAGGGTCATCACCCCCAATTTCATCATCCAAATATTCAGTAGAATAGGAAGGAAATTCAGCAGTTTTCACCTTCACTAGTTCCACCTCCTGAAGAGGCTCATCGAACTTGACACTTCTCTCGATGATGATATGTTTTGTTTTGATATCTAGAAGCTTGAAACATTTTGAATCATTAGGATACCCAATAAACAAACATTCTATGCTTTTTGGTTGCAAAGCCCTTCTTTTATCAAGTGGAATTCGGGCCCATGCAGTGGACCCAAACACCCGCAGGTTCGACGCATCCAGCTTGTGTCCAAAGTATGCTTGAAAATGGGTATTCCCTTTCATGGATGAGTGTGGAACTCTTTTATGAATGTATGCTAAAGCATGCATGGATTTAGCTCACAAATTTGCAGCCAACTTCTTTGATTCCAACATACAGGTGGTCATCTCCTTGAGAGACCGATTCGTCCTTTTCGCTACACCGTTCTGCTGGGGAGTGTAGGGAATTGAATGTTGGACCTGAATACCACTTTGGGAGAATATGTGCAGAAAATAATTACTTACATACTCCCCACCATTATCAGATCTCAATATCTTGATCTTAATCCCAGAGGCATTATCGATCAAGGCCTTTAGTTCAGAGAATTTTTCACATACTTCAGACTTCTTTTTCAGAAAGAAGACCCATGTGTACCTTGAAAAATCATCAATAAAAGTCAGAAGATACCTTGATCCATTCATGGATGTGACAGGAATTGGACCGCTGATATCATAATGTATCAGCCCCAAGATGCATGTAGCTCGGTTTGCTTTCCCCCGATCGAACTTGTGCTCAGGGTGTTTTCCAACCACACAGCCCTTGCAAATTCCAGTGGTTGCCTTGATGACCAGGAGGCCTTCAACCATGGAGTTTTTTTGTAATTGCTGCAAATATTTTAAATTCAGATGGCCAAACCTTTCATGCCACATCCTACTAACTTCATTTCCATGATTTAGCAATGCGGTGGGCTTTGCATTCGCCACAAAGTGGGAGAACTCATAGGCTGTTGCATGATGGTTTGCAAGGCCTTTAGTAATGAGTTTCTCGGATGCAAGTTCCATTATCTCAACATCATTCAGGCTGAAAGATACTCTCTTAGGCAATCCTGTATGTGTCATCTGATATACACTAAAAATATTTGATGCCAGAGACAGTACATACAAAACATTTGAAAAATAGCCATTTTCAAGATCAACCATACCTTATCCTTCTGAAATGTCGGTGGAGTCATCTCCCATGTGGATGGGGATGGATTTTCCGATCTCCAAGGATGAAAAGGAGTCTCTTTCAGCCATCATATGGTTCGAAGCTCTAGAATCAATCAAGAGTGCTTTGGACTTCGAAGTGCTTGCCATGATGGCATGACCTCTTTCATGCTGTGGTTCCTAATCTTGCTGATCTCTTCTCCGAAAGATTTCTGGAATATTGATGTGATTTCTCTCAAGGAGAGAGGTAGCTTCATCGAGATTCTTCTTCATGTAGGCATGTTCAGGGTGGAATCCCTTCCCATAGTATGAACACTTGACTTTTTCCTTTTCATGATGCCCTTTTCCTTTGTTCTTCTTTGAGCTAGAAGACTCATCATGCTATTGGTTTTCAACTTTAGGCTTAGGAGCTTCGAATTTAGTTTTTAGGTTCTTCTGCTGCTTTCCTTTACCCTTCAGATCTTTGGGCCCCGAGACATGGAGGGCTTGATCACGGGAGGATCTGATGATCCCCATCTGGAAAAGCTTATCATGTTCACTTGTTAGGGAGTCAATGAAGGCATTGAGTGTAGGCATCTTCCATCCAGGAGTTGTGAGCTTCCCCGCATGAAATGTAGAGACAAAAACTAAATAATCAGCTCCAAGTTTGGAGAGTATGGTGAGGATGAGTTGATCATCCTCTTCCTCCACTTTTCATTTCTTCAACAGTAAGACAATGTGCTTGAACTTTGTGAAAAAGTCATTCAAGGTCTCAAAATTGGAAGGTTGGAGAGACATCAATTCATTTTTGAGCTGGTAAACTCTCAAATCATCTTTCTTTCCATACAGGGCCTCCAATTTGTCCCAAATTTCCTTTGGAGTCTTCAATCCCGAAAGATGGAAAAGAAGATCCTTAGAAACAGAGAGGCACAAGAATCTGAATGCTTCACCCTTCTTGTTCAAGAATGTTGATTTTTCTATTGCAGAACCAGGCTCTTCTTCAGTGTCCATGGTGACCCTATAGAGTCCTTTGGAACGTAGCTAGATCTCCATGTCTCCTTTCCATGAGTGGAAATTGAACGGAGTCAAAAGATCTACTGAAGAGGCCATCTGAATCTGCTGGAGCGAATACTTCACCTGTAGAAAACCTAAAAATCACAACAGAAAGGGAAATGTAAGGTCGGACAACCTGCACATTTTAGGCTTTCATCACACCCAGCATAGTGAATCAAGCAAGCTTGATCAACAAGTTCTTTACTTGGGGTATTAAGTGGTAAGCCTTGGCTTCTGGTGTAGTGCTGGATTTTTGAGCAAATGCTCAATTTTCATGCAAGATCTGTCAAAAATCTTGTTTTTGGGAGATCTTAGCTTCATCCCATTGTGTGCTCTGATACCATATTAATCTGTCACAGTAATCTAGGGACTCAAGCACAGTCTCATAAAAGATTAATAACGATAAGACATGAAAATGGTGTAATTGTGCTACAAAATGAGTAGTTGCTTTGTATATTCACACAAAGAATGAGTAATACAATACAATGATCATGCTACAAGCATGAATGACAAATCAATTTTAATTCCCAAGGAGGTCATTCGAATTGAATGAGTGAGTCTAGCTTAACTGAATGTAAGCCATAGTTAACGCTCAAGTTAACCACTGATCAAAACCCTAATTGAATCAACTAAACCCTAACTGAAGTCAAAGTGTAATAAATGACTGAGTCTAACTGAAAGTAGGTCAGACACATGTCACAGCAAGCCAACCAACAAGTGGTAGCACTTCAATGACTCCAATGAACCCCGATGAGATTAACTAAAGTGTAACTGAACATCAGAAGTGGTTGGAGGCACCCCTGTTGACTCCAGTTCATTAAATAATCATTAAATAATCAATTTAATGAAGGAAGGCGCCTTCACTGCTCTATTTAACTGATTGTAACCATCAGTTAGCAATATGAGGCATTAATGACACTCAGATCACTCCCGGAGTGCTCCAGTTAGCCTCCATGAATGTAGGAGAAGGCTAAGTTAGCCTCATTGACTGAAGGTAGGCGTGGGTGTGATCTAGATGATGTCATATAGTGCTCCTCTGATGTCAATTAATTCAATAATACTTAGGATAGTGGTTTAACTAGGACAAATTGACCAAAATGAGTGTGTATGGTGGTAAATGTCTCCAACAATCTCAGGCCCTAAGATGAATTTCTTTTATTGATATAATTTATACTTCATCTTGCCACATTTCTCTACTGTTTTCCACTGATCTCTAGTTGGAAGCTGCAGACTTGCCATCTCCTTTTCCAACACTCTCAGCTCCACATGGTCAACATAAGAAATAGGTGGAAGTTGAGTACCAATTATTCTAAATATATTCACCAACTTGAAGTCCACTACCAACTTTTCAATTATGACTTTCCCTGAAAAAATACTTAGTCATGTTCTCAAATTTTATGTGATGTGGTATGTATTTAACTAGTAATGCTTGATACTCAAATTTATAAATAAGTCTGCCATCTTCTTCCAAAGAAGAAGGAAGTCCTTTTTGAAATAGTGACACAAATGAAACTTTAAAATTTTTAACTTGATGTAACATTATATCAAGTTTTGCTTGTACAATGTCAACATGCAAGTGCTTTCTTACAACCTTTCTGGCCCAAGTAATGACTGCAATTCGGTCTTTGATTCTCATTGTCCTTAATTCCTCTTGAGACAAAGTATTAAGGAATTTATTGTGTTTCTAGCTATGTCGACCGGTTTCCTGTTCAAAGCTTCTTTCATAGGTGTATAACTTGTCTAGCAGCATTTATCACCATCTCCTTACCCTGAATAAAATTCAAATATGGTCTGATCTTGGTGGCTTCTGAAATTATCATATCAAAAAGGTGATATATTTCTCCTTGCACCAATAACACCCAAAGACCTTTTTAACCATCACGCCCTTTCACATCTCTGCTCTTTCAAATGTTTATTATTAATAACTGGATTTCTATCTTAATTACAGATTTAATTAATTAAATAATCAAACCTTCTTGTGCCTTCCACCTTCGGGCTTTCAAGGTTCCTCCATGCTTCATCTACGAGCTCCATCTCTCCCAGAACACGGGTTTCTTCCTTTTATCTCCCTCATGCGATCTTACCTGCAATATACTGGCAGTGAGCTTCCTCAATTCTGATTGATGGCTTCAATTCTTCACATTCCTCCAGGTTCCTCCTTAAGCCCTCTGGATTCTTTCATGTGTGCATCACTTCCTCTCTCCACAACACAAGCTTTTTCTTTCCACAGTTCTACACCTGTACTTCTTATCCAAACCATCGATCTTCTTGCAAAACTATTCTCGGTCGTCCGATCTCAATCCTTTGTGGAACTTTTTTCTTGTCCACTTTCCTTGTGAATTTATTCTTGACCTTAAATTTTATGGGGATCTTCATTTTGACTGTTGATCTATTGTGGAATGATTTCTAACTGTTGTATCTATGATTCTTTGCAAAACTCGTCTACATTCACTATTTATTTGTTTTAACACTTATCCAATTTTAATCTCAACATGCAAACTAACATTTTTCTCTTTTTTTTGCAGATTGATATTTCGCTCGTGTAAGAACCAAATGAGAATCTAACTTCATGGTTGGATAGCTAGTTCACCAAGGAGAAGGATCATGTCATATTTAGATCTTACTGATACACACACATCTTCTGAAGGATATTTGAAAATAGTCTTCCAACCTTTTTTTATTACACTTAGACAAATTTCTTAGTTTGATCCAGTGTGCCTAAAACATTATTTTGGCAGTTCCGTAACTTCTTCCTCAACTACTTCCACACTTAGTCAATTTCTTGATTTTCACCAATCTGCCATACTTCTCCAAAATGATGTCATAATGCAACAATGATTTCAACTTCATGCCACATCCTCAACTATGTCATGTCATACCATGATATCTTCCATATCATTATCCATGTCATGCCATGTCATCATATCACTTATCATCATCCATGGCATGTCATCGCCACCTTTGTCTTTCACTAAGTTTGACCTGCCATCGTATCCTTGGCACCTTTGACATCAATGACAACTATATACTCAAAATTTCATTTCTTCTTCTTACTTCTTAACTGCATAAGCCAAATTCTTATTTTGACGTTTTAAGCCAATTATCTCTTTATCTCTTAGGATAACTTGTGACATAGCTTGTATGACTGCCTCTATATGTGTTTCAGTACTTGGTCTTGCTACTGGTATTACTTCTCTTTCATTTTTATCCCCCTTTTCCCTTTCCAAAATTGATTGGTTCTCAATTAAGACATCAATATTTTCAGTAAGAAAACCTCTTTCCTTTTCCGATTGATTATGTTCTTCAATAAGCTTTAACAATTTTGCTTTGTAGTCATTCAATTCCTAAGATACTAATTCTTTTTCGTTTTCCAACTCTGTTAATTCAGAGGCCTGGATTAACTGAGTTGCTAGAATTTTCAATTTCTTCTTAAGTAATTGGATAGTGCTTTCCTTCTCAGCCAAAATATTTTGTGTTACTTTCCCTTTATCAACTTCACTATCCATGGTCAACAAATCTCCCTGAAACGTTTTCGTCTGCTGTTGATTCACTTTGTTCTCCACCTTCTCTTGCCTCAATTGATTTTATATCTTAGACAATCTGGATTGCAGCTTGGATACCTTCAGAGTGGATTTCATCAAGTCACTATAAATAAATTCCCCAGTCTATTTATGTAAATGGATCATATCAGGCATCAGGATGTCTTTCAAGTTCAATCTCATCTCAGCAATTCTATTTCTAGTAGCTACTGCGAGATTTAAGGTATTCCAGCATTATCTTTAACAATAACCAATAAAACCTCTTTATTTAAAATATTCCTGACTTCTGAGTATAGCTTCAGGGATTCTTTTGAAGAAAAATCTTGATCCTGATTGTATTTATCATATAGGTCAATTTTTTATTTAAACCTATCACTGGAGGTTTCATGTACTTCTAAAAATTCATATTCCTTAATTTCAAAGGTTGGGCCTTTGACCTTTTCCTTCTATTCCTTTCTTTGAGCCTCAACTATTTATCCCTCTAATTCAGTTCTTTGTCTTTTTGGTGCTTCAGAATCCTTGTCCCAACTTATGAATGAGTCCTTTTACCATTCATTTATGCTTTACTTAGGGTTGTAATTATCATTGTAGTTGATTTGACTATGGTTGATGGATTCACCTATAAAGCTTGTGATCCTCTATCTATGGTTGATACTCCATCCAATTAGCTCTTTTAGCCAATCCTTCCACTGTTTGGTGTTCAAATGCCCTATTCTTATTTAATTGCCTCCTTCTAGAAATAATGTGATGGGGATCATAATTTACTGGAGTTTCCTTCTTATAGTTCATTTCTTACCTAATACCTTCAATTACAGGGAGTGCAGTCGTATTCTTGATAATAAATGGCCCAAATTTCTAGGGAAACTTAATCTCATAAATATTTATTAAAAATTATAAAGTGCTCATTCTCTACAATTAGTTTATGTCTTATGAACTCCAAAGAAAAAACTCTAGGGGTTAGGAATGGCGGTAAGGTATATTGTAACACCCCAGTTTTGACCCCGTTTGCATTTAAAATGTATATGATGTATATATTGTATTTAATCATGGTGTGGAGCTTAAGGAAAAATCCCCACCATTGATTTAGTATTTTATGTTCGGTGATTAAATCAATGCCGATGGTATTTTGTGCTAGCCAAGCACGTTATAATTTTGGTCATCATGTACATATGCAGTCTAATTAAAAACCCACAACCAGCTATGTCAATGCAACAATAATGAGATGGGGGCATGATTTCCTAAGGATAAGGAGGGTAATGTTTAACCTTGAGCCATTGGGGAAAATCCAAGTGTCAAGAGGAGAACCCATCATATGTCAACCACTTGCTTGTCTTATTCAACCAACCACTTAATTCTCCAAGGAGTTAGTTGGGCAGTTATTGCCTTGGGGCTTGGGGAGTATGGGTAGCTGTCAATTATGGCAGGGCTGTAAGCCTTGACCACATGCTTTCCCAAAGTGGATATCAATTCGTCCATTACCCTCATGTTGGAAGGAGAGAACCGCCCACACTCAGTAAGTTGCATTCCACTCTCACATAGGCAGTGATTACTCACTCACGCACAGGAAACCAATTTCCTCACGCAGGGGAAGCTTGGAGAGCTCTTTTTCCTCCATGTTTTTGGTCTGCTGTACTTTTCCTTCACGTTGGGGGCTCCTGGGTGTTTTTTATCACCCATCATTCATCGACGTTAGGGCTCTCTCAGGCAGCTGGGAGCTTCCTATGTGTGGAATTCACATTTTTTGTCTGCTGTGTGTGTTTTCCCTCACATGGGAAGTTGTTTTCTTCATTTTCCCCAGACCAGGAAATCATTTTTGGAATTATCAGTGGTTGGGTTTCCTCCCCCACGATTTTGCTGCATTTCCCCATTATTTTCCAAGATGGAAATCGTTTTTGGTAATGCTCGACGAGTGAGAGAAGAGACCCATGATTTTTGGGTGTTGTTGAGTCTATTTTTTCCATGTGAAGTCCATAAACATATCTGGAAATCAAATTGTTGTTAGGGGGTTGTTTTTACCCATGTTGACAATTTGTTTTGTGGCCCAAACTATTTTTCCTCAAACCCAGAAATTGTATGGTGTTGTGGGTGCATCTTTTGGTTTGGTTTGAACCGGTTTGGAGTGGGTTTGGGTCTAAACTAGCTTAATAAACCTAGTGTAGAAAGGAACCTCACAGATAGATCTAGAGGGGATGGTTTTCTTCTTTGTACATCCTGAATATCACTGGAAGGGAAGGCATATCCCGAGGGACTGTGTAGCAGAGAAGGGGATGCTTCCTTATGTTGCGTGTGTAGATTTATTAGGAGCCAAGCCCAATCTACTGCAGGAGTCCATAAGTCTGTGGTTGAGCTCACTAGCTAAGCAGTTCAATCTTCCCACCTCCTTAGCAACCTGATAAACCCAAACGTAGTTTTGAATTGCCTGAATTTTGATATATCCTTGGCTATGTGTGAGTCTGCTAGTGTTCCCTTATTCCTTGTGGGAATCATTCCCAGCTCGGGGGTGGCAACGATGCTGAAATGTTGATGAGCACACTGGACTATGGTTGGGCCATGAAGAGCAGTGATAGAGGCAATATTAACCTCTTTGGTCAATTAAAGAAAAGAAGTAGATAGAAAAGTTTAAAAAAAAATTCTAAGTGTTTTGAAATTTTGCATATCAGCTCAGCTGGTTGAGTTTCTGTCGGCTTGAAATGTTGAGTTGAGCGGATGGCATCGACATGAAAAGCTGATTTGATCTAACGAGAAGAACAATAAGAAAAAAAATTCAAAATTTTTCTAAGTATGGACATGTCAAAAAAACTTTGGGAGTTTTTCCGATGCATGTCGGATGAACTCAGTGAGTTTCGTCGATGCGTATCGGGCGAGAAAGGCAAGTTTTGCTGATGTGTGTTGGGAGAAAAAGTTGAGTTTTGCCGATGCCAAGGAAAGAAAGAAAAAATTCTAAAATTTTTTGTAAGTGTAGAAAATTCCACTACCGGCAAGAAAAGGTAATTTTTTGTCGATACGTAAGGTGAACTCGACAAGTTCTGCCAACACGTCAGAAGGAAAGGACGAGTTTTTTCGATCGAAAGAAAAGGGCAAGTTTGTCGATGTATCGGAAGAAAAATCAGAGTTTTTTCGACACTTCGGGAACCAAGGTAGATTTTTTCGATTGGAAGGAAATGATGAGTTGAGTCGACATGTCGTAAAACTTGGGTGAGTTCGTCGATCGAATGGAAAAGTTGAGTTTAGCTAAAATAGAGAATTTTAGCAGGTTTTTCAGTGGGATTGCAGGGGCCAAAAAGATGAAAAATGGAAGCGATCTTATGCACCAGATTGCACGAAAATAAAAGATTAAAAAAACCGAGGGAATTGCCCTCGACCCGCCCTATAGTGGTGCAGGGAAGCCACAAGGGGGAAATCCCCCTTGACCCACGTCGTTCTCGTGAGACAGTTGTTATTGTGAAATAAACTTCTGTGTTTTGACAAGTTGGCAATGTATGATGTTTCCAATGCAGGTAAGTAATGTATGAATTCTTGTGAATGTTATGCAACTAACGGTTGTGTTTATTAACACATTTGTAGAATCATAGTCACATTCAAACGTAACATTCCACATAGCGTAGTTCGGTAAAGTTGGGTTTTGATTCAGCCATGAGAACCTATGACATGTATGATGATGCATAGAACCCCAACGAGTATGAGGAATATGTTATGGGAGAAAACATCTGAGTTGGGAATGTTGAGACAGAGTCTAATGGGAGAATATTTCAAGATACTCCCTCGGATTTTGCAGCCACCATGAGAAGCCTAAGGGTGGAGATGAAAAGTTATAGGGAAGATAATGAAAGATTGGTTAAGGCTCAGAAGGAGCAGAGTCAGCTGAATGTAGCCATGCTATAAATTTTGACAGACATTCAAAGGCGGATAAACTCTGGGGACCATACAGTAAGACCCGAAGGAAGTAAAAGCACTGTCAAAAGAAGAAAGGGATCTCCTAGTGGGTCTTCTGACTCTGAAGGATCCACTGGAGGTTCAAGTTATTCTTCCCACGTGACTAAGAGAAAGAGGAACTACCAGAACCGTTCACGTGATGAATTTAAGAAGGCAAGGCCGCCTACCTTCAATGGTGAGATAAAGAACGGTCAAGAAGTTGAAGCTTGGCTTCTGGGAATGAGAAAATATTTCCAAGTCCAAAACTACTCTGGAAATATGAAGGCTAGGGTAGCCATCTTCAATTTGACTGGAAGAGCATCCATATGGTGGGAGATCAAGTAAGTAAAGAAGATTAATGAAAGGAAGATTGTGTGGAAATAGTTTCAGAAGTATTTCAAGTAGAAGTACCTCTCTGATAGGTACTATGATGATAAGATTAAAGAGTTCCATGAGCTGAGATTGGGACAGCAGACCATGGAAGAGTATGCAAACAAGTGCTTGGAGTTGTTGAGATATGTCAAGTACATCAAAGATGAGAAGGTGAATATCCAGTGTTTTCTGAGTGGATTACCTCAGTCTTACAAAGACAGAATTAATTTTTATAAACCTAGGACTTTGGAAGAAGCAATAAGGAAAGCTAAGTATTGCTATGAACAAAGCAAAGGAAAACTTGATTATCATAAGACATGGAAGGACAAAAAGAATGAGAATTTTGACCAAAGGAAGAAAGGTTTCAAACCTTCTAACTTCTGGAATCAGTAGAAGCAACCATTCCAAATTGAGAAGCAACCAGCCAGAGTGGTAGGAGAAAATCCAAGAGATCCACAACAGAACATAGAACCACTCCAATGTTGGAAATGTGGAGGACCCCACATGCACAGGAATTGTACACTTGAGAATGAGAATCCAAAGCTAGCTTGCAACATTCAAGAAGCAGAAACAGTGGGTCAAGTAGCAAGGGTTGTCCCTAGGATTTATGTAGCGCTGGAGGACCGCCAGGAAGATCACCAGTCAACCGTGGTTGAAGTTGCAGGTAAGATTGTTGAGCAATCTAATTCTATTTTTATTGACCCTGGTTCTACTCACATTTACATTACTCCTAGAGTAGTGGATATTTGTGCTTTTAAGAAAGTAAAGCATAGTAAATCTTGGTTAGTTCATCTAGCCACTAGAACTAAGAGAAAGGTGAGTGAAGTGGTAGAGAAATGTCCATTGGTTATGAATGGATTGGTCACTTGTGTAGATCTGAATGTTCTACCACTTGGTTCCTATGATGTTCTCATTGGAATGGATTGTTTAGAATCTCACAGGGTAAAGCTTCGTTGTTATAATAAGACTTTTGAATGCATGGATGAACAAGGGAGCCCTAGAGTTGTAAGAGGCATTCCAAAGGTGATTTTTTTGTGAGGCAGATTTCAGCAATGCAGTTGAAGAAGTTCTGTAGGAAAGGTTTCCAGTTGTATGTAGCTCATATTTTGGAGGCAACAGAGAATGAAACTCCTAGTTTGGAGAAATTTCATGTGTTGCAAGAATTCAGGGATGTGTTTCCTAATGAGATTCCAGGGCTTCCTCCAAAAAGAGATTTCACAATTCAACTTGTGCCAAGAGCAACACCAGTGTCCAAGACACACTACAGAATGAGTACACCAGAAATGCTAGAGTTGAAGATGCAATTGCAAGATTTGTTGGAGAAGAAGTATATCATACCAAGTGTGTCTCCTTGGGGAGCACTAGTTCTGTTTTTGAAAAATAAATATGGTACACTCAGGTTTTGTATTGATTATAGACAGCTGAACAAAATCACTGTGAAGAACAAATATCATTTGCCTAGGATTAATTACCTCTTTGATCAAATGAGAGGAGCAAAGGTATTTTCCAAGATTGACTTGAGGTCTAGTTACCATCAGGTAAGAATAAAGGATGAAGACATTCCTAAGACAACCTTCAGAACAAGGTATGGACATTATGAGTTTGTAGTGGTACCATTTGGTCTCACAAATGCACCAGCTACATTTATGTGACTTATGAATAGTGTCTTCAGCAGGTATTTGGACAAGTTTGTTCTTGTTTTCCTTGATGACATCCTTATTTATTCTAAGAATGAGGAATAGCATGGAGAACATCTGATATTGAAATTTCAATTGCTCAAGGATCATAAGTTGTATGCAAAGTTGAGCAAGTGTGACTTCTATAAAGATAGGATTCATTATTTGGGTCACATTATCTTAGATGAGGGAATATCTGTAGACCTTGAGAAGATTGAGGCGACTATGAATTGGCCTACTCTAAGAAATGTGATAGATGTAAGATATTTTATGGGACTTGCAGGATACTACAAGAGATTCATTGAAGGATTCTCCAAGGTTGCAGATCCAGAAACTTCTTTGTAAAAGAAGGGAATAAAGTCTGAATGGACACCAAGGTGTGAAGAAAGCTTCCAATAGTTGAAGAATATTCTCACAAGTGCACCAGTCTTGAAGATTGCAAACTCGAGAAAATATTTTGTGGTGTGTACTGATGCATGTGGTCAAGAGCTTGGAGGAGTCCTTATGCAAGAAAACCATGTGATATGTTATGAGTCAAGAAAGCTAAAGGATCATGAGATGAAATATGCCACTCATGATCTAGAACTTGCAGCCATAGTACATGCTCTCAAGATGTGGAGGGTTTACTTGATGAGCAAAATATTTGAGCTAAGGACAGACCATTGTGGTCTGAAGTATTTGTTTGATCAACCTACTCTAAATGCTAGGAAAGCTAGATAGCTAGATTTTTTATGTGAGTTTGATTTTGAAATAAAACACATAAAAGGAAAAGAGAATAAGGTAGTTGATGCACTCAGCAGGAAGGTGCAGGAAATGCATGTGGAATCTCTTAGTATTTTCCAATCATATTTGAGGCAGCAGACTGTTAATCATGTTGTTGAAGATGAATTGTATGCACGGGTCAAGGACAAGTTGCGACAGCAAAGCCTTGAAAAGAAGTATGAGGGATATAAATTGGAAGAAGATGGAATTCTTACCTATAAGAACAGAATTTATATTCCAAATGCAGCAGATTTGAGGAGAGTTGTTATGGATGAGATCCATCAAGCTCCATATTCTGGTCACCCAGGATATCAGAAGACAATTGCTACATCCAGAAAGCAATATTTTTGGCCAAGAATGAAAAAGGACATGGCTGAATATATTTCAAGGTGCATGAAATTTCAGCAAGTGAAGGTTGAGCATCAAGACCCAACAGGTTTGTTGTAGCCTTTACCAGTTCCAGAATGGAAATGGGAAGTTATTTCCATGGATTTTACTACAAGATTTCCAATGACTTGGAGACAACATGATTCCATTGTGGTTGTGGTGGACAAGTTAACAAAGGCAACACATTTTATACCAGTTAATTCTACGCATAAGACTGATGACATTGCAAAAATATTCCTAAAGGATATTTTCAAATTGCATGGATTGCCTAAGGAAATAGTCTCTGACAGAGATGTCAAGTTCACTTCCAATTTCTTGAAGGGTTTGTTTGCAGATTTGGGTACCAAGTTGAACTTCAGCACTGCCTACCATCCTCAGACTGATGGGAAGATAGAGAGAGTTAAATAGGTGGTTAAAGACATGATTCACATGTATGTGATGGATAAATCATCCAAGTGGGAGGATTATTTGCACTTGATAGAATTTGGGTATAACAATGGACAGCAGGCATACTTGGGAATGAGTCCATATGAAGCTTTGTATGTCAGGAGGTGTACGACACTAGTGACTTGGGATAATCCAATGAAGAGGGTTGTTCTTGGTGCAGAATTTCTCATGGAGATGGAGCAAAAGGTTGTAAAGATAAGCCAAAATCTAAAAGCATCCCAAGACAGACAGAAAAGCTATACTAATAAGCATAGAGTGCACAAAGAATTCAATGTTGGGGATCATGTTTACCTCAAAGTGAGGGAAAAGAAGCATTCCTTGAAGCTTGGAATTTGTGCCAAGTTGTCACCTAGATAGTGTGGGCCATTTGAAGTGCTTGAAAGAATAGGGCCAGTTGCATATAGACTTGCATTGCCTGCTAGCAATATATCTCATCATGTTTTTCATGTTTCTTTGCTTAAGAAATATGTACATGATCCTAACCATGTGATAAATTGGAATGTGATTAAGGTGGAACCTGAGGGAGAGTTCCAAATCGAGCCAATGTGCACCCTCGATAGGAAGGTCACAATGCTTCAGAACCTATCCATAAGTCATGTAAAGGTGCAATGGGAGCACTACAGTCCTGAAGAGGCTACATGGGAGTTGAATAATGACATGTTATTGGCACATCCATTTATGTTCAATTCTGCAGAGCACTGAGGGTGGTACCAGTGTAGCATTTTGTTCAATTTTGTAAAGCACTGAGGACAGTGTTGTTGAAGGGGGAGGGGAATGTAACACCCCGATTTTGACCCTGTTTGCATTTAAAATGTATATGATGTATATATTGTATTTAATCATGGTGTGGAGCTCAAGGCAAAATCCCCACCATCGATTTAGTATTTTATGTTCGGCGATTAAATCGGTGCCGATAGTATTTTGTGCTAGCTAGGCACATTCTAATTTAGGTCATCATGTACATATGCAGTTTAATTAAAAACCCACAACCAGCTATGTCAATGAAACAATAATGAGATGGGGGAATGATTTGCTAATGATAAGGGGGGGGATGTTTAACCTTGAGCCATTGGGGAAAATCCAAGTGTCGAGAGGAGAAACCATCATCTGTCAACTACTTTCTTGTCTTATTCAACCAACCACTTAATTCTTCAAGGAGTTTGTTGGTAAGTTATTGCCTTGGGGCTTCGGGAGTACGGGTAGCCGTCAATTTCGGCAGGGCTGTCAGCCTTGACCACACTCTTTCCCAAAGGGGAGATAAATTCGTCCATTACCCTCACATGGAAGGAGAGATCTGCACACACTCAGGCAGTCGCATTCCACTCTCATGCAGGCGGATATTACTCACTCACACGCAGGAAACCAATTTCCTCATGTAGGGGAAGCTTGGAGGGATCTTTTTCCTCCACATTTTTGGTCTTCTGTGTTTTTCCTTCACGTTGAGGGATCCTGGGATTTTTTTCTCACCAATCATTCATCCACATTGGGGCTCTCTCAAGTACCTGGGAGATTCCTGTGTGTGGCATTCACGTTTTTTGTCTACCGTGTGTGTTTTCCCTCACGTGGGAAGTCATTTTCTTCATTTTCCCTAGGATGGGAAATAGTTTTTGGAATGATCATTGGTTGGGTTTCCTCCCCCATGATTTTGATGCATTTCCCCATTGTGTTCCATGTTGTAAATTGTTTTTGGTAATGCCTAGTGAGTGGGAGAAGAGACCCACGATTTTTGGGTGTTGTTGAGTATGATTTTCCTATGTGAAGTCCATAAACATCTCTGGAAATCGAATTGTTGTTAGGGGGTTGTCTTTACCCATCTTGATAATTTGTTTTGTTGCCCAAATTGTTTTTCCTCAAACTCAGATATTGTATGGTGTTGTGGATGCATCTTTTGTTTTGGTCTGAACCGGTTTGGAGTGGATTTGGGTATGAACTAGCTTGATAAACCTACTGTGGAAAGGAACCTCACAGACAGATCTAGAGGGGTTAGATTTCTTCTTTGCACATCCTAAATAGCACTGGAATGGAAGGCATAACCCAATGGACTGTGTAGCATAGAAGGGGATGCTTCCTTGTGTTGGGTGTGTAGATTTCTTAGGATCCAAGCCCGATTTGGTGCAGGAGTTCATAGTTTTGTGGTTGAGCTCACTAGCTTAGCAGTTCAAGCTTCCCACCCCCTTAGCAGCCTGATAATACCAAACATAGTTTTGGCTTGGCTGAATTTTGATATATCCTTGGCTATGTGTGATTCTATTGGTGTTCCCTTATTCCTTGTGGGAATCATGCACACCCCAGGGGTGGCAATGATGCTAAGAGATTGATGAGCACACTGGCATATGGTTGGGTGGAACGTTGCAGTGACGTAGCTGGTTGTGGGACAAGATTCTATCAAGATAAGTATTCTTGTTTATTTTATCTCTGCAATTGTATTTTTTTATTTAATGAAATGTGAACATGATGAATGCTTGAATGAAATGTAAATACTTCCATTGTATATTGCATGTTTTATACATCTGCGTATGTTTTTAAGTTTCAATGCATCATTATATTACATTCATGGGGTTTAGATTTTCTGGATTGATAGCAGCATAGTCACGTCCTCTCTCTAGTAGAAGGGTGGGGGCGTGACATATATGGTGCATGGATAAAACGATAAACCTTAATTATAGTATGTTCTTCTAATAAAAACTAGTCCTTCTATCGGGAGCAAACTGCAAAGCCTCCTGCATCTCTGGAAATACTCTAGGCAATATATTCTGAAACATTACCCTATAAATCTCTGTCATTAGAAGGTTCATGTATTTGAAAAAATCATTGTTTATTTTTGCAGTAAGTATAAACTTTGGAAGTTGCATATTTTCCTCATTAAAAATAGAAACATCCTAACCAGGTATGATTAAAATATGAAATGTATGGTAGTGTGGAAATTCATTAGCTAAGAATGGATACTCTCAGCTATTAATTCATCATATTTAAGGAAAGGAAGATGATGGGACTGTGACTCTGACTTATACTCATTTTGTACAAAAGACTCATAAACAACTATGGGACAAATATGTCTACATCTAAACCTAAAAACTGACTCAACATTGAAATGACTAATTGGGATTCTTCATTAAAAAAGCTGATATCCAAGGGAAATGGTTGGTTTTTAAGGGACACATCAGTTCTAAAGCGCTTAGATAAAAAGGGTTGTTTTCCTCAATGGCATCATGTCTAAATTGTTGAATTAGGTCTTCCTCCACAAACTCTTCTCTATGCAGGGTGAATGAAGGCGAGACTACAAGGGAATATTTGACAACAAGGGTGTTTACAGGGCAGTGTATTTTGGTATTAGAAACATCCATTATTCATCTCTCAAAGGAAGAATAATTCGACACACACCACTCGATGAAGTCGTGAAAATTTAGGGTTTGGTGAGGGTAGAAATGGTGTAAATGGGACTAATAGATACCGTGTAGGTCGATGCCTAGGTCTTTGAATTCTTGTAACTTGTTTTTTAGCTTATGTATTGGACCAAACGACATAATGGTATCAAAAATTTCGCCATCCCTGTCTTCAAATACCTCCTCCAATTTCTGGAATTCTAAGGCCTGTGTCTCGATTTCACCTCCGCTGTCCATTTTCAAATAATAATGTGGGTGACAATGTGGCCTACATGGATGATTGACATCCAGAAAGGTACTTGTCCAACTTGGCTTCATCCACTCATGGATTATTTCTTCTTCCAATGCACAAAAATACAAATAACCTCCAAACACATGCCCTCTTTCTTTTATAATATTCCCGAAATGGTGGTTTCAGAATTTGGACCAGTGGTTTTCTCTTACCATTTTTCTCGTAGCGGAACAATATTCCACCCACCACATGGAAGGTGGTATAAATTATGTTGGTGCAATGTTCTTTAGTCTTGGTGCATGTTATGGGAGTGGATCTCCTCTTATCCATATATCTAATCCACCTCTTATCTTGGACCGTTGATTTTAGATCCTTTTTAATTTTTCCTTCTATATTTTGTTGTGCAATAACTTGCCTTCTATCATGCATCTCCCTCCAGCATATAGTCTATATGTCGTTGATTTACTTGATCCGATCTATTAAGATTCGTTGATTGTCTCAACCTTTTAAACTTTACCTTTACTTTCTTCTACTTGTCGATTCTTCATTTTAGTGTGCAGTTTCCTACGACGGATCACTTATTATCCATGGATTTTCCTCACTTTTCATTCTCACCGTCGATCAAAACCAAAATTTAATATTTCCACTGATCCTCAATTTGTTTTCAACTACGCAAGTTCTCCCAGCAAACTCCACATCCATTGTCAATTCTGTTCATTTATATCCTCGATCGTAGATCTAGTTTGTCTATTAAACCTTTCCATCAATCACCCATTTTAACTTTTTCCTTGCAACTTTCATCAATGGATCTTTTTCTCATCGTTTATATTTCCTCCATAAATATCTTTGTCGTCATATTTTTTTCCATTTACCACAAGCTCCTTTTTTCATTGCTTTAGCCACCCTTTGGATTGTATCCCATGGTTTCATGAGAAAACATGAAATCATCGCCTCTTTCTACTTTCATTCTACCATCCACGATCACGTTAGCAAGGTGTCCAAAAATTTAAACTACTTATTAGGATTTAGCTCCTTCTCACTTGAAAACTAAAATAGTTCTAACAGATGGATCCAACTATGGATGTTATCTTCCCTGCGAGGTAGCAAAGAACCAGTAGACTAGTGCCAATACCATTCTCTATACAAATTTTCCTTCAAAAACTAACAACTCTAATCACTCCTTTTTTTGTGAATAAATCAAAGAAAATGGCAAACCTTAATATCTTAGGGCCTTCTCTTCGAGCTTCAAATCCTTTAACCTACCATCAGTACTCATTTTATGTTGTATTTCATCCCTCTTCCGCAGTGGACCCGGGTTCGGTCCCTTCTTGGTCAGCATAAAAAATCCCAAGATATCAGCCCGACGGAGTGGATCTCAACCGATGGAACCTACGACATAGATGTCGTCTCACCCGAGATATCTCAGTTTTATGGGTAACTACCAGAACCACGTTTCTGAAATTTTTGCAGGAGGGTGTTTTAGTGCCTTATATCTACGCCAAGGTTTCCTACGAAGACCGGGAGGGTGGGTTGATAGTTTGCACTTATATTCCAACACCAACTGATATGTCAATCCTTATTTATGTGATTCACATAATCAAACAGTGAACAAACATCATAGGCATATTCATTACTTAAAACACGACATTCATGCATTTATCTATTTGCAACACAATAATCAATCAATCATTGAACACAACATTTATGCATTTAACTAAGTTCCTCAACATTCACATATATACAAAACATATAACGTGGAAACCCATACGGGTAAAAAACACAAGGCGCTCTTCATCTAGAATTGGCATGAAGAAATACATGCACATTTTGTCTGCACATAAAGCTACAGACTCTGTTCAAGATCTTCTCTCCTATCTTTACATACTTTTTCACCCCCTCGTGCTCTTTGATCTTCTCTCTCTTCTTGCACTACTCTATTCCTATTAGCGATTCGCACACAACCTGGATCAACTCGAACTTCTCTACCCTTCTGCGCACTTATCTACAGAACCCACTACTCTGATGCACTCAATGATCCAGAGTCATTAACCAAAAACTATCTACCTCCATCCTAGCTCAAGTGTCTTCCCCAACAGTTTAGAGATTACTCAAAATTGTTGTATCAGCTAATCAACTCAAAAATATCTAACCCATTTACAGCTTGGGTTCCTTATCTTATATCCCTAGTATAGACTCGATACAACTCCCATACATGCTTGTACAGGCTCAATACTGACTTGATACAGACTCTAATAGACTCAGCTTCAATTGCTATCCCAGTCGACTTACTATCTCCATCCAAGAGGTTGTCTATCCTATTATAGTAATACACAAAAAAGGCGTTATTGGCCTTACTTACAAATATGCCTTTACGCGTGTGGTTTATGTTGGCTCCAGTCGAGCCCATACCCATGCTCGCTAAGGATTGTCGCTTTCTCATCATTATGGCTTACTGTCACTTTCATGTTGTTACACTTCTTCGCATGCTTGGTTCCATGAATATTCTGCCATGTCATCTCATATCTTGCTATGTCCTTTCGTCGCAGCTTACTAAACTAGCACAACTTCCTCGTACGAGGCCTTCTCTTTGTCTTCTTCCTCACTTTCCTTCTTCCATCGCAACATTCTTCCATTTCCTTTGATGTCACTTCCTTTGTTGTAGCTCCTTTCTCTTCTCCTTTACACTCTTCTTCCATACTTAGGCAGAATTCTACATGAATTCTGCCCTTCTGTCCCGAGGCCCAACATGCCCCCAATAATCACCTGTGGCTCGTCCCGAGCCATGCAAGCTAGTGCTCCATAAACTGACTTGCGTTGATTTTGTTCTAATCCTCCATGATTTTCAACAACTTCTATGTTTATGTGCGCACTTCCTCCTTTGTTTTCTGCATGTGCTCCACCAGGTCGGAAATGATGTGTTCTGTCATGTCTCTTTCTACCAAGGTCGCTACCTCGTGCACCTTCTGGTGTATAGGATAAACTAGACCTGTGACTCTTTCTACTTCTCCTTTCAATTATTATACATTTTCCTTGTGTTTTTGTTGTTGTGCGCGCAGCACAGTGGTTCGTTGCTACAGTACACGCAATTCTGTTGTCTTGACCTTTTTCTGCTCCAAGGGCAGCTGCTTCATCTCATTTCGCATCTATGTGATATTTTCTTCCACCACATTGAGCTCATTTGCAATCTTATGTGATTTCTCGTCATCCAATAGAGCTTACCAAGTCTTGGATAATTGGTCTACAGCCTTAGCACATGTTTTCTCGGCATCTTCTATTTATTTCACAGCCTGAGTGGCTACATCTCTTTTGCGTGCCAGCATTTCTAAAGGTGTGTTGGATCTCCTTTGCTCTTCTAACTCTGTCACTTTCTTCTTAAGGTTAGCTGCTAATTCAGCTAACTGTGCTATTTTGGTATCTGGGGCCATTTTCTTTGTTATTCCTTCTTCTTCAATGCTGCTACAGGCCAGGATGACTGCTTCACTTATTCTCTGGCAATGATCATTCAACTCTCACTTCTTTTGTTTAGCCTCTTAAATTTCATGTTTCAATTTCCTGATATCTTGATGTGCAGTCTTTACCTTTGTAGCTAAGCGGTGCTCATGCGACCTTATTTCTGCATTGACAGCACTTTGGACTGCATATACTTCGTTCATCTGCATAGATGAAAAGTCTATAATAAGCTGGTTAGTATCCTGAAAATCAAGATTATATTCTTATGTGCCACACTTAATAGCAGCTTTTAGAGACCTACACCGTTATTGGTAGGGTTGGCACAAAGGCCGCAGTTTGATCCATTCATGATGTTTCGGATGGGGCTTGGGAATCAGTTGTTGAACTTGGACAATCAACAACAATTTTAACTTCTTCCACTGCTTTACAGAGAAATTTAAGAAGGTTAGTGAGTGTACCTGAAATCTCCTCTTGTCGTTCTTCTATAGACTTGAAACTAGATTGCACTACTTCGATGATTGCTTCAGTTGTTAGTTGCATATCATCACTATCCAAGTTAACAGTGTTTACAGTTCAGTCGACCTTCCTCTTCTTCTTTCTTCTTGGTTGCTCTTGTTCTTCCTGAGGTTCCCCCCCCTCATGTTTTGATTATGGGTCTGTTGGTATTGAGGGGGCATGAATTTTGTCAGAGTGTAAACCCTCCAGGTGGTATTCTTCTTCATTTTCCTCTTCTTGGAATTGGTTTTCTTGCTGCTGGATTTGATCTTTGGATACTAGAACATGCCATTCCTTTGGCCACTGATTAATAATTTCTTGGATATCCTCCTTGGTCATGATAAAATTGGCTTGTATCTTTGATTGTTGCGGTTGTTGTCATGGTTGTAGGTAAATATTGTGCAGGCCAACCTCAAAATTAACAATGGAGCGAAATTGTTGGACAGTGGCGGTGTCTATCATAGACATGCTCTTTACCTGGTGTTGTATAGCCTCTGCATGCATAAAGAATTTTATATTGCTCGCATGTTGTCGTTCTTTTTGTTCCTTCTCATACCAGATATTTTGATACCTTGCACCTTAACAAGGTACCTGCAAGTCGACCCCTTGATAATCATCTGGTTCAGACCGTGCGATGAATGAAATTAAAATTAACATCCACTAGTAGTGAAATGCAAAACCCCTTTCCTATGCATCATTGGCGTCTTGAACAAGCTCATTCAACAAGAATTGACACTAGTTGATCTGAGCTCCTTTCGCACAGATATCTACGAGTGCAATTGCTCCCATTGTACATTGGTCTGGGCGCATTTTGTGGAGTAACTTGGATGCTAATACTTTGGCAGCAAAGCTAACAGTGGCATTATTAATGGTATGAATCAAAAACCCTCTTTTACTTATTTGTATGCCTTACTTTTTCTTCATTCGCTTAGCTATGGTTGCCTCTTGATCCTTTTTTAGCAGTGATGTTGGGTCCATTCCAGCAGTTAGCAGGCCTGTGATGGCAGCGATGAGCTCAACATTCACAAGTATAGGTTTTCCTAACCAGAGAACCTCGTTATAAAAAAGTAGAAGTAACTACTTAACACAGGTGTTTATTTGTGTCCCATGCCCAAAATGTGGCATATACAGTAATGCTAATATGCTAGAATTCTCCAATTGCGTAGCCCATTCTTGTGCAACATATCTTTGAGGCACCTCCGGTGTGTCCTGCATGATTCCCATATAATTTTTGTGGTCCAAGTCTTGTTGTGTTTTGGTATCATGGTCATCGTAATACATATTTTGCACCTTGGGTAAAATATCTTTTACTACCTTCACTCCATCAAGTACTAATGGAACTATTAGTAGAGTCTTTCCATTCTTTAGGATTGCAGCTTCTGGTGCATTTCTGCGTCGAGGTGGAAAATATGGTGGCAACAGATTCCTTGTCTCAAAATTATCTACTGTGGAGTTGGCTCCGGGGGTGTAACTGCTCTTCCCTTCCTATTTCTAGTGTTGGTGCACTTCCCTTGCTAAGTCACTGGTGGGCTTGGTCTTTCCTTTTGAACTAGTTTAGTAGGCTTCGGTTGTACTCCAAGAGTAGTTTGTTCACTAATAGCACCCGTCGACGGTGGGATGTAACCAGCACTATCCTCCATTATCAAGTTGGGTGATATAGAATTGGATTCAACTGTGCTTGTGCTAGAAACAAAGATAACCATACTACAACCTCACCAGCTGGTACTCAAGGGTTGACACAATAACAATTTTTTTCTTTGGCAAGAAAGGAACAGGGTCAGGGTAGTGAAGCTTGATAAACACCTTCATTGATGTTAGTCATTCTTCGTACGCACCATCAAGTTTTCAGAAAGGAATTCATCCTTTCCACCGCATGGGTGTGTTGTGGGCTCTTTGATCAAATATTTTTGCGTTATACCACCATTGACCTATCACTTTAAATGGTAGTTATTGTTAACAAGTGGGTTGGTACCCAAACATCTCCCTATCAGTCCCCTCCCCTTTTTTTATGTCATGTCTAACACAGTGTCGTGTATTTTCACATGTGCGATCTCTTTCCACTTCGCACATTCCTTCTGACACGTGGCGATTATGGCGGATGGGTCACTATCACTTAGATCCTTCGTGATATTATTCCACACTATGTATTTATGCATAGTTATGCTGCATTGATGGAGGTTCGTATCTGCAATGGGTATCTCTTCAAAGATCTTCTTCTTTATTACCTGTGGCATGGCATCAACTGTTGGGTGTTCACTTCCAAATTGGAATGTCAGGGTAAAAATTACAGCTAATATTTCCCATTCAATGGTTCCTCGTCATGACTCTTCTGAGGTGTACCGAATTCTTGGCACTATTTCCAACGTATGGATGAATCGGTGAACCCATTCTTGTCATAGATATTCTTGTCAAATCCCACGATAGTTCTCAATATCTTTTCCAGGATATGTCAATCCTATGTACGTTTGATCAGAATAACTAATATCTTCTCCAAATATGATATCCATTAATCTCCTACATTGTGACCATTATGAGATAGACTGTTTATGTGTACCCCACCATCTAGCGGGTGTAGTTTTCAGCACATAGTCCAAAGCAGACAGTCGTTGTGATTCTGTGACCTTTTCTTCAAATTCTTCCAAGAAGGATGCAATATTAGGAAATCCTTCATACGTAGGCAAAGCGCTTGCTTCAGCTCATACCCTTCGAACAGCTTTTGTGACTCTCACACATATACGCATGGAAAGTTCATGCAGCCTATTCTGCCAATTCTCCAGAGCATCACTTGAGTCGGATGTGCACGAGCTTACACTTCGCCAACTCAGGTTTCCGTCAGTTGTTGGGTTAATATAGTCTTCCTTCGAAGACATGATGTTGTATAGTTGGTTGAAATAATTTTCTTGCCCTTCATTATGCACAGGATCGACATAGCATTGTCCTTCAAGCGAATCAATTGGTGCAACCACTCTTATTTCATAATCTTTAAAAGAAAATATCCTCTTCTTGAAGTTTATAATAGTTTGGTTGTTTATTTCCCAATCAATTCCTAGAAGTGCAGGATATGGTTTTGTGTCATCGACAATGTCAATAAATTTGAAGTAGGCATATGTTCTTAATCCTTCAACTTTCGCAGGTACTTGGTATATTCTACCGAGTGGTAGAACCTTCGATTGGTTTGCAAGCCTTAGCTGAACATGGGACCAATCCAGTTGTAGCTTATTCATGCTTTCCTGTGTCTTCTTAGTCAGTATATTAACATCCGAGCCCAATTCTAGTATGATATAGTCCATATCATAATCTCCTATCTACGCAGTCATTCACAGTTCTCTGCATGTCTTCACTTTTCTCCTGATATGATTGACTCTTTTTTCAAGTCACGGGTCTTCAGTGGTTTCTTCTATGAGTGTTGTCAGTTCTGCGACAACATCTTTATCATGGATTAGTGCTAAGCAAATTTTGAAAAATTCTTTAAGCTTACTAACCTTTTTCATGGGCAGCTTCCTAATTACTTGTTCAAATCGTTTCGGCATAGCTCTAACTTGTCCAGATGTCGATGGATGATTGGGATCAGCAAAGTCCTGTCACACTTCCAATAAAAATTATTTCTCTTGTTGGACATTTAACGAAGCTTTATTTCGCGTCGCAGATCGCACCTGTGGATGTCCTTGCAGTGTATTTTGGTCTCCTCTCGTCACAGCACCTCCTATTGTGACTATAGCAAGGCACCTCCTATTGTGACTATAGCAAGGTTGGGTTGTCTTGGTTTGGCATAAACCATTTGAATATTTAGATTGGGGTTTGGATTTAGATTCTACACTAGGTTTTGGTTAACGACGGTTCTAGCCTGGCATTTCGCAATAAGTTGCGGGCATTGTTCAATAGTGTGATCATTTTTTTTACAATATGTACATTTTTTATAGGACTTTGACAATCTCATGCAAAATGTCCTGGCTACCCACAATTGTAACATATGATTTGGCCTCTTCCTCGACCAAATCCTCCTCTTGGTTGATATCCTCAAACTCTAAAATTCCCACCCCCACTTTGCAAAGGGTATTGTTGTTGCTGGGGATACTAATTCGGCTGGTATTTTGTTTGAGGATATTGTTTTTATTGATACTGTGCAGGTTGATACTGAGGTTGCGCTCGTTTATCTTGCATTTGTTCATCATTTTTCATTAAGTAGGTATCCATCGTCTTCTCTTGCAACGGCTGAAGTTCTCTGCAGTCTTTCTCATCATGACCTACTGAATTGCAAAATTTATAGTAGAGACTAGCGGCTGCATTCACAATCTTCTGTAAGTACATGCATTCCTCAGACTCGTTTCCTCTAGTCTGGCATATTCTACACCAAGACATTCCTTGGTTGTTTAATGGGTTCGACGTGCCTACTACGACATAGTTCATTAGCGCTAGGAAATTATCTTTATGGTTTCCATATGTTCTGCACCTTGTAAACCATAGTTCCTCCTAAAATTCCTTGCCTCTTTTAATATCCTGGAGCTGCACCGTAATATTTTTCAACTGTGGCTGAATTTGCATCATTCTTGAGCCAGTGTCCCCAACTAGTGATGCTTCTAGCTTCATTGATATTTCCAAAGCCTCTGTCTGTGACACGAGTTTCTATTGCATCAATGGCATTCAGATATGAGACAACAAGGCGGCAATAAACCATTCCTTTTGTTGCACATCTGACATTTGGAAACTCACTTTGGACATCAATGTCTTAAATCTCTGGTCAAACTCCCAAACATATTATGTCGGTAGCTACTTCATTTCTTTGATCTCAGTGATGCATTGTGATTTGGACTTCGGTTTTTTAAGCTCATCAATCAGCCCAAGTCAAATCTCAATGAGTGTTTTTGGGAGAACTCCTACTATTACTATGGAAAATTTCATATACCAGTCTAGCACATGACCTCGTAGCGTTGTGATCAGCTATGCTTTCTTGGCATTCTCATCCTGTATCTGCCGTACAGTCCAGATAGAATCACAAAGGAACCAATGTTGCTCTGGGTCTTCCAACATGTTTCCATTGAATATTGGGAGCTTAATGTCATCTCCAACCATTATATTTGTTGGTGGTACCGTTGGAACAAAATTGGGGCTAGTCGAACTTCCTTGTCTGCTATTTGCAGCGTTAGTACTACTCTTATTTACATAAATACTTAGAAACAGGTCTCATGATCTTACCTCTGGTACTGTAGGCAATTTATGTACATTTTCTTGTTCTGGAGCTTAATTCGACTCTTCACACTCTTCGTCACCTTCTGAGATCGGTTAATATTCCTCTTCCTCATCACAAGAGCCTTCACCTAAGTATGATGCAAACTCGTAGCCTTCTTCTTCTTGCTCTATGCTGCAACTCCCTCACATGAATAGGGTTTTTCCTCTTTTGTCGAACTTGAATCTTCTTCCGCTTCTTAAAAATTCAGTCTCTAGTTCAGTTCCACTTTCCCCTGGGAACATCTCATTCTAGGGTTCTGCTGAGACATAGCTACCCTTTTCTATTCATTCTATCATTTGCAGAATTCCATTTTCACATATAAGTATTTTTATCCACGTCTTTAAAGATGATAGATATCGACTGTGTGGTCCTTTAAAGAATTTTCTCTTTGCCTCACTATATGAGGTTATTGTTTCAACAACGAACTCAGTGATATATCCTTTTATAATACTATCTACCCAGAAGTCCATAGACCTTTATATAGGGTTGTTGACTCTTTTTAGTCGCTCAATCAAGAAAGGAGTCCACTCCTTCAGTTCTCCTCCTTGAAAACTATTTTGTTTGGTTTCCAACTTAGACAACCCTTCATACAATATGATGGGGAACTCAGAAAAGAAACTCTCGTAAATATCTCAATAAATATACCGGCCCAACCAATCTGTTGGGTTCCACCAGGATCCTTCACTTTCTTCTCGTGCAAAACCTATCTCTTTGAAATCCACCCAGTCTTGGAATTCTTGTTTCATCGGATACCATAACATATCCCTCACCACAACATTCAAGGTCCCAACAACAGAACCATTTGTTGGCTTTCGTCCTTCTTCCCCAGCGGACCCAGGTTCAGTCCCTTCTTGGTCAGCAAAACAAATCCCAAGATATCGGCCCGATAGAGTGGAGCTCAGCCGGCAGTACCTATGACACAGATGTCGCCTCACCCAAGATATCCTAGTTTTATGGGTAACTGCCAAAACCACGTTTCCACAGTTTGTGTGGGAGGGTGTTTTAGTACCCTAGCTCTGCACCAAGGTTTCCTATGAAGACCGAGAGGGTGGGTTGATGGTTTGCACTTATATTCCAACACCAACTGATAAATCAATCCTTATTTATGTGATTCATGTAAGCAAACAGTGAATAGACAGCATAAGCATATTCATTACTTATAGCATGGAATTCATACATTTATCCGTTTGCAACACAATAATCAATCAATCATTGAACGCGGAATTTATGCATTTAACTAAGCTACTCAACATTCACACATATACACAACATATAACGTGGAAACCCATCCAGGAAAAAAACTACAAGGTGCTCTTCATATGGAATTGCCAGGAATTAGATGCACATTTTGTCTGCACATAAAGATGGAGACTATGTTCAAGATCTTATATTTTGTCTTTACAGACTTTCCGTCGCCCTCGTGCCCTTTGATCTTCTCTCTCTTCTTGCTCTACTCTATTCCGACTAGCAATCCACGCACAACCTTGATCGACTCAACCTTCTCCACCCTTCTGCGCGCTTAGCTGCAGGACCACTACTCTGATGCACTCAACGATCCAGAGTCATTAACCAAAAACTATCTACCTCCATCCTAGCTCAAGTGTCTTCCCCAAGAGTCTAGAGATTACTCAAAATTGTTGTATTATCTAATCAAATCAAAACTATCTAACCCATTTATAGCTTGGTTTCCTTCTTTTATAGCCATATTATAGACTCGATACAACTCCCATACATGCTTGTACAGACTCAATACTGACTCGATACAGACTCTAACATACTCAACTTCAATCGCTATCCCATCCGACTTACTATCTTCATCCAACAGGTTGTCTTTCTTATTCTAGTAATACATAACAAAAAGGAATTATTGACCTGACTTACAAAGATGCCTTTATGCATGTGGTTTCCGTCAGCTCCAACCAAGATCGTACCCACGATCACTAAGGACTGTCGCTTTCTCAACGTTATTCCTTACTTTCATTTTCATGTTGTTACGCTTCTTCGCTCGCCTGCTTCCATGAATATTCTGTCATGTCATCTCGTATCTTGCTTTGTCCTTCCATCATAGCTTACTAAACTGGAGCAGCTTCCTTGTCATGTGCCTTCTCTTTGTCTTCTTCCTCACTTTCCTTCTTCTGTCATAGCATTCTTCCCTTTCCTTTGATTTTGCTTCCTCTGTCGGGCTCCTTTCTCTTCTCCTTTACACTCTTCTTCCATACTTAGTCAGAATTCTACATGAATTAATCCCTTCTATCCTAAGGCCCAACATTTTCCAATTAAATAAATATATACAAATAATATACATAGTTCTTTCATCTTCATGACAAATAATGTTTCAAAAATCTCCCATTAACAGGGCCTCCTTTATGTTAAAACCCATTTTGATTTTGTAGAATAAAAGAATTATCCCCTCTGTGTGCAGCAATGATATATGGACCTTTCCATAAACGATCAAACTTACCGTGTTTGTCTTCTTTTCTTGCATCCCACTTTAAAACTAGATCATCAACTTGAAAATGCTCTTCTTTAACTCTTCTGTCAAAAGTATTCTTCATTTTTTCCTGGTGTATCTGCACTCTGTTATAATCTTTTTCTCTTACTTCATTCAACTTAATTATCTGATTTATCCTCCTCTGTATATGATTAGGTTCTTCATCATGTTCATGTAGCATCTTCATTACAGGAAAACCTAAAGACAATGGAAATCCCACCTCTACTCCATATACCAACTGAAAAGGTGGCATACCAATAGCTCTCTTAGTACTTATTATGTCTGCCCATAAAGCATATTTAATTTTGGTGTGCCATGCTCTCTTGTTCTCCTCCAATAGCTTCTTTATTATTCTTACCAAACTTTTATTTGAGGATTCAACAAGCCCATTCCCCTAAGGATAGTATGAAGTTGAATGATTCAAGGTTATGTGGTACTTGTGACAAAAATTGATCATTTTCTTAGACTTGAAAGCTTGTGCATTGTCGCTTACAATTATTCTCGAACATCCAAAACTTGACAAAATATTATTTTCCAGGAAATCCATAATAAAAACATATGTATCCCTTCTAGTAGGTATGGCTTCAATCCATTTAGTAAAATAATCAATAACAGTCAATATCCACTTATGTTGACCAAAATAATTTGGGTTAATCTCTCCAATGAAATCCAACCCCCATTGTTGAAATGGTGCTTCTACTGAAATTGGATTGACTAGTAAAGGCATTAGCTTTCTCTTACTATCAAAAATTAGACACACATGGCAAGGTGTAACCTCTTTATATATATCAGAAAACATTGTGGGCCAATAGAAACCTGCTCTAAATATTTTATTAGCAGGCACCTTCCATGGATGATGTCCTCCAAATACCCCCTGATGAAATTATTCCATGGTATATTGAGCTTCATTTTCTAGTAAACAATTTAATAGAATACCTCCTAGGTCCTTCCAGTACAAGTACTAGTTCAGAATGAAATATTTAGCTGCTTTCACCTTCACAAACCTAGCTCTGGTTTTTCTTAATTATGGAGGTTCCCGTAAGTTCTGCAAAACATAGAAAATGTCACTGTACCAAGGAGACACAGTGAAGTCTTTGATTACCTGTAATCCTGAATCTGACTCATTTGAAATATTAGATAATAAAATCAATTGCAAATATTCACAATTGGAATCACTCGTCAACTTAGCCAATCCATGTCCTTTCACCAATTTGGTAGGTTTGATTTCCAAATCATATTCCAACAAGACTACAATCCATTCTGTTATTTTGCCTTCTGGATCAGGTTGAGTGAGTATATTTTTCACCACATTAATAGGCACATAAGCAATTATATGAGTGTTAAATTATTCAAAACTTTGTAATATATTCCAAATGTATTGATTGTGTTCCTCCTTCAGAAGATGAGTTTGGTCATGTAAGAGTCATTGAAGAATCAATGTAAACCTCCAGATGTAAGTTGGGTCAATAGTACCCAAGTGTCTATATAATAAATATTATTTTCGGTGTCTTTCTAGACAAGTCAGCCCTGTCAGTTAAACAAGTCGGCCCTATTAGGTCCTAGGTCAAGTCAACTGAAGAATATAAATAAGGAGGAACTCCCCTTCATTTGTACAGACTCACTCAAGCATATTTGCAAGAGAGAGAAGAACAAGTGCGCCAAAAAGAAGAGAGAAGCAGTTGTCTAGGTATTACACTGCTATGCTTGAGTTCTATACTGAGGACGTTTTGCAGGTTTTTCTCCCTTGCGGTTTCCCTGAGGAAAATATTTGTGTTCTTATGTTTATGTGCTTGTTGTTCTTTCATTGATCTTACTAGTGACAATTTGTTTTAATGTATCATCTAATCAAATTAAGAAAACTTAACATGGTATCAGATCCACCTTGAAAGGAAACACTGCACAACTAGGGTTTGTTACTCCAAAAAAAACCCTCAACAGATCAACCAGAAAAGAGGCCTCTCTCAACTTGCCCCTGAAGAGCGCATCTTTCAATGTAGACGAAACTGAATTCCAAGAAGTTTCAATTTTGGACCAGTCACTGTTGTCGAGACAAACTAAGGCTTCAATTTTCCTAAGACCCCACCATCAATCTTAGAAAAAGTAAGATAAATTCTACCTTTCCCTAGGGAGGTGCATCTTTTCCATCACTCATCCCTACCAGTGATCCCAACTGAAAAATTAGGCTTTCTGTATCAAACCCTAGGTCATAGAAAAGTAGGCCAACCATAATTTTTTTTCATCAAGTAAGTGCTACTCCTTCTTATCCCATTTGAAGCTCTTAGTCTATTAAAAATGACAAAGAATACCAAGCTAGATGAAAATATTGAAGGTGTTGAAAACTTCATAGCATGGAAGTATCAGATCCTGCTCGTCCTTCAAGAAAATTATCTAGAAACATTTGTAAAGGAGGAAGTGGAAGAACCAGAAGAAGTTGAAGCCAAGTCCAAATATAAGAAGGATATGATCATAGCTAAAAGGATCATAACTGACTCCGTCAAATATAACTTGTTCCCTCAATTATCCTTAAGGGAGACTCCAAAAGAAATGTTTGATGCTCTATCCGATCTATTTGAAGAAAGAAACATCAATAGAAAGATGACCCTGAGGAATCACCTAAAAAGTGGAAGACCTCAAAATTCAGAGGCCATGCAGTCTTACTTTACAAGAGTAGCTCAAATCAAGGATCAGTTAGAAGCTATTGGTGACATGGTTGAAGAAGCAGAAGTTGTAATGACCACCTTGAATGGTCTCCTATGAGATTTGGAAGCCTTTATCCGAGGAATCTGTTTAAGAAGGAAACTAACCAGGTTTCGATAGTTATGGGAAGAATGTGTTCAAGAAGAAGAAAGAATAGAAGCCAGAGAAGAAAAACTAAATGACAATGAGGATCAAGCCTTTACAGTTCATACCAAAGGTAAGAACAAAAGGAAGAGTCATGACCATCCTCATAGAAAGACTCAAGAGTTTAAGAATTCCAAGAAAGACTTCTCAAATTATGAATGCTTCACTTGTCACAAGTTGGGAAGCATTGCCATCAACTATCCCATGAAAAAAGAAAGAGTAAAAAATACGAAAATATTCCAAGCCCATGCTGCTAAAGATAGTGATCAAGAAGTTGAAGAGAAAGCTAAGAAGGATGAACACTCCAGTGAAGAATATGTCTTGATCTCTAATCTAACTGGTTTAGTCTCACCAAGAAATGACACCTAGATACTGGATAGTGGTGCCTCCAAGCACATGACAGGTTACAAGGACTCACTCTCTTGTCTTGTACAAAAGGAATCTCCACACAAAGCAATGCTTGGAGATAATCGCAATACCCCATCAAAGGAATAGGAGAAGCATCCTATAAGTTGGACTCTGGAAAGTCCATGAAGATGAAAGATGTCCTATATGTCCCAGGGCTAAAGAGGAACCTTCTTTCTATCTCAACCTTAGACATGAAAGGATTCATAGTTGTTTTTATGGATGGAAAATTTCTCATGTGGACAAAAGGAAAAACCATAAATGATGCAGTAGAAATTGGAGTTGAAGAAGTAGGACTCTACAAATTAAAGGGACATGTAGATTCAACATTAATGACCAATACCATAAGTCCATGCGAGCTATGGCACATAAGGCTTTCCCATATTCACTACAAAGGATTACCAGTTATGAGCAAGGTTGTGACTAGTCTAACATAAATTCAAGTAGATCATGAAGGAGTGTGCAAAGGATGTGCACAAGGAAATAATACTAAGAACCCTTATCCAAATAGTGACAGTAAATAAAAAGGGATCTTAGATATTATCCACCCAGATATATGTGGACCAATGCAAAACACTCCATTAAGTGGGTATGTCTACTATGCTTCTTTTATTGATGACTATTCCTGCAAGACTTGGATATACTTCTTGAAAAAGAAGGATGAAGTGTTTGAAAGGTTTAAGGAATTTAAGGCCATGGTAGAAAAAGTATCTAAAAAGAAGATAAAGATATTGAGGTCAGATAATGGAGGAGAGTTCACATCAAGTGAATTCAATGAATAGTGCAAAGAAGTTGGGATTAAGAGGGAGCTCACCATTCCATATAATCCACAACAAAATGGTGTGGCTAAAATAAAGAATAGATCTATCATGGAAGCTATGAAAGCTATGATACATGATCAAGATCTGCCAATGTACCTATGGGAAGAAGCAGCCAAAACAATAGTATATGTACAAAATAGAATCTACCACAATACCCTTGGGAACAAGACTCCATAAGAGATGTTTCTCGGAGGAAATCCTGAAGAAAGTCACCTAAATATATTTGGTTGTCCAAGGAGAAAAGATCAAAGTTAGATCCTTCATGAAAGAAGGGATTGATTGTAGGATACAATGAGAAATCAAAGGCTTATCAACTCTATATCCCAGGATACCGTCAAATCGAACTTAGTAGAGATGTCACATTTGACAAAGATATAGCTTTCAAGAATTGTAATAATAAAATAATAAATTAATATTAATATTAATTTATTATTAATTAAAGACTATCTAAAGTCAATAGTTATTCCCTTTTACAAAAAGGTTCATGATGGGATCATATAAATCCCAAACCTATGTAACTATTTATCATCTATCATACATTACATTTTTTACATTACTACTTAGCCATTTATGGCTTTCTTATGTTACATGTACTTGCTATTCTATTATTGAGGAACTTTGTTCCTTCAGTGGTATAAGAGCTTCTGTTGATTTTGGCCTTTGACCATCTTCTATGAGAGTTTCTCTCAATCGTGTTCTTTGACCATATCCACCACGCACTTCTCCACCCCACCTAGCTCCTCGTTGATATGTCCTCTGTCCAAGCCTCCGCTTGTTCGACCACCACTCCTATGCTGCATGCATTCCTTTTCATCCCACATCCCTGCCATATCGTCCCTTCAACCGCCCCCCAACGCCTCACCTTCCTCCCTCTTACTCCCTCCTCCACCTTCTCCCTCCTCCATCGGCGTAGCCTCTCTTTCATCACCTTGCCATCGCCTACCTCCCACACACTGTCATCTCTAGCCCACCTCCTACCTACTTCCACCCACCCTCCTATGCCCCCACTTCCCCACGACATCGTCTGTATCCTCTAGCTCCCTATCCACCCCCCCGCACAGACCTTCGTCATCTCCCNCCACTAACCTTCTTTCCCTCCTCCACGTGAAACCCTAGCCATTAAAAAAATAAAAAATATATATTAATAAAATATTAAAATTAATATTAATATTATTAAACAATATAATAATATTAATATTACATTAATATTAATAATATAATACTAATATAGTATTATAATTAATATTAATTAATAATTGAAAAATTATTACAATTAATTGGGATATATACAAAGTTATAAAATAAATAAATAAATAAATTTTAAAAAAAAAAGGAAAAAGGAAAAAGTTGAGGATTTTCCAAAAAGAAACACATTGAGGGTTATTATATATTTTGTATCTAACCCATGTTGAAAAAGAAGAAGACAAAAAAAATTGAAGAAACAAGTCAAACCAAGGAAGATCATCGATCATCAAAGAAGCAAAGACATCAAAGAATTCAAACCGTCGATCACCGGAAAATCAAAAGAAGACGAAGAAGACCAGTTAACCAACCGAAATCCGCTATCAAACAAGAAGACCAATTCCAAAAATTGGAATTCAAGAAGTCATGGCGACTTTGATAACAAAATTACAATCATAGTTACGAGCAGTTGTGAATCAGCTAAAACAGTTCGAAGTAACCAATAATAGTCTATTGCTCGAAATCGAAAAGCAAAAACTAAGGATTACTACCTCATAATCACATATCCAATTATTGGAAGATGGTAAAGAAAAACTCACATAAAGATTAGCAGATAAAGATGAGAAAATATCACGTCTGGAAAGCTCATTCAAAAACTTGATGAACAAATAAATAAGTAAAAAAAAGTCGAAGATTATCCGTATCGAAATATTATCGATCTAGAAGAAGAAGTTAGTCGTCTAAACAAGTTCATCGTGGACAAAGAAGACGAATTAGAGAAATTCCAAGAAAAGTTAGGAATTCAAGAATCTGAGTTAAGTCATCATCAACAATGAAAAGAAAAACTCCAGCAACAGTATGATGATATGAAGAAGACACGTAAGTTGGAAATGACAAAAATCAACAATCTGTTATCTAGCAGTACAAAAGAAATTTTTCGACTACGAAATCATAACAAAACATTGATTAGAAAGATTAAAAAACTGAAACACGGTAGTAAGACGGAACACTCCAGTGAAGACCTTGAAGGAAGAATACTAAAAAAACATGAAGAAAACCAATTTCAGAAGATTCTTAATCAAGAACTAGAGAAACAAATCAAGAAGTTAGAAAAGGACAAAAATTCACAAGATGAAAGATCCAAAAAGATTCAAAGTCATAACAATCTACTAGAAAACAAAGTAGCGCAAATCCAGGAAGATGCATCCAAAAATAAAGTCGAGGAAGTGAAGGCAGTCCTCGCCGCAGTTCAAAAGGAATAAAAACAAACAACACACATGCCTTACATACATCCCAATTATAATCGTCTTTTTAACCAATGACAGGGTCAAAATGAGCATTCACAAAAGAGTTATGCTGACAGGGAAAAAATTCGACATACTAAGCAACAATTGAGACGACCCATTCCCCAAAATGATCTCAGAGGTCCGATCAAAATAGATCTAGGATGGACCATAGCAGATACAATGCAAAGGATCCAAAGATGACAGTTCAAGCAAAATCAACCATTATTGTTAATGAAGCTTTGAGGACAAAGCCTCCCTTAACGGGAAGGCAATGTAACAATAAAATAATAAATTAATATTAATATTAATTTATTATTAATTAAAGACCATCTAAATTCAATAGTCATTTCCTTTTATGAAAAGGTGCATGGTGAGACTATATAAATCCCAAACCTATGTAACTATTTATCATCTATCATACATTATATTTTTTACATTACTACTTAGCCATTTATGGCTTTCTTACGCTACTTGTACTAGCTATTCTATTATTGAGGAACTTTGTTCCTTCAGAAATTCAAAGAAAGATAAGGAAGATGAAGAGGAGCATGAGACTCCCAAAGCTGCAGAAATTCCTAAGCCAGTTAGAAACAAAGAAGAATATCAGATGCCTGAGGATCATGATATGACATAACCTTGGTTACCTGAAGAATTACCCAGTGAAATAATTTCACGAAAGAGAAAACTTGCATGGGCTCTTGAAGTAATCGAAGAAGCAAAAAGACATGGTGTCCTATAAGGAACCATCTCGGAAAGAAAGAAGTCAAATACATACCCTAGTTATGTGTCCTTGATGTATTATCTAGTTGGTAAAGAACTGACATGTTTTGAAGAAGCAATAAAACAAAAGGACTGGGTTGATGCAATGGTCGAGGGATACCAAACCATTATAAAGAATGATGTATGAGAAATAGTACCAAGACCAAAAGACAAGTCAGTGGTATCCTTGAAATGAATCTTCAAAACAAAGCACTCGGCAGATGGTAGTATAGAGAAATACAAGAAAAAATTTGTAGCTCGAGGATTCTCTCATAAAGAGGGAATCAACTATGAGGAGACCTTTTCACTAGTGGCTAGGTACACCTCAATCAGAACCATCCTTGCCTTGGCATCTAACATGAAGTGGAAGTTACATCAGATGGATTTAAAGACAACCTTTCTAAGTGGATTGATTGAATAAGAAGTATATATTGAACAACTACAAGGGTTTGAGACTAATGATCAGAAAAACCGTGTGTGTAGACTCAAGAAGGCATTGTATGGGTTAAAGCAAGCACCCATAGCATGCTATGGATTCTATGGAAGAATCGACGGATTTCCAATGAGCTTAGGATTTACCAAAAGTAAAGCAGATTCCAACCTCTACTATAAATACATCCATCAGATATGCCATTAATACATCCATTGACAAAATTGCCTCCTGCGCCACCTATAAATACCACATCATACGAAGAATTCATATCATTTTACGAAGAGCTTGAGAGATAGAGTTACCAGAATCTTGAGAGAAATATACCTGTGCAAAAACTTGAACGTACAACCGACAAAATGGCACCAAAGAAGACCATATCCATAACCAGTAAAGCAAAATAAATAGAAACTGTCGTAACCTTATTAGTACAAAGATTGCAAAATATCAACAAAGAAAAAGTTCAGGAGAATTCTTGGGCGAGATTATGGGCAAAAATTAAGAAATGGGCATATGTAGAGAGAAAATTGATAGAAGAAGTTGAGAAGGTACACGCTAGCACTATTATGAGTTATATCAATGCACCAGTCATGGCAAGCTTCGGGGGAACAAAGGAAATAATAGAAAATTCATCATTAGTCGGTATCACAATGGGAAGTTTTACTTTGATAAACCTGTTGAGATATCTGGAGACATTATTTAAAAAAGTGATAGGTTTATCTAACAAATGTGAGCATGTTTGTGTTGGGTCAAAGCCTGAGCTGGTTGAAAAACTTACAGGTACACCGACTGGGAAGAACTCCAAAGGTTTGGTAATCAGCCAAATCAAGGCCACAACACCTAAGATGGTTGCAAAAATCGTTTCTACAGGATTAACCATCACAGGACATGGGTGCAACTTGAATCTTGATATGTTGGAAGTCGTTGACAATATAGACGACAAAGGGAAAACCTATTGTTGGGCCCAATATGTAGTTGACCTGGTAAAGACTATCTGCACAAAGTGTCAGTAGGATGGCACCGCAATCAGATTCCCATCATTGATCATATGGATTGCGATGTAGGAGACAAATAATTCCTCGAACCAACAACACTCCATATGTGGTGTTTCAAGCCGTTCTCAATGGCTGGGAACTCCCAGAAATTGGAAGCAACTAAAGTGTTGTTAGATAACTGGTTCCAAATTTAAAAGTCTCAACGACTAGATGGAGGGTGCCCCAAAACATCCAAAGAAGTATGCCACCAATAGCACACATTTAGTTGGAGTTATACCACACTGCAGTCTGGTACATGCAAGGAGATGCAGCGAAATATAATCCCCTTGATTACTACCCATCGGTCGAGGACATCTTTGCATAGGTATCTTGACAGTCTAACACCAAAATTTCCATACCAGCGATTGCAAAGAAGACTAACCAGCAGATTGTCGAGCCTCTTACCGACTAGGAGAAAGAGGAAGATTATGAATTTCACCTTCATATCAGCGCTTTCACTCTGGAATATAACCCAGTTGAACAGGAAAACACTCTTTGTAATGTACCTAAAAATTGAAAATAAAATAAAAAATTATTAGGCTAGTTAAACACTACCTATTCTGGACATTATTGAACTTACGGAATGTGTCGTAATCTATTGTACTGCTTATTTGTCGTAAGTTGTTCTTACGTCCTACTTCCTTACTTCAATTATGATTATTCTTGTGTTTATTGTTTCTACTTATGGTGTCCTGATGTTGATTACTATGCTATTCTTATGGTTACGCATTGTTGTGTATGTTAAATACTTTTATTATGTACTTCATTGTTATTTTACATATGTTTACCGTTGTATACCTTATATATATATACACAGTATACTAGTTAGTTTCTCGTGATTATAATTTGTTAATGGTAATTAAATCTAGGTTTTAATTGAAGCTTAGATCTGAACTAGTATTTTATTTAAGCATGGCTCTGCTGACAATATGAAATTTGTCAGTAGAGTAATTAGGGTAAAAAAACAGCCAGGTATTTTAAATCTGAAAGAGTACCTAGTTTGTAGGAACACACAGTTTAAGCATCAAGGATAGAATAGAAGTAGACAAAAAGTGTAAGGCCCTTGATAAATATTTAAACAGGGGTTAAATTACAGAGATAAACTTAAATGAACAAAACCCTTAGATAAGTCTAGCATGGAGAATACATTTTAAGATAGGGTTTATAATTTAGAATGTAAACCCTTAAAGGAATTTTGACAAGGAAAACAAAACATCTAGTGTTAGAACATATAATATAAACCCTAGCATAATCTAGCCAACACCTAATTCTAGGAAATGAAATAGGCAGTTCGGAACCTCATACCTGGAAATTTGAAGCTCCTTTAATGGAGGAAACCTGCACACTCAATTAACCAGTATTAACAATTCATAGGTATATTTGACCTCTGTATTAGATGACTGAATCACTTGAGAACTACCACATTCCACCCAACTATGACCCGGAACCGTTCCTAGTTTAAACCCGGATCCTCCTGAGTTGGTTCCAACATGCAAGTAGCTTAGAGCTCCTAAGGTGAGGCTTCCCTAGTTTGTATATCAAGTCTGGATCAGTTCTCCTTCTTCCTCTTAGGGAAAATGTTCTCCAAGAACTCCTTCTTGAGAATTAGTACGTAGAATAATGACTTCCAAAAGATATGATGAGATCCCCAAGCCTCTCTTTGGCTTGGGACTTTATAGACGGACTTTTCAGTCAAAGGGGCAGTTAAATCAAGAATTGCTTCATTTCTTGATTTAACCCTTTTCATTTAATTTAGTACTTTTAATATATAACTTAGGAACTTTTAGCTAGTTCCTAATTTGACTTTTATAGGTATTATACTATTTAATTTTCATCTTAGTAATAATAGTAATAGATGGAATTTTTTCCTTCTTTCTCACATTATTAATATTATTACTATATTTATTCTTTATACATACCATGTAAAATACATAATAATATAACATTTGTTAACATTTTCCTTGGGGTATCACATATTGTGAACCTTAGACTTGCCACACTTTCTTCATTAAGGTCTTCAGGTAGATGGTTAGGTCTACTATTCTAGGAAACTCTAAGCATCCTTGCATGTTGGATTCCCTCGTATAACATGGTAGTTCTTCAATACTTGATGAGAATACAGAAATTCGAAATTTCATTTAATCACTTATAAATAAGTCTGATGAGATCAATATTTTTCTCGAGTCATTTTCACTTGGGAATCATTAATTCTTTTAGTAACTCCTAGCGCTTACAAGATCCCATACTCAACTCTAAAAACAGGGAGTTACAAACTTAGTGAAATTCCAGAGCTCTTCGCTCAACACTAATGCTAGGATGTACTTGTACAATACACCTAGGGATACAATGGCCAAGGATCTGATGTTCCAGAGCTTATGCTCAACATCAACATGGAAGGATCTAGGGCTTATGCCCAACACTTCCAACTTATCTTTTCATGTGTTCCATAGCTTTATGCTCAACACAAATATAATACTCATGTGCTCTAGATTTTCTCGCTCAACACAACATTAATTACTCATGTGCTCTAGAGATCTTTGCTCAACACAAAACATCTCATACATCATGTGCTTCAGGGTCCATGCCCAACACAAACAAGCATATATATATATCATCAACAATTGGCTTATGCCCAATATATAAAATACATCATCATGTTCATATGCAGTGGGGTCTTCGACCCAATATATCAATATAAAATCATAATCAATAAGCTCATGCCTATAAGTGTTAGGTCCAAAATTCAGGATATTACATCCCTCCCCGCTTAGAACAACACCGTCCCTGGTGTTCTAGGGACTCGGAATGACATCATGAAACAAGGAGGGGTAATCTTTTCTCATGGTGGCTTCATTCTCCCAGGTAGCCTCATCGGCTTCGAAGTGCTTCCATTGCACTTTAAACTGGACTATGGTGCGCTTCATGAGTTGCACCTCTCTTATATCCAATATGTGAATAGGTTCAGGGGAAAATGCCCCTTCAGGTTCCACCTATAATAAGGACCAATCAACTATATGTTTAGTATCATAAACATATTTCTTTAATAAGGATGCATGGAAAACATTATGGACTCTTATGTGCGCGGGTAATGGTAGTTCATATGCCACTGGCCCTCTCTTGGCCAATATTTCAAAAGGTCCACAAAACCTAGGTGCTAACTTACCGAACCTCCCCAAGCTCAACGAGTTTCATTTTGATTTTACTTTCAAGTAGACATGGTCGCCTATTTGATAATCTTTATATTTTCTTTTCTAATCCACGTAACTTTTATGGCAGTCTTGTGCTTCTTTAAGGTTTACCTGGACCTTGGTAACCAACTATTCCAATTCCATAATAAATCAGGCCCTAACATGAGCCGATCCACCGGGATATCCCAAGTAACCGGTGTTCTACTCTTCCGTCCATAGAGTACCTCAAAGGGACTCATCTTAGCAGAAATCTGGTAACCGTTGTTATATGCAAACTCTGCAAGAAGCAAGTAGTCTTCCCACTTAGTGAGGTTGTTCATGAAATACACCCTAAGCATGTCCTCAACAATCTGGTTTACTTTTTTTGTCTTCCCGTCTATCTGTGGGTGATAAGCAATACTAAAGTTCAACTGTGTTTCTAATCCATAGAATAAACATCTCCAAAAGTTTCCTATAAACTTAGCATCTCTATCCGAGGTGATTGCCTTGGGTATCCCGTGCAATCTAAATATCTACTTCAAAAAGATATTGACAGTGTGTACTGCCTTGTAGGTCGACTTCACTGGAATGAAGTATGCTACTTTTGACAATTTGTCTACTAGTACAAAGATAGAATCATTTTGTTTCTTACTTTTCGGTAGACCGGTGATAAAATACATACTAACGACCTCCCACTTCCATTCCAGAATGGGTAACAACTGCAGCAATCCTAACGGATGTTGATGCTTAGCTTTGACCAACTAACATTCCTGACATTTCATGATAAACATCACAATGTTGACCTTTAACTTAGGCTAGAAAAAGTGTCTCTTGACGACGGATATCATCTTTTGATATCCTGGATACCCCGAGTAGGGTTCCCGATGAAATTTCGTGAGGATTCTAGACCAAATGTCCCCTCCTTCTGGAATGTATAGTATCTCCTTGGACCATAGAAGTCTTGATTCATCTACCTTGTACTCTTTTTGTTGTTGAAACAACCTATCATCTTGGACTTTCTTAAGGATTTCTACATAGAAAGGGTCAACTATGTTGGCCGTTCTAATCCTCTCGTGCAACTCTGCATCAGTTTGAATTAAAGTCACCTCATATATCATATGAGTTCATCGGCTCAAAGCATCAGCAACCTTGTTCTATTTTCCCTTAATATGCTTTAGCTCGAAATGGTACTTGCTAAGGAAAGCCAACCACCTGGCTTGCCTCGCATTCAGAACCGACTGTTCGAATAAATACTTCAGACTCATAGTGTCTATCTTCAGAAGGAATTTCCTTCCCATGAGGTAGTGCCTCCACATCTTCAAAGCGTGGATGGTGGCTGCTAACGCGAGGTCCTGTATGGGTTAGTTCTACTCATCCTCTTTTAACTTGCGTGATTCATAACAGATCGCATGATCGTTCTGCAAGAGGACTCCTCCAATTCCTTCCTTCCTTGCATCTGTGCAAACAACAAAATCGCCATTGGGATCTGCAATTCGTAGTATCGGTGCGGTCATTAAAATCTGCTTAAGCTTTTGAAAACTTTCCTCGCACTTGGTCGTCCATAAGAACTTATTTGCTTTCTTTTGCAAAGCAGTCATGGGACAAGCTATTCTCGAGAAGTTCTCAATGAACTTCTGATAATATCCGGCTAATCCAAAAAAGGACCTAATGTCAGTGACACTAGTGGGGGTAGGCCAGTCTTCTATGGCTCTAATATTTTCTAGGTCCATGGCTATCCCTATCTCGGAGATAATGTGACCCGAGTATTGTATCTGTGGTTTGTAAAAATCACATTTACTAACTTAGCGTAAAGCTGGCGTTCTCGTAACACTCGTGGTACTATGCGAAGGTGTTCTTTGTGTTCCTCTTTACTCTTAGAGTAAACTAGGATGTCATCTATAAATACCAAAACAAATTTATCCAGATAATTACTGAATATGTTCTTCATCATACACATGAAGTTTGTGGGTGCATTGGTCAACCCGAACGGCATCACTACAAACTCGTAGTGCCCTTACCTTGTACGAAAGGCGGTTTTGTGAATATCTTCATCGTGAATCCACACCTAGTGGTACCCAGAGCGCAAGTCGATCTTTGAAAATATCTTGGCTCCTCCTACTTGATCGAACAAGTCATCGATCCTAAGGAGTGGGTATCGTTTCTTGATAGTCATCTTGTTCAGCTGACGGTAATCGATGTACATCCGCATTGTACCATCCTTTTTCATGACGAATAGTATTAGTGATCCCCAAGGGGACACACTTGGTCAGATATATCCTTTCTCAATCAATTCCTACAACTGCAATTTGAGCTCCACCAACTCTGGTGCGCTCATGCAGTAAGGGGCTTTTGAATCTAGAATTGATCTTGGTGTCAGTTCTATGGAAAATTCTAGGTCTCGTTTCGGAGGTAATACGGGGATTTGCTCAGGAAATATCTCCTTGAATTCTAAAAGAACGGGAAAATCCTTTATGCGTTGTTCTCTCTCAGACTCTATGCCTTGGATGTTTACTGCAAAAAAATTGCAACCTTTCTTAACTCATTTCTTTGATTGTAAGGCAGATATTTTCCTTACAGAAACTTTCTTTGGAATGCCTTGAACCTTTACTTAGTTTCCTTGGTTGTTTGTACACAAGATTGACTTGTGTAAGCAATCAAGCATGACATGGTGTTGTTCCAACTAGTCCATGTTGATAAGTATATCATACGATCCTAAGGGTAGGATGTTCAGGTTTACTTTCGTTGGAAACCCATTTAGGTTTACCTCACAGTATTTAACTATTTCTGAAACTTTTCATTTTGTACCTGTGGATAACTGAACCAGCCAAGGTTTATCATGTTTTACTTTTCCCAGTTTGCATACATCAACAATTTTAGGCGAAACATAGCTCTGGTAGGCGCTGGGGTCAATAAATAATGAAATATAAGTGTTCAAGATCTTACCTTCTATCTCAACCATGGTAGCTTGATGGTCTGCCTGTCGGCCATCCAAAGCTACATAAATCCGCGGGGTTCCAGCTATGTCCCCAATGGTTGGTTCTTCTTGTAAGTTGTGTAAGACCCCATTGGTCTTGTTCTTACAATATCGGGAATAATGAGGACAGTTGCACTTCCAGCATTTGATTTGTATCGGGGTAGAATTGGCTCCCCCAGCTGATACTGGCTTGTTAGCATTTGGTGCTGGTACATATGGTTTCGTACTTGATTTGTTGAAGTTCTTGTTCGCTGGAAAACGGTTTTTTGATTCCTGTACGGGGGTGGTTAAACCCTAGTTTGCGGTTATCATAGAAGTTCTTAGACCTGTCTTTGTTTATGTTCACGTTCTCTTGCCTTAGTTGTCCATGCTCATAGCAGAGCCTAGCTTTGTGCAATGTGGTGTCTAATGTTTTAGGCATGTCGAACTCAATCCTTTCCCAAAAGTTGGAAGGAAGACATCCCAAAAACTGTTGGATTTTTACCTTATTTTCCTTAATGTATGGTACATAATGTAACATATCTAGAAATATGTTAATAAAAGCATCCATAGTCATAGATCCCATACGTAGCTCATGAAACTCTTTCACTTTTCTGTTGAAGAACCTTTCCAACATATTTTTTCTTGAAAGATTTTTCGGAAGTTACTCCAACATATCTCCCTTAGCACATCTTTCTTGGTGTGTTTCAAATCTCTCCACCATCTCGCTGCTTTTCCATTTAAGTTATAGATGGCAAGTCAAGCCTTCATCTCACTTGAGTAGTTATGAACTCAGAAATACTTGCTCATACCCAACAGCCATTATTCATCTTTATCCCCTGTGTTTACTTCACCTTCATAGGTCAGAGCTCTTATTTTTCTAAACTCCCTGAAGATTGTCATCGCTTCTTTGTTTCTTTCTGCATGGAGAAAGTCATCATTGGAAGGACTATGATGATCTCCTTCCGGAGCTTCAAGGGTACATTCCTCTTTTTCTTCTTCCCTTGGGCTGCTAGCCCGTTTATGGTAAGGTTCCCTTTTGGAATTCTTTGTGGAATGAGTGGGTTTCCCCTGCGGGCTTCCTCCCATCATATTTCTCAGTAATGCTTCATTAATGGCTTGTTGTTCTTTTCTCTCATTCAGACTATCTTCTCTGAAACTTTGCAATTCTGCTTGAAGACTATGTATGGTCTTTAAAATTTCAGAATTCAGTTCCACCACCAGTTCTGCTTCCTGAGTGGGGGTGTTCATCTTTCCTTTCCGGCTGTCATCTTCTTCAGTGTTCATGATCTGAACTGTTCTGTAAAAAATTTCCTAGAATTGCAAAATTTAAATTACAAGAAAAATTTCTGTAAGTTAACCATATTTAAAAACATACTTTATTTTCTTTGCAGCGATGTTTGGTATGCCCATCGGTCCCTTAGTGTTGAAACTGGGCTCTAATACCACTTGTAATGTCCCTAAAAATTGAAAATAAAACAAAAAATTATTAGGCTAGTTAAACACTACCTGTTCTGGACATTATTGAACTTGCAGAATGTGTTGTACTCTATTGTACTATTGATTTGTTGTAAGTTGTTCTTACGTCCTACTTCCTTACTTCAATTATGATTATTACTGTGTTTATTTTTTCTACTTATGGTGTCCTAATGTTGATTACTATGTTATTCTTATGGTTACGCATTGATGTGTATGTTAAATACTTTGATTATGTACTTCATTGTTATTTTACATATGTTTACCGTTGTATACCTTATATATATATACACAGTATACTAGTTAGTTTCTCGTGATTATAATTTGTTAATGGTAATTAAATCTAGGTTTTAATTTAAGCTTAGATATGAACTAGTATTTTATTTAAACATGGCTCTGTTGACAATATGAAATCTATCAGTAGAGTAATTAGGGAAAAAAACATCTAGGTATTTTAAATCTGAAAGAGTACCTAGTATATATATATATATACTGGTTAGTTTCTTGTGATTATAATTTGTTAATGGTAATTAAATCTAGGTTTTAATTTAAGCTTAGATATGAACTAGTATTTTATTTAAACATGGCTCTGTTGACAATATGAAATCTATCAGTAGAGTAATTAGGGAAAAAAACATCTAGGTATTTTAAATCTGAAAGAGTACCTAGTATATATATATATATACTGGTTAGTTTCTTGTGATTATAATTTGTTAATGGTAATTAAATCTAGGTTTTAATTTAAGCTTAGATATGAACTAGTATTTTATTTAAACATGGCTCTGTTGACAATATGAAATCTATCAGTAGAGTAATTAGGGAAAAAAACATCTAGGTATTTTAAATCTGAAAGAGTACCTAGTATATATATATATATACTGGTTAGTTTCTTGTGATTATAATTTGTTAATGGTAATTAAATCTAGGTTTTAATTTAAGCTTAGATATGAACTAGTATTTTATTTAAACATGGCTCTGTTGACAATATGAAATCTATCAGTAGAGTAATTAGGGAAAAAAACATCTAGGTATTTTAAATCTGAAAGAGTACCTAGTATATATATATATATACTGGTTAGTTTCTTGTGATTATAATTTGTTAATGGTAATTAAATCTAGGTTTTAATTTAAGCTTAGATATGAACTAGTATTTTATTTAAACATGGCTCTGTTGACAATATGAAATCTATCAGTAGAGTAATTAGGGAAAAAAACATCTAGGTATTTTAAATCTGAAAGAGTACCTAGTATATATATATATATACTGGTTAGTTTCTTGTGATTATAATTTGTTAATGGTAATTAAATCTAGGTTTTAATTTAAGCTTAGATATGAACTAGTATTTTATTTAAACATGGCTCTGTTGACAATATGAAATCTATCAGTAGAGTAATTAGGGAAAAAAACATCTAGGTATTTTAAATCTGAAAGAGTACCTAGTATATATATATATATACTGGTTAGTTTCTTGTGATTATAATTTGTTAATGGTAATTAAATCTAGGTTTTAATTTAAGCTTAGATATGAACTAGTATTTTATTTAAACATGGCTCTGTTGACAATATGAAATCTATCAGTAGAGTAATTAGGGAAAAAAACATCTAGGTATTTTAAATCTGAAAGAGTACCTAGTTTGTAGGAACACACAATTTAAGCATCAAGGATAGAACAAAAGTAGACAAAAAGTGCAAGGCCCTTGATAAATATTTAAACATGAGTTAAATTATAGAGATAAAATTAAATGAACAAAACCCTTAGATAATTCTAGAATGGAGAATACATTTCAGCCTAGGGTTTATAATTTAGAATGTAAACCCTTAAAGGAATTTTGACAGGGAAAACAAAACATCTATGGTTAGACCATATAATATAAACCCCGGCATAATCTAGCTAACACTTAAATCTAGGAAATGAAATAGGCAGTTCAGAACCTCATACCTGGAAATTCGAAGCTCCTTTGAAACCTATACACTCAATTAACCAGTATTAACAATTCATAGGCAGATCTGACCTCTGTATTAGATGATTGAATTACTTGGTAACTACCACATTTCACCCAACCACGACCCAGAACCATTCCTGGTTTAATTATGGATCCCCCCGAGCTGGTTCCAACATGCAAGTAGCTTAGAGCTCCTAAGGTGAGGCTGCCCTAGTTTGTATGTCAGGTCTGGATCAGTTCTCCTTCTTCCTCTTAGGGAAAATGTTCTCCAATAACTCTTTCTTGGGAAATAGCAGGCAGAATAATGACTTCCAAAAGATATGATGAGATCCCCAAGCCTCTCTTTGGCTTGGGACTTTATAGACAGACTTTTCAGTTAAAGGGGCAGTTAAATCAAGAATTGCTTCATTTCTTGATTTAATCATTTTCATTTAATTTAGTACTTTTAATATTTAACTTAGGAACTTTTAGCTAGTTCCTCATTTGACTTTTATAGGTATTAAACTATTTAATTTTCATCTTAGTAATAATAGTAATACATGGAATTTTTTCCTTTTTTCTCACATTATTAATATTATTAATATATTTATTCTTTATACATACCATGTATAAAATACATAATAATATAGCATTTGTTAACATTTGTCTTGGGGTGTCACGTATTGTGAACCTTAGACTTACGACACTTTCTTCATTAAGGTCATCAGGTAGATGGTTAGGTCTACTAGGCTAGGAAACTATAAGCATCCTTGCATGTTAGATTCCCTCGTATAACATGGTAGTTCTTCAGTACTTGATGAGAATACAAAAATTCAAAATTTCATTTAATCACTTATAAATAAGTTTGATGAGATCAATATTTTTCTCGAGTCATTTTCACTCAGGAATCATTAATTCTTTTCAGTAACTCCTAGCGCTTACCAGATCCCATACTCAACGCTAAAAATGGGAGTTACAAACTTAGTGCAATTCTAGAGCTCTTCGCTCAACACTAATGCGAGGATGTACTTGTACAATACACCTAGGGATACAATGGCCAAGGATCCGATGTTCCAGAGCTTATGCTCAATATCAACATGGAAGGATCCAAGGCTTATGCTAAACACTTCCAACTTATATTTTCATGTGTTCCAGAGCTTTATGCTCAACACAAATATAATACTCGTGTGCTCCAAAGATTCTCGCTCAACACAACATTAATTACTCATGTGCTCCAAAGCTCCTAGATCAACACAAAACATATCATACATCATGTGCTTAAAGGTCCACGCCCAACACAAACAAGCATATATATATCATCAACAATTGGCTTACGCCCAATATATAAAATACATCATCATGTTGATATGCAGTGGGGTCTTCGACCCAATATATCAAAATAAAATATCAAGATAACATCATAATCAATAAGCTCATGCCTACAAGTGTTAGGTCCAAAATTCGAGATATTACACTCTTCAAATTGTAACCTACCACAAACACAGGAAGCTATCATTTCCATGCAACAACAGGAGGAGGGGGAGAGAAGTTAGACAAAGAAACGCAGTCCGAAAAACCAGAGTATGCCATGTCGAAACAGAATATCCGACAGTTAGCTCTGGAGATAGCTGAGTCCTGGAAAAGAGAAATAGTCCAGAAAAAGGAAAAGGGAAGGGTCGACTCGTCCTCCTAGAAGAATCAGATGATGATGATGAATTATTCGCTAAAGCTGTAGAGATATTGGAGGACATTGCAAAGAACAATATATCTCTTGAAAAACGGTTCCAGCGATTTGTAGAAAATGAATCCAAACAAGCCAAGTCAAAGAAGGTAAGAGTCGCCACTCCTCCTACAATAGACTCTATTGATTTAACTCCACCCCACCAATTCCATCCCCAACCCAAATAGATCAAAAGGAACCGACTTCGTATTCCTCACCAAAATCTTATAAAGTGTTAGCTGAAAAACTCAAAGAAAAATTGGACAACGACGCCGACCTAAATGCATTTATCAATGGGCTTCCTGATCTTTTTCGCACTACCCACTACCCAACAAATAAATATCACACGACCAGTTACCAAGTCAAATTCTTCACGATAAATCCTTATCACCCAGCACACCGACCAATCAACCTAGCCTGCACCAAATCCAAGTGTTGTCGGTGTGATTAAATAGACATTTTTAAGAAACCATGACAAGACTTCTCAGGTTGTCGCATCATAAATTTCATCCTTTATACCAGCTACCGAAATTCCCTTATTAGCGATCAATGAGGCTGAGGAAGGAACCATACCGGATGAATCAATTCCAGATTACCAAGGGGATATATTAGAAATAGTCTAAGAGATGGCCAACCTCCTTGGTGATGTCGAAAATAATGAACTTGTCAACTCACCATGAGTTTTCAAGAACACTATGTCGACAAATACCATTTCGACTATCCCAACAACTTCAAAACGCCCACCTTCACCTCCACCACCTTCAACTTCAATTCCACCTTACACATCACCATAAATTACCCATCCATCCACAGACCACATCCCTGAAATACAGTCAGTAAAACCCAATGTACCGGAAGATCAACTGACAGAAGATTAGTCGACTGAAGAGAAACAGATAGAACAACAGCAACCTAAAACAGTACCAGCAGGAGCAGAGGTTGTACATCATTCTCAGCATAAAAGAAAATGAAAAGAGAAAAGGAAGAAAGAACGTGAACAACAACCGACACAACCAACACTACAGCAGGTACCAACAGTTATCCACCTACATCAGCTAGGATCCACTTCTACAGTCAAGACACCAAAACTCAGGGATGGAGAATTGGATCAACTGTTGGAAGCCCTCAACAAGCTAGCAAGGATAAGAAAAGAAAGAAAACAAGACCATATTGAGAAACTTAAAACAGTGCAAATGGAATTTCCTAAAAAAATGTAGGAATTTGACACAAACAATTTTACCAAGAGCATTAGAAACCGACACCGACAAACCGCTGGAAAGAGCTTATCAGTTGTTTGAAATTTTCATCTCCAACCTTCAGACACACTTACAGGCAAAGAAATATGAACAAACAAAAGAGGCTTTTGTTTTATTGAGACAGTAATACACAACATTTTCGGAAGCTTACAAAGTACTCCAAGAACATATTGAGGAGTCTACTATGGTACACGTACTATGGTCAAGTATTCCAACAGGCCCGAGAGACCCGTGAGTACATTAAGACATTGAAAAAACAACATGGACTTCCAGAAGCAGTAGAAGGCACAGTACAAGTTCAGATAGTACTGGAAACAACAAAACTTAGAAAAATAGAAAAATGAGCACATCAGTGGATAAATCAGGCAATCCCTAGCGTCGACACACTTGATAAGATTAGTCCACACATGAAGATATTTCTCGACACAGAAGAGGAGAAGGAACAATTTTTGGGGCCCGACATGGTTAATATTATAGATCTACCAATACAGGAGAAGATGTCAACATTGTCAAGCATCACAATATTGACCATCAATATTCAGAAAGCACGCCGTAATTGGACATAATTTCAGCATCAACTAGCCGTGACAAAAGAAGCCATTGTGGAGATATGCATCCAAAAACGACCATCTATTCGACAACACAGTCCATGAGACAAAGCAATTGTAAAAACTACTTCATATAGTCTATTTTGTACTTCCCTTGTTTATTCGGGACGAAGAGAGGTTTTGTTCCTAGGGGAGATGTTGGAGGAGCTAGTCAATTAGATGACTCGACTAGTTAGCCGACTAATTAGAGATTAGGTCGTCCTTCATAGGTCATGTTGGTTAACTGAACCGACAAGTAGTTATTTGTAACTATTTTGTAATCATATATATAGGATGTTAAGCCAGATACGAACTTGGTTCAGTTTGATGTATGTATGAACCCACATGTGTTATTGTGTAATATAAGTTGTTATTCAACCTACTATCCTTGTCTCTTGTCTCTGTTATGATTATATTATTCTTTATGTATTATTGGTAACTTAGTGATCTGAGTGATTACAACAATTGTTGAGATGTTTGCTTCAGTATTGTTATACTAATAATTGTTCAGATGTTTGCTTCAGTATTGTTATACTGATGATTATTAAGATGTTTGCTTCAATATTGTTATACTGATGATTTCTAAGATGTTTGCTTCAGTATTATTATACTGATGATTGTTGAGATATGTGTTCCAATATTGTTATACTAATGATTTTTAAGATGATAGTTTCAATATTGCTATACTGATGATTGTTGAGAAGATAGTTTCAATATTGTTATAGTGATGATTGTTGGGATGATTGTTGAGATAGTTTCACTATTCCTATACTGATGTAGCAGGTTCAGTATTCTCATACTAATGATTGTTGACTGATAAGATGATTGCCAAGGTAGTTTCAGTATTCCCATACTGATGTAGCAGGCTCATTATTCTCATACCGATGATTGTTGATGAGTTTGTCTTAGTCTTTCTATATTGATGATAATGTTTGATTCAACATTTTTATGTTGATGGTAATAATGATGTTCCAGCATTTATATGTTGGTAATGCAGATGATGATCTAGCATTAAAGATGATTTTGTTTTAGCACTAACATGCTAATGAGGTTGTTGTTGATGTTTTAGTATCTATATATTGATGTTGCAGATGATGTTTCAGTATCTATATACTGATGTTACAAATGATCTTTCAGTGTCTATATATTGATGTTGCAGATGTTGTTTCAGATTTACATACTGATGTTGCAGATGATGTTTCAGTATTCACATACTCATGCTACAGAATATGATCTAGAAGATTATTTAGTATTCATATACTGATAGAAGATGATTAAGTACATATAAAAGATGATTCAATATTCACATACTGAGATTGCAAAAGATGATCCAATTGATATCGATGATGAAGATGTATGATGGTGTTCCAAAACTTCCTATGACATATAGAGACTCACCAGTCAATTGCACAGTTGTGGTAGTAGTTTCTACCTTGGTTGAATACATTCCTAGTTAAGAGGGAGTGTTAAAGTATTGTAACTTAGGAACATATTCCAGATGTATTGAGTGTGTCCCTCCATCGGGAGATGAGTTTGGTAATGTAAGATTCATTGAAAGAATCAATGTAAACCTCTAGATGTAAGTCGGGTCAATAATACCCCAAGTGTCTATATAATAAATATTATTTTTGGTGTCTTGCTAGACAAGTTAGTCCTGTCAATTAGACAAGTCAGCCTTGTTAGGTCCTAGGTCAAGTCAACTAAAGAATATAAATAGGGAGGCATTAGCCTTAATTTGTACACACTCACTCAAGCATATTTGCAAGAGAGGGAAGAACAAGTGTGCCAAAAAGAAGAGAGAAGCAGTTGTCTGGGTTTTACACTGCTTTGGTTGAGTTCTATACTGAGGAAGTTTTATAGGGTTTTCTCCCCTGTGGTTTCCCCAAGGAAAATATTTGTGTTCTTATTTTTTTATGTTTGTTGTTCCTTCAGCGATCCTACTAGTGACAATTTGTTTTAAGATATCATCTAAGCAAATTAATAAAACTTAACAATGAGAATACAGAATATAAACTCTGAAAACTTTCAAATATTTAATCAATACATAGGTATGTTTCTCCATTATATCATACTTAAGATACGCATCCCTCAATATTTTGTTGAATAATGCAATGGGTTTCTCTGCACTCTGTTGATTTCTCTGTAATAATACTCTAGCTATGGTATGCTCGGAAGTAAAAGAGAAAACTATAAAATCATTGAAAAAATTAGGACCAACCAAAACTGGTGCTTCTGTTATTTCCTTCTTAATGTTAGTGAAATGTTTCTTTTCTTAAATGGTCCATTCAATGTCACAATATTTCATCAACATGTTGGTGACACCTCTCAATATCTCTGCAAAACTAGAAATGAATCTTCTTAAAAAGTTAACTTGACCAATAAATGACTAAATTTCCTTCTTATTCCTTGGTAAATCAACTTTCAGAATTGTCTTTACTCTATCAAGATCAATCTTTATTTCATCCTTAGAAATTATGTGACCCAAAATCTTTCCCTCCTGCATAGAAAAATTAGATTTCATGTGATTCAAGGAAATACCAAATTTTATGCATTTCAAAAATACTTGTTTCAAATGTTTAATATGATCTTTCTCTGATTTAGAAAAAAAAAAATTGTAATATCATCCATGTACACCACCACAAATTTATCTTTCTCTTCAACAAAATCTATGTCCATCACCCTCTCAAAGGTTGCTCTTGCACTCATTAGCCTAAATGGAATTTTGGCATACATAAAGGTTCCCCGAGGTGTAGTGAATGTTGTCTTCTCCTCATCTTTAGGATGAACCTTTATTTGATTATAACCTAAGAACCCATCCATTATGGAAATACTTTCTGCACCAACCACCTTTTGTAGTATATGTTCCATCTTAGACAAGGAATAGATGTCTTTCCAAGAGACTTTATTAAGATTTCTGAAATCCACACACAACCTTGTCTCTCCATTCTCTTTCCTAACAATAACCAAATTAGCCACCCACTTTGAAAACCTAAGTGTAACTATTATCTTTGCATTGAACAACTTCCTTATTTCCTTCTCAATCAAAGGGAGCAGCATAGGGTTTATTCTTCTTAGCTTCTGCCTAAAGGGATTTTATCCAGGTTTTACTGGAATAGTGTGTTGTATAATATATGTGTCATACTCTTTTAAATCTTCATAGCTCCAAGCAAACACATCATAATTATTTTTCATTAATCCAATCTATTTTTTTTCATCTATAGGAAAACTTTTTGAAAGCTACACTACTTTGGGACAATCTTATGACCCAATGTTATGATCCTAAATTTCATCTTCATAATCCCGCACCCTAGGGTTCTTTGTTGCGTCATTCTCATCAAACAATTTCTCTAAAGGTATAATTCCTTTGGGAATAAAGTTACTCTTGAGTTGAATCATGTCCTTACCTCCAATCACATTTTTCAAATTCTTATGTTCTTCATCTGTTTCTGCAAACTCTCCATCTTCTTAAGTATTCTCCAAATTTTCATTCTCCCTGTCAATGACTGTGTTGGAAAATTCATCTGGCATTTCTAAGAACCTTTTTGTATAAAAATAATCTTTAAATACTTGCCAGTACTTATAATTTTCACGAATGGAAGTTCTATTTACAAATTCAATTTTTTATTTGAAAAGATAGGAATTTTGAAGTTTCTAGTAGTAGTGGCCAAAGAATCAACTATTCTGCTTTCTATTATAGGAATTATCATCGCCCTATTTTCATTAAAGAAATTCCCAACCATATCCCAAAATTCATTCCTATAAGACCTCATTATGGGATGTTTGGTTTGATAACTACCATTAACCTGATTTATGACCAATATTGAGTCTTCATATACATTTATTTTATTTGTTTTTCATTCCTTCGATGCATTTAATCCTAACAATAAGGCTTCATACTTTGCTACATTATTTGTACATTCAAATGTCAGTTTGAAAGAATAAACTTTAAAATATTTGTTTGGATAAATAATCCATATCCCAGCACCAACTCCCTCCCTATCCATCAAAGTATATAGTCCATACCCCTTCATCTCTTTTTTTCTGCTCCAAGGCCTACTGTCTTTTGGTGAATTCCTTGTCTTATTTATGTTTTGCTACTATTGGAAAGCCTTCTTCCCTGCGGAAATCATTATAAAATATAGAAGACCCCAAATCAGTATCAACAACATATATTGGATGATTGTTAGACTTCTCCTTGTAACTGACCACATATGCCAATATTTTTTCTCTGTATAATCTTCTATGCTCACCAAACAAGGGAATCGTTGCATAAGACATATCCATATGTAAGGTTTCTTTCAAATTTGAATTCCAAGACCTAGAAAAAAACATATCAGACTTATGAGGAATGTCAACTACAACTACATCCATGATAATACTCTTAGCCGGTATCTGGGCAAGAGTAACTACCATGTCTTTAATTAACCCCAAACATTTTACTTTTCTAGAATCAAAAGAGAACAAGTCTTTGTATGGCCTTGTCATTTCTAGTCCCATACTTTCAACAACTACCCTTGGCATAAGATTATGTGAGGCCCCTGAATCCAACATTGTTGAAATATTGTAACTTCGAAGAATATTCTAAATGTATTTTACCGATATAACCCAAGGGAGATGTCTTATTCCTCCATCAGGATGTTACTATTGTATTTTGTCATCATAGATTCATGAGGTACAACCTCTATTTTAAGTCGGGTCAATAGTAGCCCCTTGAATATAATATAATATTGTTGTGTGTCTTTCTAGGTGAATTCATCCCAGTAAGTTTGTTGGGGCCGACTTGTTAGCGTAAAAGTCAAGTGATGGAAATAGTATAAATAGAGGATATGTGTTCCTCATTTGAATACACACACTCACTTGTGTATAGAACATAGGAGAGAGAAAGAGAGACCAACAAGGAGAAGGAGCACTTGTTTTGGGGTTTTATCTTATACATCTATATAGAGGAAATTTTGTTGGGTTTTCTTCCCCTTGAGGGTTTCCCAATCTAAATTTGTGTCTATATTGTGATTGTGTTTCTTTCAATGATTCTACATATGCTACTAATGTGAAATTAGATTAAGCACTAATGATATCTATCTAAGAATATGAAATCTTAACATGGTATCAGAGCTAGCCTGAATAGAACATATTTCACAAGGTGAAACTCTCTCTCCTCTCCCTCCGAGAAGAAATTAGGGATTCCGTCAAAATTGGAATTTGAAAAATATGATTGCATAGAAAGTTGTGCCTCCCTAGAGCACATCTATTTATCCCTAGATTGAAGTTTTTGAGTGGGTGGATCTCCAAGAAATCCAAACCCTACTTTTGCCTTGAACTAGAAAACTGTAGAAAACCAAAACCAGTAATCTACAGAAACTAAAATCTTGCAAGCAAGTTTTGAAGGGTGAAGATTTGGAATCTCCATAAACCAAGTAGACTAACCAACTCGCCTCAGTAAATCACATCTCTCGGTAAGGTCAATTTTGCATTTTAAGACATTTCATTTTTTTTTACCTCCTGGATAAGATGGACCCAAGTACTAAGCTTGAGGACAAGCTAGAAGGCATATAAAACTTGCAAGCATGAAAGTATAGGGTTGGTATCATTATTAGAGAGAATGATCTTGATAAATACATCAAAGAAGTTACTGATTTAGATCAAAATGAAGCTAAGTAAAATCACCTTAAGGACCTAATCAAGGCAATGAGGATCATTGTTGATTCTATCAAACATCACTTGATCCCTCAAGTTTCATCCAAAGAGACACCAAATCAAATGTATGATGCCCTTTCCAGAATGTATGAAGGAAAGAACATCAACAAAAAGATGAATTTGACAGCCCAATTGAAGAGTACCAATATGAGTAAAGGAGAATCCATTCAAGACTACTTCACAAGGGTCTCCTAGTTCAAGGAGCAACTAGAAGCCATTGGAGACTCCCTTGATGAATATGAACTAGTTATGACAGCTCTCAATGGTCTCACTAGACCTTGGGATCCATTCATACAAACTATGTGTTCCAGGAAAGAAAGTATGAAGTATGACATTGTATGGGAAGAGTTCCAGGAAAGAAAGTATGAAGTATGACATTGTATGGGAAGTTTGCATCCAAGAGGAAGCTAGAGTAGCTAACAGAGAAGCTCTACTTAAAGAAGATGATCAATCCCTAGCCACCCATACCAGAAGAGGAAGAAGGCAATCAATATTCGAGAAGGAAAGTCACAAGGAGTATCGAACTCCCAAGAAGTTTCAAAAGAAAAGAGAAAACAGTCGGAGGAAATACTACTCCCAATATCAATGTTATAACTATCACAAGATAGGACACCTTTCCAGAGAGTGTCCATTGAAGAAGAAGAACAACAAAAGGCATCATGCACACCTATTTGAAGATGAGTATGAATAAGAAGAAGAAAGACCTTGAAGGAAACAAGCAAAAGAAGAAGATGTAGAAGAATGTGTATTATTTTGTGCACTCTTTGGGTATGTAATACATGGAGAAGATACATGGATTATTGATAGTGGTGCTTCAAAGCACCTGAAATGATAGAAGAAAACACTATCAAGACTTTAAGAAAAATAACTATCCTCAGAAATTATCATTAGGAGATTACTAGCAACATCCCATCAAAGGTATTGGTGAAGCAAGCTACAAACTTGAATCTGGAACCCCCATGAAAATGAAGGAAGTACTATATGTACCAGGTTTGAAGAAGAACTTACTTTCCATATCAAAATTAGATAATAAATTATATAGAGTTGCTTTTATATATGGAAAAGTACTCGTGTGGACCAAAGGAAAATCAATTGAAGAAGAAGGAGGATTATATAAACTCAAGGGACATTTGGAAACAACCTTTGTCCATGAGATCAGCAGTTCAAGTGAACTATGGACTAGAAGCCCTACTCACATAAACTAAAAGGCAATACCCTATGTGATAAAAGTAGTAACATGATTACCATATTTGAAGATCGATCATGAAGGCACTTGCAAAGGATGTGCAAGAGGAAAGAATATCGAGAATCCATTTCTGAAGAGTGAAACAAAGACTAAAGGTACATTAGAATTAATCTATTCCAATGTATGTAGTCCAATTCCCTCCAAATATTTAAGTGGTTATGAATATTATGTTACATTTATTGATGATTATTCAAGAAAGACATGGGTATACTTCTTGAAAACAAAGAATGAAGTATTCCTGAAATTGAAGAAATTCAAAGCCTTGATAGAGAACCATTCACAAAGAAGGATCAAGACACTCAGAACAGATAATGGTGGAGAATATACTTCAAAATAATTTGAATCCTTTTTTAAATAATATGGAATCAAGAGGGAACTAACAACTCTCTACAATCACCACTATAATGGTGTTGCGGAAAGAAAGAATAGGACCATTATGGAAGTAGTGAAGACAATCATATACATGATCAATATCTTCCTATGCATCTATGGGTTGAATCAACAAGAACAACACTTTATGTGTAGAATAGATTATCTCGTAGTGCCCTTCGATTCAATACTTTAGAAGAAATGTACATAGGAAAGAAGCCTGACTCTGAGCCATCTCAAGATATTTGGTTGTTGAGTATATGTTCACATTCCAAAAGAAAAGAGAACCAAGTTGGAACCTTCCAGAAAGAAGGCAATATTTGTTGGATACTGTGAAGTCTCCAAATCCTTCAGGATATACATTTCAGGATTCCATCACATAGAGATTAGTAGGGATGTAACATTTGACAAAAAAACAACTCTTAAGAAATATAGAAAGTGCCAGCATGAATAAACAGGATGTACCTCCCAGAAAAGTAGAAGCTGCAACCTCTCCTAAATTATAAGCATCATAAGATCAATATATGGTAGAACCTCAGGAACCCCCTACTATGGACATATCACGAAAGACAAAACCTACTTGGGTAAGAGAAATCATACAACGGGAAGAAACGTATGGAGATATAGAAGTCTCCACAAGAACAAGCAAGATATCAAATCCATTCTCCAATTATGTAGCGTTAATGTGTGATATTGTACATCAAGAACCTACTAGTTACAAGGAAGTTGTACAAAAGAAAGAATGGGTAGAAGCAATGACGGAAGAATACTGATCAATAATGAAGACTGATTTTTGGGATATAGTACCCAAACCAGAAAGAAAGATTGTGGTATCTTCCAAGTGGATATACAAGATAAAACATGCAGCTGGTGGAAGTATTGAAAAATACAAGGCAAGATTTATGGCCAGAGGATTCTCTCAAAAAGAGGGAATTGATTATGAAGAGACATTTGTGCCAGTAGCAAGGTACATTTCCATCAAAACCATCATGGCACTTGTATCCATGATGAAGTGGAATCTACACCAGATGAATGTAAAGACAGCCTTCCTAAATGGTGTGATTGAGGAAGAAGTATACATCGAACAACCACAAGGATTTGAAGTCAAAGATAGAGGGACCCACTTATGTAAGTTGAAGAAGGATATATATGGAATGAGACAAGATCCTAGAGCTTGGTATGGAAGGATAGATAGCTTATTGACAATCTTGGGATTTTTGAAAAGTAAAGCCAACCCTAACCTTTACTTTAAGGTTATGGATGATGAACCTGTCATATTATTACTATATGTGGATGAATTATTTCTGCTAGGAAATGAGAAACAGATTGTAGATTGCAAGAAGAAGCTTGCTGAAGAATCCGAGATGAAAGATCTTGGATTAATGCACTGTTTTCTTGGCCTGAAAGTGTGTCAAATCCCAAAAGGAATATTTTGAACTAGGGAAAGTATACAGTTGAAATCTTAAAAATATTTGATATGTTGGATTGTAAAGCCATGGCCACACCCATGGATACCAACCTGAAGTTGTTATCTGATGAATCATCAGAGTTAGTATATGTGACTCAATACAGAGAAATTATTGGTTCATTGATGTATCTCGTGAATACCATGCCAGATATATTCTTTGTTGTGAACACCCTGATTCGGTGTCTAGTTAAACCTAGACGTGTTCACCTGATAGATGAAAAGCATGTGATGAGGTACCTGAAAGGTACGATAGACTTTAGACTATACTATGATAGATATTGTGACTACAAATTGTATGGATATACAGATTCAGATTGGGCAGGAAGTGACGCAGAGAGAAAGGCAACCTTAGGTGGATGTTATTGTATGTGATCTTCCATGATCCCATGGTTTAGCAAGAAACAGTCTAGAGTTGCTCTCGGCATGACTGAAGCAGAGTACATAGCAGCCTGTTCTTCTAGTTGTGAATCCATATGGCTTCGGAAGTTGACGTCCAATCTATTTGACTTGGATTTGGATACCACGGTGATTCAATGTGACAACCAGAGTTGTATAAAGATGACAGAGAATCATGTGTTCCATGATAAATCAAAGCACGTAGAAATACAATATATTTACATAAGAGACATGGTATATAAGGGAGTTATACAACTCCAGTATGTGAGTACCGATGAGCAAGTTGATGATCTATTGACCAAACTTCTATCTCGAGTAAATTTTGAACACTTCCATGATAAGCTTGGTGTAATCTGAAAGGACATCCCTAAAAAGGGGGGGTGATGATGAGAATATCATTGTGGATGAGATTGCAATGATGCACCAATACAAAAAAGGCAAAGTGCGCCCGCTGATGCTAATAAGGTTTGGCATTCACTCGTGTACGATAGTATCCTCTCTTGAGAATGGTCTTGAGGACAAGAACACTCTCTTAATTAGAGTGGTCCTAGCCCTTACCGGTTGAGGATGGTCCTACAGACGATAGTACTCTCTTCTAGAGAGTGATCTGACATTCACTTTTAGGATGGTGTCATAGACAAGAACACTCTATTGAGAGTGTTCCTAGCATTAACAGTCTAATGATGGTCTACTATGAGTCCTGCATTCATTTGTGGATGATATATGCATTCATTTGCAAACGATACTCTCTTCAGGAGAGTGATCCTACATTCACTTATAGGATGCTTTCATAGACAAGAACACTCTCTTGAGAGTGGTCCTAGAACTAACATGATAAATATGGTCTATGACAAGTCATGCATTCATTTTCTGACAAGATATTCATTCATTTGTAGATGATGTCGTCTTGCATTCATTTGCATACGATATCTGCATTCATTTGCATATGAGATCTACATTCATTTGCAGACGATATGGTCCTGCATTCATCTGCGGACAATTCAGTCGGTTGATGACATGGACCCTCATCATTAAGGGGGATTAGGCTGATGAGGATTGCATCATCCTTGGACCTATGTCCAAAAGTTATAGGGATTGATCATCATGCAAAGAGATCGTGTGTATTGCATGTAGTGTTGCATCAAAGGATCAAGTGATCGAGTGTTGCAAGAAGTTGAAGATCAAAGTGTTGATGCAAATGATCAAGTGATCGAGTGCTGCAAGAAGATGAAGATCAAAGTGTTGCTACAAAGGATCAAGTCATCGAGTGTTTCAAGAATATGAATATCAAAGTATTGTTGCAAAGGATTGAGTGATCGAGTGTTGTAGAAGTTGAATACTTGGTGCTATAGAAGATGATGTTCCAGTACTGAATATGTTGAAGATATTCTAGTTGTGGATTGTTAAAAACTACCCATGACATATAGATGTATTACCTTGATGCTCTGGAGATTCTCTCTCTCCTTGCTCCTATAATTGATTATGTTGTTGTCAGTAGAATACCCTTCTTGATAAGGGGGAGTGTTAAATTATTGTAACTTCGAAGAATATTCTAAATGTATTTTACTGATGTAACCCAAGGTAGATGTATTATTATTTCATAGGGATGTTACTATTGTATTTGCTCATCATAGAGTCATGAGTTATAACCTCCATTGTAAGTGGTTCAATAGTACCCTCTTGAATATAATATAATATTGTTTTGTTTCTTCCTAGGTGAAGTAGGCCCTGTAATTTTGTTGGGGTCGACTTGTTAGGGTAAAAGTCAAGTGATAGAAAGAGCATGAATAGAGGAGTTGTGTTCCTTGTTTGAATACACACACTCACTTGTGTATAATGCATAGGGGGGAGAGAGAGAGAGAGAGAGAGAGAGAGAGAGAGAGAGAGAGAGAGAGAGAGNATATAGAGGAAGTTTTGTTGGGTTTCCATCCCCTTGAGTGTTTCCCAGGATAAATATGTGTCTATCTTGTGATTGTGTTTCTTTCACTGATTATGCATAAGCTATTGATGTTGAATTGGATTAAACACTAATGATATCTAGCTAAGCATATGAAATATTAACAAAGATGGCAATATGTAGAATCATATCATGGACAGTCATATTGACATAACAACGAGGAACATCTTCTTCATCGATATCTTCTATTATGGGCCCAAGGACTATAGTTGGGGCATCATCTATCAATTCTAATGCGTCAGGATAACACTCTACATCAGTTTTAACCATCCTAGTGATATTTTCTCTATATTCATTGTTTTTCACTAACTCATTAAAAGGGATGGAAATTTTTATTTTTGATATTTCATTCTGTAGACTAAAAGAAGAGACTATTCTATCACTTTCTTTTGACATTTCTTTTTTATTTTCTTTTAATACTTCTTTTCTATTCTTTGGGACTTTCTGTACAATGTCCTCTTTTTTTTCTTTTAATTTTTCTTTAATTTGTTGACTACTAGAAGGATGATTTAGAGTAAGCCTTCCCTTATTTACAATTACATCTCTATTCCTCAAATTTAATTTTCTCTGAAAATCATTCACAACATTCTGGTATCCTCTTTGGTGTTGCTCTGTCTCCAATTCGAAGGCATCACACTCCTATTCTTGAGAAAACATATTGTGCTCTTCTTCAGGAAGATAGATATTTGAATCCCCATCATCAAAGTGGTGTATCTGATTATCCATAGGATCATTCTCTTCTTCTTCATCCACATAGTTGTCAGGGAAAGGAGGTCGTATCTGTTGATCTTCAGTGTTTCTTGGGTTTCTCTATTCTCTTTGCCTGATCTATGGAGGAGGAGGTATCCTAAAGTTAGGATTCATTATCTGTGATTCAAGTTGATCTATATTTGGAGGTATGTTATCCAAATCTAATATATCCATCAATCTCTCCATGGTTCTCATCATAATGTCAAATTTTTCAACTAAGGCAAAGGAATTTGAAGCCTAATTTTCATCTCTAGTTTTCCTTCTATCTATATCAACCCTCTATTTCATTTTACCAGAGGCCATCAAGTTAGCCTCTTCCTCCGATGCATCTTTAAACATAATAGGTAAACTAGCTTATTTTATTTATCTCAATAGTAAAGCAAAATCACTTTCAAAGGCATTCGAACATAGTGCAATTAAGGGGTTTTATATCAGTTGGGATTGAGTTGTACACCCTCATGAATATGCTTGAAAACTCATGGACATACTCAAAATTCCCCTTCTTCAAATTTTTGCACTGGGCTAATATTTGCAAAGGATTTTTCTTATTTTCCCACATATCCATAAAAAGGGTTTGAAAAGTATCAAAATTAGCAATATTCCTTGCAAGAATATCTTTAAACCACCTCTTTCCTTCTACTCACAAGCTTTGTGCAAACAACATCATTTTTACATCATCATAATCCACCTCTTCTAGGTCAATAAAATCATCAAATATGTCCATATGTTGTTTGGTTGTAAAGTTTCTCTCCCCATCAAACAATGTAACCATCTGAGAATAGTTCTATGGAAGGTCATGTAAAACAACATGTATAGCAAGTGGGGAAAACCTAGAAGCCATGGATCTTGGAGGGTTTTGAATAGTATTTGAAATTTGTGGCTAAGAGGTTTGGATTATTGGTTGTCTTTCTTAATTTTTTACTGTAATCTAGAGATTTTTCCAAAGAGAATCTAATACATAAGACTCAAATCTACTTTGTTCAACTGCAACCTTCTTTAAATCAGATTCAGACTTAGATTTTAAGAGATATTGTTCAAACTTTGTATCCAAAAAAAGGTCCTAAACACTGAGAAATTATTCTTGAGTTTGAGAAAATGATATGTCTGATTGATAAGTACTTCCTTGCTCTTTTCCTTTTCTTCTCCTAATTAAACTTTATGGATCTTCCACACTATATAAACTTTTAGAGTTAGGGTTACCTCTTGTATGTGTTTTCCTGAAATCTAGGATGTCGTCTCTGAAACCACCTTCTTGGAAATTTAATGTGAAGCCGCCATGGAAAAATACAACCAATCTTCGAAATCAAGAACTCTTGTTTGCCCACAGAAATTCAATTTTCTTAAAAAATATTGTAGTTCTTCCCAGGGAAAATTTGAACTCTCGTTCCCCGGTAACGGTGCCAATAATGTTATCACTCTGAATTTACCCTTGGTTGTGAGAGGATAATCCAAAGGTAACCACAAAACCAATCTTTAGGAGGAAATCTGGCTTCTTTCCTACCAGAGAGGGATCTCTCAATAAATAAATACAAACGCCACATATATTTTAAAGAAATTATTTTTAGTGATAGTAATGGCTGAAACATGTGGTCATTGGACATGGAGTCAAACATGAATAATAATTAATGACAGTGCTTTGCAATGGAATTCTTAACATATGTGAGAAAGTAACTCTTTTACAATCAAAATGTGTGTTGTCTAGTGATAAGGCATATGGGCATCTAGGGATGAATCCAATATTAACTTTAGTGGGAAAAATTTGTGGATGCTTGAAATTAAAGAACCAAAGCATAAACATATTAATTCTGATTCAATATACACTTATCCAAGCATGAAAAGATAACAGAATGGAAAAGATAAATAGGAAACACATTCACATAAAGGAAAGATAGTACAGACTGTAAAATGAACAGCACAAGAACCTCTGATAGAAAACTTGCTTGGCTCTACAATATTTTTATTAATCTTGAAACTCTCTTACAAAAATCAGTTCTTTGTCACGGGTTACAACCCTCATTACATTACAAAATGGTGCTTTTATACATTCATATCACTCCTTGAGCTGATAACTACCTATATCCAAAAAATAGGCATTAATAAATTCCTTGTTACATCTGTCAACTAAGCTTTAACAGCTAATATTTTAAACAACCTTGGAAAATCTATTAACTTATTCTAAATAAAAATAGTCTTCAACACATCTCAGGCTTTAAGATGAATTTCTTTTACTGATGTAATTTATACTTCATCTTTCCAATTTTCTCTATTGTTTTCCACTGATCTCCAATTGGCAGCTATAGACTTGTCATATCCTTTGCCAAGAATCTCAACTCCACATGGTCAACATAAGAAATAGGTGGTAGTTGAGCACCAAATGTTTTGAACATATTCACTAGCTCGAAGTCCACTACCAGCTTATCAATTATGACTTTCTCTGACAAAGACTTAGTCATGTCCTAAAAAAAAATTGTGATCCACTATGGATTTAACTAGTAATGCCTAATACTGATATTGAGAAATAAGTATGCCATCTTCTTCCTAAAAAGAAGGAAGTCCTTCTTGAAACAGTGACACAAATGAACCTTTAAAAGTTTTAACTTGATGTAACATAATTTCAAATTTTGCTTGTATAATGTCAATGTGTTATTGCTTTCCTACAACATTTCTGGCCCAAGTAATGACTGCAATTCGATCTTTGATTCTCATTGTCCTTAATTCCTCTTCATACAAAGTATTAAGGAAATTTATTGCATTTCTAGTTGTGTCAATTGGTTTCCTATTCAAAGCTTCTTTCACAACTATACAACTCTGTCTAACAACATTTATCACCGTCTCCTTATCCTGAATAAAAATCAAATATGGTCTGATCTTGGTGGCTTCTAAAATTATCATATCCTAAAGGAGATGTCTAGCTCCTTGCACTAGTAATTGTCTTGATAGTTGATTCATTAATTTCTCATTTTTGTCCAACAATTCTTTATTTTTATTCTCAAATAATTTCCTTTATTCTTCTTTTTTCTTAATTGCATTAGCCAAATACTGATTTTGACTTTTTAAACCAATTATCTCTTTATCTATTAGGCTAACTTGTGGCATACCCTGTATGATTGCCTTAATATTTGTTTCAGTACTTGGTTGTGCTGCTAGTATTAATTCTCTTTCATTCTTATCCCCCTTTTCCCTTTCCAAAATTAATTGGTTCTCATTTAAGACATCAATATTTGCAATAAGAAAATCTCTTCCTTTTCCCATTGATTGTGTACATCAGTAAGCTTTGAAAATTTTGCTTTATAGTCATTCAATTCCTGAGATCGTAATTATTTTTCTTTTTCGAACTCTGTTAATTCAGAGGCCTGAGCTAACTGAGTTACTGGAATTTTCAATTTCTTCTTAAGTATTTAGATAGTGCTTTCCTTCTCAGCCAAAATATTTTGTGTTGCTTTCCCTATATCAACTTCATTAGCCATGTCCAGTAGATCTCCTTGAAAAATAGTTATTTGTTGTTGATGCACTTTGTTCTCCACCTTCTCTTGTCACGATTGATTTTCTATCTTAGACAATGTGGACTGAAGCTTGGATACCTTCAGAGTGGGTTTCATCAAGTCACTATAAATGACTTCCCTAGTATGTTTATGCAAGTGGATCATATCAAGCATTGGGATGTCTTTCAAGTTCAATCTTATCTCAAAAATTCTATTTCTGGTAGCTACTGTTATATTTAAGGTATTTCTAACATGATCTTTAACATTAACCAATGAAACCTCTTTATTTGAAATATTCTTGACTTCTGAGTATAGCTCCAGGGATTCTTTTAAAGAAAAATCTTCATCCTACTTGTATTTAGCATATATGTTAATTTTTTATTTAAACCTATCAGTGGATGTTTCATATACTTCTGAAAAATCATATTCCTTAATTTCAAAGCATGGGCCTTTGCCCTTCTCCTTCTTTTCCTTGCTTTGAGCCTCAACTATTTCTCCCTCTGATTCAATTCGTTGTCTTTTTGGTGCTTCATAATCTTCATCCCCAACTTCTAAATGAGTCCTTTTGTCAGTCATTTATGATTTACTTGGGGTTGGAATTATCATTATAGTTGATTTGACTATGGCTAATGGATTCACCTGTAAAGCTTCTGATCCTCTATATCTGGCTGATATTCCATCCAGCTAACTCTTTAAACCAATCTTATCAATGTATGGTGTTCAAATTCCTTGTTCTTATTTAACTTCCTCCTTTGATAAATAATGTGATGGGGATCATAATTTACTGGATTTGCCTTCTTAAAGTTCATTTCTTGCATAAGACCTTCAATTACAAGGAGTGCAACATTATTCTTGATAATAAATGGCTCAACTTTTGAGGGAAACTTAATATCAGAAGCTTTCTTAAAAATTATAAAGTCTTCATTCTCTACAATTAGCTTCTGTATTATGAACTCCAAAGCAAAAACTATAGGGGTTAGGAATGGTGGTAAGGTATATGGTTCATGAATAAAACCATAAACCTTGATTATAGTATGTTCTTCTAATAAAAAATTAGTCCCTCATTCTTCTCTCAAGAGCAAACAGCAAAGCCTCCTGCGTCTCTGGCAATACTTTAGGCAATCTATTCTGAAACATTACCCTATAAATCTCTTCCATTAGAAGGTTCATGTAATTGAAAAAATTATTGTCGATTTCTACAATAAGTATCATCTATAGAAGTTGCATATTTTCCTCATTAAAAATAGAAACATCCTAACCAAGTATGACTGAAATATGAAATGTCTAGTAGTGTGGAAATTCACTAGTTGTGAATGGATGCTCTCAACCAGGAATTCATCATATTTAAGGCAAGGAAGCTGATGGGATTGTGACTCTAAATGACTTATACTCATTTTGAACAACATACTCATTAACAACTATGGGACATATTTGTTTACATCTAAACGTAAAAACTGACTCAACATTGAAATGACTAATTGGGATTCTCCATTAAATAAGTCGATATCCAAGGGAAAGGGATGGTTTGTAAGGGACACATTATTTCTAAAGAACTTAGAGAAAAATGTTTTGTTTCCTCAATGCAAACATGTCTAAATTTTTGAATTAGGTCTTATTCCATAAACTCTTCTCTATTCAGGGTGAATGAAGGCAAGATTGCAAGGGAATATCAAACAGCGAGGGTGTTTACAAGGCAGAGTATTTTGGTCTTATCAACATTCATTATTACTCTCTCAGAGGAAGAATAATTCAACTTGCACCAGTCGATTAAGTCAAGGAAATTCAGTGTTTGGTCAAGGAAGAAATGATGGAAATGGGACTGATAGAAACCGTGCAGGTTGGTGCCTTAGTCTTTGAAGGCTTGTAACTTGGGTTTTAGCTGGTGGACTGGAAAAAAGGAAATAATGGTATAAAAAATGTTTCCATCCCTGTCTTCAAATACCTCCTCTAGTTTCTGAAATTCTAAGGCTTGTGTCTCCATTTCACCTTTGCTATCCATTTTTAAATAATATTACGCGGGTGAAAATGTGGCCTACCTGACTGATTGACGGCTGGAAAGATAGTTGTCCAACTTGGCATTGTCCATGCAGAGATGCTTTCTTCTTCCAATGCATAAAAATACCAATAACCTCCAAACACCCACTTTCTTTTATAATATTCCCGGAATGGTGGTTTCAAAATTTGGAGCAGTGGTTTTCTCTTATCATTTTTCTCCTAGCGGAACAATCCTCGACCAGCCACGTGGAAGGTGGTATAAATTTCGTTGGGGAAATGTTCTTTAGTCTTCGTCCATGTTATGGGAGTGGATCTCCTCTTAGCCAATGGAGATAGATCTAATCCACCTCTTATCTTGGACCGTTGATCTTATATCATTTTTAACTTTACATTTTATATTTCGTTGTGCAATAACATGTTCTTCTGTCGTGCATCTTCCTCCAATGGATAGTCTATATGTCATTGATTTAATTCATCCTCCATCATGAGCCTTTGATTATCTCATCCTATTAACCTTTACCTTTACTTCCCACTACTTGTCAATCCTTCATTTTTGTGTGCAGCTTCCTCCGACAGATCACTTATTAGCCATGGATTTTCCTCACCTTTCATTCTCACAGTCGATCAAAACCAAACTTTACTATTTATGTTGATCCTTAACTTATTTTCAACCATGCAAGTTCTCCCAACAGACTCCACATCCGTTGTTAATCCTGTTCATTTCTCTCCTCGACCGTGGATCCAATTTGAATTTTGAACCTTTTCGCCGATCAGCCATTTTAAATTTTTCCTTGCAACTTTCATCAGTGGATCTTTTGCTCACCGTTGATCTTTCATCCATAAATATCTTGGTCGTCCGATTTTTTACCCTTTACCACAAGCACCTTTTTTCATTGCTTTAGCCACCCTTTGGATTTTATCCCATGGTTTCATGGGAAAAGATGAAATCATGGCCTCTTTCTACTTTCATTCTACCATCCATGGTCACGTTAGCAAGTTGTCCAAAAATGTAAACTCCTTATTAGGATTTAGCTTCTTATTCTCACCTGCAAACTAAAATAGTGCTAACAGCCCCAATGTAACAGAATACTCGTCGCATGCCCCAATGATTTTTTATTATTACTTCCTAGTGCACATCTATATTGTAACTGCATCATTAAATTTTAAAAATGCAGTGAAATTCATCGTCCCAGTCAACTTTACTGGTACATTTTCCTTCACTTATTTCATCGGTGCTTTGTAATAGTTAGTAAGCATTGGTTAGTTATAATAGTTTGTAAGCATCGGTGCTATATTTAATATAAATAATAAGTGCATATATTTCTATAAATCACTGGTTCCATTTAAAATTTGATTCAAACTGGAGTTATATGTATTATCAAGCACCGGTGCATATACTACTTTCAATTTTGTGTGTGAACCGACGCATGTATTTTTGGATTCATTATCCAACCCACGCATCTTTATTTGGCCTAATTGGCCTATTTTACCACTTATCCTAAGTTATTGGCTCAAATATGTGACTGCATCATCAACTAGATCATCCTCCTTCAATCAGGGAGGCTAACATTGTCTTCTCCTTCAATCGGGGAGACTAACTGAGCTTCCTCCTTCAATCAAGGAGAAAATCTAGGTTGATATGCATGACATAAGCGCCCCAAATCAGTTAATTGTTGGTTATTCCACCTACTTTCAGCTAAACTACAACTGTGTAGATGCCTCCATCATTATTTTGCCTATTTTTGGTAATTTCCAGTTAACTGGAGTGATTTAAGGCGCCTCCAACAACTTCTAATGACTCAGTTCCATTCAATTCACTTGATATCAGATAATTGAATATAAACATGTGCCCTCACCTACTAATTGACATGCAGTTGAGTTCTATTTAGTTAGACTTAGTCATAAGTGCCTCTGATTTCGTTAGAGCCGATTATTTTTGTGATTAGTGGTTAACTGGTGTGTTTAGTGTGGCTAACTGAAAGGGAAGCCACTCTCATGTGTGCAATTCGAATGACCTCTTTGGAATTCGAATTGTCTTGCTATTCATGCAAGTGTATGACATTGTATCACTACTTTTGATTAATGATTGATAATATACAGCTGCAACCTCCTATTGTAGCACTTTGATGTCATTTTATGTGCAAATGATCCTTGAATCTTCTGTAAGTTGTTCCTTGGCCCTCAGATTACTATGACTCAATTTTCATAGGGTATAAGAGCCACAATGGGACAAGTCTCTTCTTCTCCAACAAGATTTCTTATTGGATCTATGATGCAATTTGAGCAAAAAGCTCAAAAATTCCATCTCTGCACCAGAAGTGGAAAGTTTACCACATAATTCATAGGCAAATAAATTTTTTATCAAGCTTGCTTGAATGACTAAGCTAGGTGTGATGAAAAATTGAAAAGTGTAGTCTGTTCAACCTTACAGTGCCCTTTTTTTGTTTTTGCAGGTTTTTCAAAGTCTTTCACTACATTCGCTACAGCAGCATCATGGCCTCTTCTACAAATCTACTCACTCCTTTTAATTACCACCAATGGAAGGAGAACATTGAGATTCATTTGTGCTCCAAAGGACTCTACAGATTCATAATAGACACAAAACTAGAGCCAAATCATGTTGTTGACAAAGAAAAATACTTGAATAAGCTAGATGAAGCTTATGGATTTCTGCGCCTTTCAATCTCTAGAGATCTTCTTTTCCACATCACTGGGCTGAAGACTCCGAAGGAGATTTGGGATCAACTTGCTACCCTGTTTGATAAGCAAGATGACTTGAGGATCTATCAGCTAGAGAATGAGATGATTTCTCTAAACCTAGGAAACTACAAAACGATGAATGATTTCTTCATCAAATTCAAGCACCTGGTGCTCCAGTTGAAGCAGTGCAAAGTTGAGAAGGAGGATGATCAACTCATACTAGCCATCCTCTCAAAACTTGGTCTGGATTATTCATTCTTTGTGTCCACATTCCATATCAGGAAGCTCACAATCCCAAATTGGAAAATGTCGTCCCTCAATGCATTCATTGAGTCTCTCACAAATGAGCATGAAAAGCGTGTGCTTCAAACCATATGGTGGAAAGAAAAGAATCATTTTTCATTCCTGGACTCTGACAACAGCATTCCCATCCACATGGGCGATGATTCTTAAATCATTTCATAAGGCAAAGGTACTGTAAAACTTGAACATGGCAGCTTCTATGATGTTCTGTATGTACCCTCCTTGGCTTCAAATACGTTCAGTGTATATCAAATGACACACACAGGCTTGTCCAAGAGAGTAACTTTCAGCCCAAATGATGTTGAGATCTCATAAATTGCATCCAAAAAACTCATTGCAAAAGGTATAGCAAATAATTCAGCTAAAACCTAGGAGTTCTCCAAGTTTGTACCTGATGCAAAGCCCACCTCTCTTCTAACTCATGGGAATGAGATTAGTTGGATGTGGAATGAAAGGTTCGGACATCTGAACTTCAAATACTTGCAGCAAATTCAAAATAATTCCATGGTGGAAGGCCTCCCTACCATCAAAACCTCCAGTGGAATTTGCAAAGGTTGCATTGTCGGCAAACACCCTAAGCACAAATTTGATCGGGGAAAGGCAAGTCAAGCTACAAGTATTTTGGGGCTGATCCACTCCAATATCATTGCTCCTATTTCTAAAACCTCCATGAGTGGTTCAAGGTATGTGCTCACTTTCATCGATGACTTCTCCATATTCACTTGGGTTTTCTTCCTAAAGGAACAAATGAAGTTCTAGAAAGATTCATTGAGTTTAAGGCATATGTTGAGAATTCCTCTGGGAGGAAGATAAAAAATCTCATATATGATAATGGAGGAGAGTACATCAAGTCATATTTTCTGCAAATATGTGCTAAATATGGAATCAATATCCAGCACTCAATTCCCTACACACCCCAGCAAAATGGTGTAGTGGAAAGGAAAAATCGGGCCCTCAAAGAGATGACCACCTGCATGCTTGAAGCTAAAGGTTTGGCTGCAAATATTTGGGATGAAAAAATGAATGTTGTTGCCTAAATTCATAACAGGTTCCCTCACTCATCCATGAAAGGAAAAACTCCTTTCGAAACATACTTTAGTCACAAACAGGATGTGTCCAATTTCAAAGTTTTTGGGTCCACTGCTTGGGCTCGAATTCCACTTGACAAGGGGAAGTCTTTACAACCGCAGAGTATTGAGTGTATGTTAATTGGGTATCCAAAGGATTCAAAGGGATACAAACTCTTGAATATCAGAACCAAAAATATATTCATATAGAGAAGTGTCCACTTTGAAGAACCTCTCCAAGATGTGGAACTAGTCAAGGAAGAAACTGTTGAAAATTCCTCTCGTTCTGTTGATGATTCTGATGATGAAAATGGAAGTTTGAGCTCTGATTTTTCATATATAATGTCTGATATCAGTGAGAATAATATGTCAGGTTCTGAATTATATCATAATGTGCCCACTCATCTCCCAAAATGGGTTGAAAAGACTCTCTCTTCCACCGGGAAAGATGTTCAAAATCCTATTGATCCAAGGAGAACCCGATCAGATTTTCAAAGAGCAGGTATTGCTCTTTCTTGCAACGATTATTTTTCATACGATACCTACTATATGATTATAGGATCTGATTCTAAGACATACTATCATGCTCAGAATGATCCTAGATGGCAAGGCGCAATGGATGAAGAGTTCAACTCTCTCCGGAAAAATGCAACTTGGGAGCTAGTTTCCCTTCCACCTGGGAGGAAACTTGTTCAATGCAAGTGGGTATATCGGAAAACGGTTGCTGCAGATGGATCATCCTAAAAATATAAAGCATGGATTTTTGCAAAAGTATTCTCCCAATTCCAAGGAGTGGACTACCTTGAGACCTTTGCATCGGTGGCAAAAATGGATTCCATAAGGCTAGTTTTGGCCATTGCTGCATCCAAACACTGGGAGGTGCACCACATGGATGTCAAAAGTGCTTTTATCCATGGATACCTGCAAGAAGAGATATACATGAATCATCCTGAAGTATATATATCAGATCCATCATTGGTTTGTAAGTTGAGAAAATCCTTGTATGGCTTAAAACAGGCCCCAAGATCTTGGTACGCCAAAATCGATTCCTTTCTTTTCTCACAAAACTTCGAGAGATGAAAATCTGATCCAAATGTATACTTGTAGCAGTATGAAGATGATTTTTTGATATTATTTTTGTATGTGGATGATTTTTTGATAACTGGAAGCACACTTGCATCGATTTCTTTCATAAAAACTGCTTTACATGATACTTTTGAGATGAGTGATCTAGGCCTGCTGAGACAGTTTCTCGAGCTTGAAATCACTCAAGAATTTGATGGAATAATGGTAAATCAGTAAAAATTTGTTTTAGACATGTTAATTAAGTTTAACATGGCTGATTGTAAGGCTGCACCATTTCCTTTCCTCTCAGGAACCAGTCTTGACGAGGGAAAAGCAACTCCACAGGTGGATTCTACATTGTACCGCCAGTTGATCAGAAGCCTTCTTTACTTGAAAAATTCAAGGACTAACATTTGTTATGCTGTGAATGTTGTATCAAGGTATATGCATCATCTTCATGAGCTTCATTGGAGGGCAGCCAAGAGGATTCTACAGTACGTGCAGGGTACTAGATCCTATAGCATTCACTATGATGTTGATTCCGAACTAGACTTCGTAGGATTTACTGATTATGATTGGGCAGGAGTTGCCATAAATAGAAAGTCCACTTGTGGATATGTGTTTATGTTTGGTGGCGGTCCTATTTTCTGGTCAACCAAAAAGAAAGATGTTGTTTCCCTTTCTTCAGTAGAGGCAGAGTACAGGGGAGTGGTCATTGCATCCATTCAGGCAGTTTGGTTGCAAGGTATTTTGTCCGAGTTTGATATTGGTAGTGCTTCATCTAATGTCATTTTTTATGACAACAAAAGTGCTATCAATATATCAACAGATCAGGTCAAGAGGCAGAGGAACAAACACATTGAGATCCACATGCACTACATCATGGAGCTTGTGCATGACAAGACAGTTGTTTTGCAATATTTGTCCACAAATGAGCAAATTGCAAATATTTTCACCAAGATATTTACTGAGAAAAAGTTTACTTACCTCCATTCACTATTGGGGGTGAGCTCCATGGTGAATTCAGATTGATTCTTCAGTGTTCTTCAGTTTGTGGGGAGGGGTGGTTTCCCACTGGGTTTTCCTCTTTTCCTCACTTAGCATATTTGAGAAATTTAGAGTTAATTTTTGTAAGGGTGACCTATGGCCTTAGTTGTCGGGGCCCTATCTTTTTTTTACTCATCCATGTGAGTATAGCTTAAAGGGGGGCGTTGGATTCATTATCCAACACACACATCTTTATTTGGCCTAATTGGACTATTTTACCACTTATCCTAAGTTATTGGCTTGAATATGTGACTACACCATCAACTAGATCATCCTCCTTCAATCAGGGAGGCTAACTGCATCTTCTCCTTCAATCGGGGAGACTAACTGAGCTTCCTCCTTCAATCAAGGAGAAAATATGGGTTGATCTGCATGACATAAGCGCCCCAAATCAGTTAATTGTTGGTTATTCCACCTACTTTTAGTTAAACTACAACTCTGTAGGCGCCTCCATCATTATTTTGCCTATTTTTGCTAATTTCCGGTTATCTAGAGTGATTTAAGGTTCCTCCAACAACTTTTGATGGCTCAGTTTAGTTCAGTTCACTTGATCTCAGCTAACTGAAGACAGACATGCGCCCTCACCTACTGATTGACATGCAGTTGAGTTCTATTTGGTTAGACTCGATCATGACTGCCTTCGATTCAATTAGAGTCAATTATTGTTGTGATTAGTGGTTAACTGATGTGTTTAGTGTGGCTAACTGACAGCTAATTCACTCTCATGTGTGCAATTCTAATGACCTTTTTGGAATTCAAATTGTCTTTCTATTCATGCAAGTGTATGACATTGTATCACTACTTTTGATTAATGATTGATAATATACAACTGTAACCTCCTATTGTAGCACTTTCATGTCATTTTCTGTGCAATTGATCCTTGAATCTTCTGTAAGTTGTTCCTTGGTCCTCAGATTACTATGACTCAATTTTCATATGTATCACTTTTAAAAGCATTGGTGTGTTTTGTATTTTTTAGAGTCAATATGCTTGTGTCACTAAAGCACGCTGATAAAAAAACTCCACTAAATATTCTAACTACCGAGTCTTTTAAGTTACAATAAATTTTCGTAAAAACCTATGCTAAACCATCTTGTACCATTAGCGGAGGTTGTAGCGAAGGTTTTTCTAAGAATTTTGACCAATCTTGTAACACTAAAAACCTCTATTATAGCCTCCGCTACATGGTCTTTTCCTTATAATGATGTGGTTATGACCTTCCTTTCACTATGAGAACGAATCATGAACATGACAAATTTACCAGTATGGGAAATGACCCTCTTGCACTGTTTAGATGAGATCAAAGAGACTATAGGAGGTGGAGCTACCTCTAGTATCCTGTACAATAGTTTGGCTAAAGTAACATTGATGCTACGAGGTCTATAATGATACATAACATGGTGTTTTCACATATATGGTTGACCCAAAATAACATCACAAACTTCAAGTGGGGAAACATCACAATATACCTCATCCTTGAAGGGATTGATTCCATAGGGAAAGCGATAGTGTTGGATGACGTGAAGATCTTGTCCATAGATAAGCCACTCGATGTTGTATGGTTGTTAGTGTGGTGTTGTTGGAAACTTCAACTGCTTGATGACCTCTGTTGAAATAGGTTCTTTTCACTTCCACCATCAACAATCAAATGCAACGGAGCACACTTCACCCACATATGTGAGTGAAAAATACACTCACCTTCTTCTGAATCCTGTAGTTTTTAGGGATGGACCTTGGCGTTAGATAATGTGGAACTAGGTTCTGCATCAATGATCTGCTTCCCCTTGTCTGGATTTGAATCAAACTTAGAGCCTGGATTTAACTTTGAGGCTTTCAGCTTGGCCACCAATGTTTGCTTCAAGCAACATTTATCAGCGTTGTGCAAGACGATTTTATGGAACTTGCACCACTTCCTAGTTTCTTTCTTCATAATCATGTTACCCTTCTTTGCTTAGCTTAGACTAGTTTTCCTACGGTTGTCCATCCTTACTTTGTCATTTGTTCTGTGGACTAGGGAAACCTTTTTCCTACTTTTGTTGTGATGCATTTGCATATCCAAACTCTTGTTTATTCCTCTACTTCATTTTTTGCTCGATTTTGACAGCATAACAATGAACAAATCATAGTGATGAGATGTACAAGAACTCCATTTTTGTTCGGATGTACATATGTAAACCCCCATGGTATTTCAGAACCATATGTCACTTAGAATATTTGATATTGTTGGTACTGGAGTTTGTACTAGACTACAACATACAAAGTCCAGGCATCTCAGAAAGGTTGGATAAGGTTTTAAGGTTTAATGTTTTAAGTCTTGTGGTGTAAAAAGGCAAAGGTAATGGATAAAGTATATAGACAGGCTCAAAACTAAACTATAGACCCATAAAAGTATAATGAAAAGCCAATGAAGATAGTAAACAAGGTATGAACCAATAAACAAAATTTTATATTATTACAAACAATTAATCATATATATAATGATATTTTTAGACACAGAAAAACATTTTGTACACAACATCACAGACATTGGCATATACAATGAGAAACTAGGATAATAACATTACCCATCATAAAATTCATCACATGGATAAACAATATCTCTGTAAAAAGAAATTATAGACGGACTCATATAATATTCAATCCTTCATTCAACTTTTAAAATACACTTACAACTTTTAACAAAGTTCAGGTCTGAAAGATGTCCAACATTATCCGAACTCCCTTGATATCGGTCCAACCCCCAATCCTATCTCAAACCATTGTCTTTATACAAAAATAGCCTCTCCTTGAGAGTTTCTATAGATCCATAAATGTAGGGCTAAAAGGTTCGATATTATCTTTGGACAAAAAACATAGGATCCAAAAAACCTAAAATAGAAAGCTATTAACAAACATATACATAAAACTCTGCCACCTAATTACAAAATAGATCTATTTCAAAACTACTTCAATCAACATTAAACAACTACTCCATGAGTCACCAACTTAAGCCAACCTGTCACAAATTTCGAGGTGCTTCTGCTAAAACAGTCAAACCATACAGAGCTTGAGACCTCTTTCAAAGTCAAGCTAATTCTGTCTCCAATGCTGATAATTGATCCTTCAATTTTTTATTCTACTCCGTTCATTTAGAATTTGCTTGTTGAGTTAGCTTCCTTCTTTTAACAACCTCTTTTGATACCTTTAAAAATTCTGCGCAATTAGTATGCATGTCTTCTAAATCATGTTTGATCATACTATTCGCTTTCACCAATTGATCATTTATATGATTCAAATGCCCATTTTGATTTTGGTAATGCTGCAAGGTTTTCCTGAGATTTAAGATCTTTGTTTCTTCTGCTCGTTGTTCATTCTCACACCTTTTCCCTTAATTATCAGAAGACAGAACTACGTTTTCTTCACCTGGAACTTTGCAGTTTTGAATGTCTTCTATAATTTCTTCCACATGCAATGGTTCCTTAATATTTTCTTTACTTGATGCACTACTATATTTCGATCCAAAATCCGACGGTTTTTTCTGACGGCGCGTGGATTTTTTATTTTAACAGTGCCAAAAATCAGGAAGATAAATTTTTTTTTTGAAATGGTGGTGATTAGCGTCGCTTAAGCGACGGCTAG
>LPNX011175769.1:0-11654 GCA_001517045.1 Pseudotsuga menziesii
ACTTCAACCGTCCGGAATAAGGTACAGGTTTTGATCCTTTAGTGTTAGATATTTGATTTCTCTTGCATATTGGAAAGGATTGATTTTTGGAGTCAAGTTGTCTATTGTAGTACCCCAAGCCATAGAAATTTCTCTCCGTAATAGAATTGGTGATTCTGCTGGGGAGTTCCTAGTAGATGTCCTTTGGGGGTTTTTTATCAGCATTCAATGACTTTGAATTGCTCTTATTTCTCTATTTCTGTGTTGGGTCCGGGGGCATGTATGCCTGGTAGTGTCTAATTGGTGTGAATTTTGTCTCGGCTTGTCTGTTTGCCTTTGTTTTATGCACTTTTCTTCCTATACATGAGTTTTGAACTCACAGTCATGTATATACATGGTTTTTACTGATATATTGGCGTACATATGCGGTTTTACTGTGAACAGTCACATATGCCCTTAGTTTTTCCTTATACAGGAGGATTGATTGTTGCTGGGTGAATGTTGATGATTGTTGAGTCTCCTTTGACACTGCTAGAGTCTGTATACACCTCTGTTTTTTACCAGAGACAGTTTTTTTTAGGGTAAATTCTTTTTTAAGAATGTTCTTGTCATTGCATTTTTTATTTTTTGTTTTGGGATTAGTGCATTGATTTATTTTACCTTATTACTTTGTGTGAGTGTTGTTTGAGTGTGCTTGTCGAGTCTGGGGGTAGTAGAATCATTATTTTGCTTTAGTATCTCATTTATATTTCAAAAAATCCAAAAATATTTGCTTGTTTGCATCATTATGCATTGCATTTTTGCATTTTGCATGGTACTTGCACTAGATTTGCTTTGAAGTATTAGTCATGATTTCATATAGGAACGATTGCACTTATCATTTGAAGAAATTTTTGCATTTCACATAGTAGCATACCCTATTTTTGTTGGACACAATGCATTTGCATTGATTGTTAGGTGTGCATTTTGCTTCATGTTGCATCATAAGACCATTAGTTGCATGGCCATCTACCTCTTTTGAGTAATAAAGCCAAATAAAATCAACTCTTAATTAAAATGAATTACACTATTTTCTTTGATAGGGTACACCAACAAGATTAAGTTTTAGGGTCTTGGAATAGTTCATTGTGAGTAAATTCTCCAAGACCACTAAAAAACAACATGTATGTGTCTGTCAGGTGAGAGTGTGAAATTCCTTGGTATAATTGGTGTTTCTCAAGATCCTCCTCTCAAAATGGAGTTAAGCATGAGGTAGGGTGAGTGGTTATTGATTGGGATGACCCCTTGTAATAACTGAGTAGCACTGGAGATATTTCCAGGATTGTATTCGTATCTAGGGGCTCTTTTCAGAGTTTCGGGCTTTGCTACCCTGCCCATATGGTCAATCCCACCTGCAACTGTCTACTCGAGCATTGATTATATTGAGGTGACCTTAGTTTCCTTAGATAGGATATCAAGGGGGTACTTTGTAGGGGTTATTCTATGGGTGTCTCAGCCAGGTTGCGGTCAGACATCACAGTCACTTTACCCGTTGAAGCTGAGGGCCACAATAATTGGTTACGTACCTCCTCTTGTTGTGTATGGGAGTCTCAAGCCTCTCCTAGGAGAGACATACCTACTTCATTCAGGAGCTCACTTATCTTATCCTTTATTTCTTATGTTTGGCTTTATATTTTATTAGTGTATGCTCTATGCACATTAGCTTGCTTAGGGTTTGCGTAATTAGAGAGTCTTTTACATTTTTTTTGAGTCATTATGGATTCAGGTGCGTCTCCTTGCCGTTCTCATCATTTAGCAGGACTTCTGCCTTCTACCTCTCCTCCTCCTTTGGGAGAGAGAAATAGACAGTCTAGGTGGACTACTTCGTACATTGATTCACACACGATGGGAGATCATGAAGATGGTATTCCTGAGCTTTCTTCTCCACTTCAAGTGGATGACAGGGAGTTTACTCCAACCTATAATCCTTCACGTGATATGCCTGTAATTTCTGAGTTAGGTCCTGTAATTTATGAGATAGGTACTTTCCATGATATACCTACTTATTCTAGTTATGATCCCCCATTCATGCATCACCAGTATGGAAGGTCGGATGATGAGACTCATTATGAACCCGCGAGCACTAGTTATGGTAGTTATGGTATGTATGGTATTCCCACACATGATTTGGAATTTCATGTCAAATCAGAGTTTGAGCCTAACACTATGCCTGGGGGCACTCCTATTCCTTACCATACATAGAGGTTTGGGAGCACGAGTCATATTGCACCTTCCATCCCGGTGATGGAAGCTACATCACATATTCCTCCTAAAACTAGGGTTAGTGATCCTATTAGGATACTAGATCTAAGACGAGTGACTATAGGGAACACCACTTACATAATTTCACTGCTCTCTTTGTCCTTGGTTCCTTGTTCTTCGAATGTCATTCCTCCAACTCATTCACGTGGTCCTTCAGGCCAGAATGTCACTATGAGTCATGTCCGTACTGCTGCTACTCACACAGTTGTGTCTTAAGCTCAAGTACCTCCTGTTGTTTTGAGGGGTCGTATCCCTACTTCTGGAGGTCATGTCATTACTTCCAGAGCCTACATTCCTACTTATAGAGTATCTCATGTGACATCTCATGGGATGTCTTATGGACCTTATTATGGGATGCAGTATGGAAACAGTTATTCACCTTATGGGTACGGGTATCAACAACCCACTTACTCTCCAAATTATGGATTTGTAGCCCCACATTGTCAAGGTACACCACATTATGGTGCTTCCATGCCACCCTACATGGGTCAAATGGGAAGAGGGCACTATGGTCAAGGCCATGGTGGTTACGGTAATCAGACCTATGTGAACCAACACTATCAGGGAGTAGGGCATTGACCTGCTCATCCTAGGCTTCCTTTCCTCGCAATGCTAAGTCTTCTGGACTTGTCGAGACTAACAAATGATCCTGTATCTCATGACCCAGCTTGGTCGGCTGTCCCTAATAAGATTCCCTTGGACATACCCAAATCTGAGGACAAACCTGGAGAAGATCTGAGTGAACATGTTACCACATTTCACCTATGGTGCTCTTCAAATTCCTTACACAAATATTTGATCTGTTTAAGGTTGTTTCAACGCACCCTTACAGGGCCTACTGTTTAAGGTTGTTTCAATGCACCCTTACAGGGCCTACTGTTTAAGGTTGTTTCAACGCACCCTTACAGGGCCTACTGTTTAAGGTTGTTTCAACGCACCCTTACAGGGCCTGCCACAAAATGGTATATAGAGTTACCTAGGGGGGCATTTGCTTTGTTCAATGACCTAGCCATGAATTTTATCAACCACTTCCAGCTACCAGTGCGTTACGACGTTGGTACAGAAATCTTGTTGACATTTCGGTAGGATAAAGACATGCATATCTCGGACCATATCCAAGAGTGGCGTAGATAGAAGAGTTTGATTAAAGCCTTCATATCACTGAATTTTCTCCTGGAGTGGTTCCTTAAGTCGTTATTTCCTTATATAGCAAAGGATGTTTCTACATCCAAAGTTCAAAATGAGGAACAAGCCATTTTTAGGGCGTAGGAATTGAACTTGATTTATGCTCAATCCGGTTTGTTATATGAGATCATTCCCAAAGCTCCGTGTTCTAGTTTCGACCCCAAAGTTAAACCTAGACCACATACCAATGGCATTGTTGGTTGTGCAATTGCTAAGCCTGCGAATTCGATTGTGCAATAAGTTAGTAAATTGTTGATCAACCAATCTACTTTGGGACAAGCCACAGCTTCGTCTCAACCCACCCAAATGGAGAGTGTGCTTTTGGTGCAATCATCGAACTAGAAGGGTAACCAGCAACCCGAAAGGAATAGAAAAAAAGGGTAAGAACAATCATAAGGGTGGGAATAGGAATGAAAATGCTAATACTAATGAAAATAAAGCCCGAAATGCTGGGGGAGGACAAGCAATATAAACATAAGGTTACATTTCCTTACAAGTTATGTAAGTGTTGGTTTGCATGGGCAGACCCGGGTTTACTGTATTTAACCAACAACACCCCTAGCTCACTAGCCCTTTCGGTGACAGACCCCAGAGTGGCCTGAAGTCTCACCTGAAGTGATTCTAATGGGTTGGCCAAGGACTCAAGTGTCTTGGACCAGGTTCTGTGGTAGCCTGGGTTTCTCGCAGCTCTTCTAGCCTGCGATATTTCTCTCTGTCTACGATGCGCAACTTCCTCTTACTTGCGACGAATCTAGTCCTTATCGCATCGTCGTGCCTAAGGTAACACGTAACTCCTTCCTACATTGATTCTCAACCGCAGCACACCACAGCTCCTCTGCTAGTTCGATATCACCTCCTTGCGATATCCTACTGCTGTGGCTCAGCGTACTCAGTGCTACTCATTTCGACTTACGAGACTCAATATACAATGTTGCTTAACTCTGCGACTCTTAACTATCTGGGATGAAATGTAGATAAACTCTTACACAAAATACTTATGGACTTCAACTTTCATTTATCTTCTATAGTGCTGTAAACTGAATAATGCATACATACATTAAACTGTAAACAAGGCCCATACGATAACTGATAGATGCAACAAATAACCACAACACATAAATCAATCACATAACACACGATTTTAACGTGGTTCACCTCTAGGATGGAATTTACGTCCGCAGAACTGTGTTTCTATTATAGCTTAGGGGAAGGTAAGCACAGTTCTGCTGCACCGCATATGCAGCTCGAGATCTTCTGGGTAACTCCGCACACAGCCTGGAGCCCTTCTCTCTTAGATCTCTTTTCTACTCTATATTGCACCTCTTACAATATACTCTTCCCTCTCTGTCGATCCCCGCAGATCATTACATGCATGGTCTATGAGCCAGCTACTGGTTACAGTAAGATAACTACAGTTAATAACAGAACCAGAGCTCGACTTCTATAACTGTCTAATAATCTACAAAACAACTAACAACTGAACGAACCCCTTTACAATACAAAATATATCCCTTTATAGGCAGCCTGAAGGTCTCGCCATTACAACACTGTGGGCCTGTCCCAACAGTAACCCAAAACCCTAACTAGTGACAGTTGGCATATATGTACTTGAGGTAGCCGCTTTCAGTCACACCATAACTCTCTACAGTCTTCCATGCTTCCCGGCGCTGAGCATGGGTACTGTGCATCGCTTCCTTGCTTCTGTCCTTCGTCTTCAATACCTCGACCTCGTTGCTCCTTTTCCTTTATGAGGGTAGTTGAGCCCTCCTATCTTCGTTGCTGCCTTCAATGCAGTGGGTGAGCTCTCTCTTCTCAGCCGCTCAGGTACTGTCGTATTCCTTGACTTCTCTGTCCTAAAAGTCACGGTTTCCAGCTCTGCTCTGCAGCTAGAAACATGCTACGGTGTTGTAGCTCTACCTTATCTCCTCTCCACCAAAACTATCTATCCACTAAACTAGCAGCTTCTTCTATAGATATGGGACCCTGCTCCAACAGTCCCCTAACACTTTCTTGTGGCTCGTCCCTGAGCCACTACCAGCGGGCTTCTCCTGCTGTAGCTTCTCCTTGGCTTCCTGTGAAGTCCATTGAAACTTGTCCCGAAGTCCTGCAACTTCATCCTGCATCGCTGCGACACACTCTTGTGCCAAGTCAAGCATGGCTTGACTAATACTGGAGTCCTCTGTTACTTAGTTCATAGGTCTCTCTTACCTTTCCTCATTGTTATGCTCATAATCTCGCTGCTTGCAAGACCTACTATTCTTGTGCTTACCATAAGGATTCAAATCCCTGGTATCACAAGAACTCCTCTCTATCTGGGTTAGAGCTCATGCTATAAGGAAGATATAAATCTGTATCTTCCATGATTCTAAAAACATGTCGGCTGACTTGGAGCCTTCTATGTGAAAGTGATACAAACCATGAATTCCGTTCCGAGAGCAAGCCTTTGTCTGTATGCTGGAATTCTATCCTTTGTTGGCTCTGTTGTCTTCTTTCAAATTTCTCCTTAGTGAATCGCTCCAGGTATTCATGCTGCCTCTGATCACCATATTTTCGTTTCTTTGCCTCAGTAATCTCTTGTTCTTCTCTTAGCTGATCAGATAGGTCGGCTGACTTCTCCCGTTGCTTTCTTTTTCTCATTTTTACTTTCTTCCTGGTGGGATATTTCTTCTTGTCTTTCTTCTTCTCCTTAGCAGAGACTTTGATGACATCTTCTACATCCTGCACTTGACTCCTCATCCTTGGAAGCTATTTGACTTGTGATGCACCTAATTTCACAACCCTGGGCGGTGTCGTCATAGCGTACATACGGCCACCAGGGTCGAAACGTCTCAGCATGTGTTCTAAAGTTTCCTCCTCGGACAGAACCCACTCAGTGTAAAATGATGGATGTGTAATGGCTGCAATTTCTGGAAATCACAGCACTCTGTAACGGGATTAGCTCTGCACATGGGAACTGATCGATGCACTCTATAACTCTCGGCTCTTGAATTCTTGCAAATGTAACCCTCCTGAATGAATAATTTCTTCTTTTATGCTGAAGACGATAATACCGGATGCAACGGTCATCTAGACTGAATCCGTCGGTCATATTAATTGCATGGATGAGACCACACCCGTCATCCAATCCTCAATAAATGCTGAAATTTGATGAAATTTCCCTCGAAGTGTGTGTGTACAGGTGCCGGTCTCATCGAATATTTACCAAATATGGAAAGTTAATTGCACTGCTGCCAAATCCACGGTAAGATATACCGGTCATTTCTTCATTAACTGCCTGTCACAAGGCAACTTGACTAGCCCTCTGTTTCCTTGTGAAAGTGGGTACGTGGTACGGAGACACATCGCCTTGCTGCGATGCAACACCGCATCCTCTGCTCAAAACAAACTTAAGCACTTTTTTTTCCCCCGCAAGCCACTGATGACTTGCACAAAATGAACCATCCTTATGCGATTCCTCATACTTAGAATACCTGCTGGTGTAGACTAGTTCCTGGTGCAATGCCTCCTTTCAACTACACTGGACATCTGCACCGTCGTAAGCTGTCTAGGATAGGGCTGAGAGGTGGAGTGGCTATCACTATAGAGCTTGAGCCTACTGCCATTAATCAATGTGGGAAGAAGATCCCCATCCAGTTTGGTGAGCTAAATGGCACCTCCCTCTGTAACTTACTGTATCTGGTATGGCCCCAGCCAATGCGTCTTGAACTTTCCTAGAAACTTAATAAACTTACTGTCGTAGAGGAGTACTAGGTATCCAATCTGAAAGGTCTTACTCTTAATGTGTCTGTCATGCCAATCTTTTTCTCATGCCTTTTGCACTTTCTGATGGAAGCCAGCGATGAATCTGTCTTCCTCTAAGGCAAGCAGTTGCGCTAGCCTTTCATCCACTGTGTCTGTATCAGTCATCCCGATAATCTGAGTAATTCGTAAGCTGGGAAGAATATACTCCATAGGCATAACAACCTCCTGTCCATACACCAAACTGAAAGGTGTGTGTCTTGTAATTTTCTTGCATGTGGTCCTATACGCCCATAATACAGTGTTAACTCTAAGGTCCCAATCATTCCTTTGGCTGTTGTAGATCTTAGTAAGAGCGTTTTCTAAAATCTTGTTAAAGGCCTCCACCGTACCATTAGCCTGTGGGTGGTAGGGAGTGCTCTTATGGGGCTGAATCTGAAATTCTTCCGTCAAGGCCTCAATGGTGCAGTTCAAGAAATGTGTTCCTTGGTCACTCATCAAAATTACTGGGCATCCAAATCTACTGATGATGTTTTCAAAAAGGAACTGTGCGGCTGTAGCAGCATCACAATTTCTTACTGCTTTGGCCTCCACCCATCTGGTGAGGTACTCTATTCCAGTGATGATATATCTCACCCGAGTGAATTTTCCTGGTGGGTTGATAGGACCCACAAAGTCTATAGCCCACTTGTCAAATGCGTGCAGGGTAGCCTGCGGTCGCAGCAGCATTTCATCTTGTCTCGAGGGTTTTCCTACCCTCTGGCAAATATTGTAGCATCTGCAAAAGTCCTTAGTGTCCTCAAGCAACGTAGGCCACCATAATCCTGCAGCTAGGATTTTCTGTGCAGTCGGCTTTCCTGTGAAATGACCTCCTACGGTTCCTGAATGTGCCTCTCTGATGATAGCATCTTTTTCATGCAGCATCACACATCTGTGCAGGACTTCATCTGGACCTAACTTGTATAACTGTCCTATGATCAGTGTGAAGTCTACTGCTTTAACAACCAACTACTTCTTTTGTTGCTTAGTAAACTCGTTAGGTGCTAATCTTGTAGTGAGAAAGTGAATGATATCAGCATAGTAGTCGTCTGTGATCTGGATAGAAAACAACTATGCATCTGTCAAATTGTACTCTAGGTTACTTGGCTCTTCTCCTGAGTCTATCCGTGACAGATGATCAGGTCCGGTGTTCAATCTTCCTGGTTTTACAATGATTTCAAAATCATACTCCTGAAAGAGGAGTAACCATCTGTAGATTCTCCCCCCTAACACTGGCTTATTGACCAGATACTTCAATGTGGAATGGTCAGTAAACATCTTGAACGAGGCACTCAATAGGTAGTGCCTGAAATTTTGCAGTGCATACACCATAGCTAAGCCTTCTCTTTCTTTCATGGTGTAGTTCTTTTCTGTTGTCGATAGCTTTCTACTGGAATATGCGATAGGATGATCAATATCCCCTTCTCTTGGTTGCGTTAAAACAACCCCGAGTGCGATGCCAGATGCATCCACATGTACATGAAACAGTTTAGTCCAGTCTGGAAATACTAAGATGGGTGTTGTAACCATCTTCTCTTTAAGTGTGTCTAGGATATGCTGACATTCCTCGTTCCATAGGAATTTTATATCTTTCTTTAGCAGTTTTTCCATCGGTGCTGTAATCTTTGCATAGCCCTTGATGAAATTTCTGTAGTACCCGGTATGACCAAGTACTGTCCTCAATTGCTTTACTAAGTTGGGTGCTGGAAGATTTACAATGATGGTGATCTTTGTGGGATCTACCATCAAGCCTTGTCTGCAAACAATGTGACCCAACAAAATACTGAATGGCGCACAAAATATACATTTCTTCAAGTTTAGAGAAATATGGTACTGCCTACATTTCTCTAACGTCAGTCTTAAATATCCTATGTGCTTGTCATTTAGTCCAAATACAGTCCAATCATCAAAATAAACTTCTAGGAATTTATGGATGTATTCTTTAAATACAGCAACTACTACTCTAGAAAAGATAGCTGGTGCATTTTTAAGGCCAAAGGGAATTACCGTATACTGGAATGAGCCCCATTCTGTTGCAAAGGTGGTCTTGGATCGATCTTCTGGATGGATTCTGATCTGGTGATAGCCTGAAAAGCCATTAGTGAAGGAGTAGACCTCCTATCCTCCCACGTTGTCTACCACCTCGTCAGTGAACGGTGTCGAAAATGGATCATGAAGTGATGCATTGTTGAGTTTACATAGATCGACACAGATCCTGATGTCTCCTTTAGTTTTATTTTCTCTTATGACCATGGGACTAACCCATTCGCTCTCTTCTACGGGCTCAATGATGCCTGCTGCTAGCATCTTATCGATCTCATCCTTAACTTTTTCTTTATAGCGTGGATTTAATCTATATGGAAGATGCTTGACTGGTCAAGCATCCTCCTTCAATGGTATCCTCATTACTCCCAGGTCTCTGACTATTCCCTTCATCTCTATGAACTTGGTGGGAAATAGGTCCTGATAGTCATGTAGCAAGTCTGCAATCTGTCTGACTGTTTCATCATTCCAATAGTCTCCAATAGAGGGAAACTTTGGTTCTGTGTTTGTGCCAATATTGATGTTTTTAATCTTGATGGGCTCTGTGATTGCTGGAATTTCTAACTGTGGTCCCTCAACATTGCGAGTCCCTTCTGAATCCGGAATGTTGGTGTTGCGAGGATCCTCATCCTCGTCCTCTGGTTCTGCTTCAAAGTTATAGCACTCAAGCGCATCTTTTAACTGGATGGCCCACTCAGGCTGAGTCTGTACTGATAAGGTACAATCCTCAAATATCTTGATATTTATTATATCTAGGGCCTGGTCGACACTTGGATACTCAGATTCAAAATCAAAGGTGAGTAGAATGTTGTATATCATAAGTGGCCATGTAGTTGTTCCCTTGCGCAGTTTAGTCTCTGTATACCAGTTCCTCGAAACTGTGTCCAAAGTGTGAATGAATCGGTGAACCCATTCATCCTCAGGAATGCTCGTCCAATTCTGTTCACATGTCTGAATATGTGACCTGGGGTCACTTTCTCCTGTGTATTGCTGCTGGACATACTCTCTGTCGATATAAAATCTGATCGCCATCAATCTCTTAATATCATCCCATGATGCGATATTCTCTTTATGTGCATACCACCATCTTGCAGGTGTGCCTCGTACTGCAAGGTCCATAGCTGTGATCCTCTGTTCATGAGGAATTTGTTGTTCAAACTATTTGAGAAAGTCCTGGATATCTGTTAGACCATGAAATGACTGAATCTCATTGATCTTTGCGCCAATCCATCGCAGTGACTTAGTCAAGTACGTGCATCTGTGCGCTGAGACTTCTTGAAGTCTGTTCTGCCAGTTCTCTAGACCAACATCTGAATCTGATGCGCATGAGCTGTCACATCGCCAACTAATGTTCCCTTCTATAGTCGTATTGATGTAGTCACTCTGGTTTGTGGTCATTTGATAGAGGCTCTCCATGTTATGTGCCTCTTCCTCTGTTTGGATAGGTTCAATATATCTGGGACCTTGAAAAGGATCCAACGGTGTGATGACCTGGATCTGCGCATCCTCAAAGGTCATTTGTCTTCTCTTTAGGTTGATAACGGCCATGTTACCGATCGCCCAATCAATGCCTAGTAGTGCTGGATATGGTCTACTATCACCTATGATTTCTATAACTTCAAATTCTGTGAAGCTGCGAACTCCGTCAATGTCAACTGGCACTTGCAGTAATCGACCCAGGGGTGATACTCGCTGCTGATTAGCTAATCTCAGATGAATAGGTGATTTTACTAACTTAGGGATACCCATCTGTTCCCATGTCTACTTAGTAAGAACATTTACATCTGATCCTAGATCTAGGATCACCTCATCCATTTCAAATTCTCCAACCTGTGCTGTGAGTCGCATCTCTCTTCCGGTTCTTGTATGTCCCGTAATATTATGAACAGCACACTGTGTACTGCTCACGGAAGAAGATGGATGACACTGATCTATGATGCACTGAATTTCTCCGATAGCTTGCTCATTTCTTACAAGTTGTAAGCAACTCCGCAGGAAGGAATGTACACTTCATGTCATCTCATCCTCATCGCATGTACCCGATGTGGTAGCCTATGATATCTGTACAGGGCTAACGCCACAAGGTGCTTGCTGTGGTACGCCCCTAGACGACGGTACCTATGATCCTGATTGCATAGGGTCATCAAGGAAAGTCTTAGCTTCCTGAAATGTCTATTTATTCTTCTGCAGGTCAAGTGGTGTTGCTTTGTTAGGATCCCTGTGCACCCACTCCCGACCTATGTTCTTTTCAGTATCCTATGATGTCTCACTAGTGGAAACATCACTGCGAGTCACAATGTTGACTCTTGGTTCTGGCTCTTCCTGCTCAGCAGCAATAAGCTGGATGTTCTGGTGTGCTGCTGGCTTAG